>OY986440.1:9798921-10398921 GCA_963920525.1 Dichetophora obliterata
CAGTGAGTTTTAAATCAAAATATTTTTTTAAGCGGCTTTTTATATAAAAATTTTTTTTTTTTACCCGCAAGTAAACGCAGAATTTTTGAAGAAATATAGTGTCAAAGTACTAATATCTATGAGAGGTGTAGCCTTCGAGTGATATATGGTGATATATACTAAATTTTTTTTACTAAACTTTAGCTAAATTTAAACTTGAAGAATTTATAGGCACTCTATGACAATTTTTCGTATTTTTCTCAGTAAATATTTTGTTTTCAATTTTATTTTTCAATCAAAGGTGGTTAAGACCTTAGTAAATAAAAAAATGTCAAAACGTACATTTTGCTTAAAGTTATTAATATTTAAAATTTTCCTTCATTTCTTGCTTTGGTTAAGCTACTTTTTGTTTGAAAAAAGCTTAAACTTTTACGAAATTTAAAAAAAAGTAATCTATATAAATAAAAATCAAATGTCGTTCGTTGGTAATTGCATCAGTTGAGAACGGCTGAACCGATTTGGATAATTTTTTTTTTAAATGTTCGTAATAGTCCAACTTAGGTTTTTACGGAAAGAAAAATTGACCACGCCCACTTTGCGCCCACTTTTTTGATTTATCTAAAGTCGGAAAACGGCTGGACCGATTTGGATAATTTTTTTTTTTAATGTTCATAGTAATCCAATTTAAGTTTTGTCGGAAAGAAAAATTGACCACGCCCACTTTTGCGCCCACTTTTTTAAATTTATCTAAAATCGGAAAACGGCTGGACCGATTTGGATAATTTTTTTTTCAAATGTTCGTAGTAATCCAATTTAAGTGTTTACTGAAAGAAAAATTGACCACACCCACTTTTGCGCCCACTGCTTTGATATCTATATATATAAAATTAAGTGGCAAAACTTCCTGTTCGCATACTCCTCCTAGACGGCTTGCCCGATTTCAATGAAATTTTCAGGGGTGATTGGGGTCTGTGTGGAGGGTGCACATAAGAAATTGCATGTGTGTATCTTTGCAGGTTTTGTACCACACCCCCTTTTGTCGCCCACAAATCAATAAAAATGCTGTATTTAAGACGGTTTTGGTCGTATGAAATTAAAATTTGGTAAATAAGTTCGTATGATAACTATAATTAACTTTGAAAAAATGGGCGTGGTCACAATTCATCTACGCCTACTTTAAAGAAAATATCAAAATACTTCGAAACCATTGGTCCGATTGAGCTCAAATTTTGTAAGTACGCTTTGCTTTGAGTACGAGATGGTTTAAGGGGCAATGCCACACCCCCTTTTACCTCCCACATATAAATAAAAAATTGTTGTTATCGAATAGCTTTAGTTAGAGTTATGGGTCGCACAGCTTAGAAATTCGGTATTCGACCACAATTTAGACGTACCGTTTCTGTGATGAAATTTTATGGGAGTGGACAAGGGGGAGGGGCACCTCCGATACAACCCACATTTGTGATATCGAATAGCTTTGAAGTTATAGGAATTCATCTTTGGAATTCAGTTTTTGACCTCAATTTACACATGCAGTTTCAATGGTTTTATTTTATGGGCGTTGGACAGGGAGGCGTGACATCTCCCTTACAACCCAAATTTGCGATATCGTATTGCTTTGAAGTTATAGGTTGACAGCGTAAGAATTCGGTATTCGACCTAAATTTATACATGCATTTTCAATACTTACATTTTGTCGTCGTAGGGCAAAGGGGAGTGGCACTTCCCATACAACCCAACTTTGTGCTATCAAATAGTTTTAGAGTTATAAGTCGTACAACGCCGAAATTCAGTATTCGACCTCAATATACACATGCAGTTTCATTGATTCAATCTATGTTCATTGGTAAGAGGGGCGTGGCACCTCCCATTTAACGTAAATTTGCGATATTGAATATCAGCGTCAGAATTCAGTATTCGGCCCCAATTTATACATGCAGTTTCATTAATTACATTTTATGGGCGTACGACAAGGGGGCGTGAAACCTCCTATTTAACCCAAATTAGAGATATCAAATAGCATTGGGGTTATAGGTCTCACAGCTTTGGAATTCAGTATTGGACCTCAATGTACACATGCAGTTTCATTGATTACATTTTATGAGCGTTGATCAAGGGGGAGTGGCACCTCCCATACAACGAAAATTTGTGATATCGAATAGCTTTGTAGTTCAAGGTCGCACAGCGTCGGAACTCAGTATTCGACCAAAATTTACGCTTGCAGATTTACTGATAAAATTTTTTAGAGTTTGTCGGGGGGGCGTGACACCTCCAATTTAACCCAAATTTGCGATATCGAATAGATTTGGAGTTATAGGTAACTCAGCCTCAAAATTCAGTATTCGACCTCAATGTACTCATGCAGTTTCATTGCTAAAATTTTATGGGCGTAGGAAAAAGGAGAGTGGCACCTCCCATACAATCAAAATTTGTGCTATCGAATAGTTTTGGAGTTATATGTCGCACAGTTTTGGAATTCGGTATTCGACCTCCATGTAGACATCCAGTTTAATTGATTACATTCTGTTAGCGGTGATGAAGAGAGAGTGGCACTTCCTATACAACCCAAATTTGTTATATCGAATAGCTTTGTGGATATAGGTCGGACAGTCTCAGAATTCAGTATTTGACCTCAATTTAGACATGCTGTTTAACTGATAACATTTTATGGGTGTTTGAATAGGGAGAGTGGCAGCAACGCGCCGGGTTTCAGCTAGTATGAATATAAAATTTAAAGTAGCATTTTCATAATGTGGAATTCACTACCTGTCGAAACACAGATTTTTTATAAAATTCTACGTAACTGTATATATTCATCTCTCATAATTATTTTTTAATCTAAATTTTCAACAAGTAAGTATATTTTTCCTAAAATATTATATTAAAATTTTTGATTTGATTATTTATTTACATTATTTGCCTTGATAAAATTAAACAAAATAAAAACTAATAGCAAAAACAAAAATATACAGATGTTATTTCAATCAATTAAATTCGGAGTTGCATAAAAAGCTTAAGGAACCTCGTTTCCCCGACCGCACCACTCTTGTTTTTCTAAAAAACGTATTTTTTCCTGACTCTGCGCATATATAATTTCTTTGTGTGAAATTTTCTTGATATTGGTTCTTGTAAAATATACTAGATAGAAGTTGAAAAACATGTCTCAATGTTCAAGAATTTTTTGGATTCTGAATATTTCTTTCTAGACCGATTGTTTTTGACTGGTGTCAAAAATCACTCAAGTGTGGCCGCTATGTTGCGGGAGCAAAGTGTGGCCGTTAAGGGTTAAGATTTCTTCATGATTCGGGCTACTGGGAAGCAAAACACATAAACCCACTGTAAAAAAAGCCGACTTCCCAGTGGGCAATTTCAGGAGTCCGAAGGCAGGCCTGCGTTAGGTTTTAAAAGGCCTTCCACACTCTTTGCAAACACCGTTGTATTGCTTGCATGAAATGGGAAAATTTATCAGGCCTTTCGCTCTCCTTGCTCAAAAAAGACCTGCCAGAAGCGCTCCTTCGAGAAGTCGCGTTAGAAGGAAAAGCAATATAAATATCAACTTGAAATAAAAAACGACTTACAATTTCGGATTGGAACCATGGTCCTCTCATGTGGCGGTCCGACATCTTACCCACTCGCCGCTCGTGGTTGTTAAGAATCAATAGCTTATTTTGCATCAATACAAAGAAAAGAAAGCTTTCGGGAGCCCGCTTTCGAGACTCAACTCGAAAAAAAATATTGGTTTTTAAATCTACATTTTTTTACAAACTGTTCTGTGTATTTAAAATTTATTCGTGAATTTTTTTATAAATTTTCTTCATACAAAATATAAGAAAAGACTTGGAGTTTTCCATATAAATATTTTCATATAGTATAATATGTAATGTGTTAGTTTTCGGGAGCCGGGGTTCGAGACTCAACTCGGAAAAAAATTTTTTTTGTTGTTTTTTTAAATCTACATTTTTTTACAAACTGTTCTGTGTATTTACATTTTTTTTTTGAATTTGTTTTGTAAATTTTTTCATATAAATTAATATGAAAAGAATCAGAACCTTTAAAAGGTAGACCTTACAGAAGTGCTCATCAATGCAGTGATCATGGAAGGTGTATTGAAGCCAATAATAGCAGTGCATGCCTTCTTTTGCGAAGCACTCGCTAAAATGCCCACTGGGTTAATAATTTAATAACAAATATTCCTTTTCTTGAATTATAACAGTGTAACGAAATCGAAAAAAAAGCACAACCAAACTTTATTGAAATTCTTAAAGAGGGGTATATAGAGAGTCCATCGCACCTAATTTGACCTCTGAATGTCGTCATAATTTTTCCCAACTTATTTTCAAAGTTGAAGTGGTCGAATTTTGTTGTGCCGACATTCGTTGAATTTTTACAGCCATTTGCCTTGTTAAAAATGAAAACCAAATCCTCTTCTTTTGGGTAGAATTGTGAAGGAAATAAGACTTTATAAAAAATTTTACGAAGTGCGTGCGTTTCGTATGGTAGCAAACATATACTTACATAGGAATCAGTTTTTGACGAAAAAAATGTATGTTAAAATTAATGCCATTTAGCGAATTCTTAACCGATTTCGATGTTTTTAAGTTCGATGGAAAGGCATTTTTATGTGCAATATATTTTTGTGAAAAAACAAATATCATTAATGGAATATTATTAAATTAAAATTTATAGAAGCACTAATTTTTTTTAAATTAAAAAAAAGTACAAAAATTTGCTTCGTTACACGCTTAATTTTTTATTTTATTGGATTTATTTTTACATAGTCTTAATTAACGCAAAATTCTACGGAAAAGAAATGGATTTATTTTTCATTTCCAGCAAGGTAAATAGCTGTGAAAATTCAATGAATGACGGGCACAACAAAATTCGAACACTTCAACTTTAAAAATAAATTAAAAAAATTATGACGACATTGAGAGGTCAAATTAGATGCTATAGACTCTCAACCTATCCCTCTTTAAGAATTTCTGTAAGGTTTGGTTGTGCTTTGTTTTGGTCCATTTCGGCACACTGTCGATTCTTAATTCAAGAAAAAGAATATAGGTTATTAAATTATTAAGTCGGCTTTTT
Organism: Dichetophora obliterata; assembly: GCA_963920525.1. Taxonomy (NCBI): domain Eukaryota; kingdom Metazoa; phylum Arthropoda; class Insecta; order Diptera; family Sciomyzidae; genus Dichetophora; species Dichetophora obliterata. Next base: position 9,803,986 of record OY986440.1, read on the forward strand.
TTTTGACCGTGAGTGTACATTGTAAAAATTTATGTAAGCTTACAACACAATATCAAGTGCATGAAAGTAGGAAAGTAAGTATTTAATTTTATAGTGTATTTTATTAACTTGATTATTGTTTTCGAGTTGAGATAGCTTTTTACAAATTTTTCTGAGAGATTCTTTCAAGTTCGATTTTTTTAATGGCACTATATTGGTTGTTTTTACTTATTGTGAGTATATGTTCGTTTCCAAATTGACCAAGACTTGAACGCTTGATCAGCAAATTCGTTAAATTCTTACATTTAGTTTAAGTCACATTGATTTTAAGTTTTGCTTTTTAGTAGAATACGTAAAATGCAGTTGAGTTGTTCAAGAACTCTGTGGCTCTCACAGTCAAGAATCTGTAATAAAATTACATTTTGTCTACTTTTGCATTTTATGCAGCTTTTGTTCAAATGTCAAACTGTGCAAGCATTTAAGAAAGAAAACGGACGCGTTATTGAGTTCGATACGTTCGACGAGTTTAAAGTAAGTCGTCGATATTAGCTGTGATTTTTTCAAACTACGATTCGATTAGATGTAACTAAAATGAAAAAACGACTTAGATCATTTTGTGTTTCGTGATGCTTTCAATAGATGGATGGCTGGTTCATCAAAATGGTTTGATAGCGTTAGTTAAAATAATTTTTTATGCATATTTTTTTGTCAAACCGTTCAAATATTCGTTCGCAAAAAAACTGCTGCCGTTTGTGATTATTGCATAATTTGTCGTGTGGACTATTAAAAGTAAACAACGAAAGTCTTGCGTACCAGATTGAATCAAAGTTTTGCCACAAAGTTTTTTGCTTGGCTGGAGCATGAGCTGGAGTTGATATCAGCGTTCGCGTCAGTGGTGGTGGTTATGTTCTTTAAATATGCGCAATACGCGAATTTTTCTTGAAGGCACTAATTGTTTATATAAAACATATAGCTGATAAGTCTTAAAAAAGGAATTAGGCGCCTGCTACACGTTTAATATATGAGCTGTTCAGAGCACAAGTGGCGTAAGTCCATTTTTTAGGGAAATTGTATTAAGTACGTAGAAGTGAAGAGGAAAATGTAACCTATTTATGAGTACGGGCTAGGAAATCCTAGCTTACGTAATCTCTGCACAAAATGCAATACTTTGTTATTGCTCTGACGAATTACATTATTTTTTTCAGAGCACAAGTGGCGTTAGTCCATTTTTGGTAGTTTTGAGAAAATCGAACATTTAGAAAAATTCTTATAATAAATTCCAAGTATAAAGAACTCAGTTTTCCCTGTAAGCTAGGTCAAGAGCATAAATGGGGCTATTCACAACGTAAAAAATAAACTAATTAATACCCAAAAATGATGCAGAATATTGCATATTAGTAAACAAATTTGGACTTGCGCCACTAATATTTTTTTAAATTGCTCGTTTCCGCTGTAGAAATCTAATGGGAGATATTTTTTAAGAATTTTTTATGAGGAATGACAATATTTTCACCTTGAAGTTGGATTAGTGATCCAAGTCCACCTTTTAGTGATTATCTTCATTGTGAAGGGAGATATAAAATGAATGGACTTACGCCACTTGTCCTTTGAAAATTTTTTAAAATTTCTCTTCTCCGCTGCAAAAATCTAATGGGAAATATTTTTAAGAATTTTTTGATGAGGAATGGCAGAATTTTTACCTAGAAGTTGGACAAAACCACCCCTTAGCGATTATCTCTCTTATTAAGGGAGATATAAAATGAATGGACTTACGCCACTTGTCCTCTGAACAAAAATTTAATGGGAAATATTTTTTTTAAGAATTTTTTGGTTAGGATTGACTGAATTAGTTTCAGAAGTACGATTAAAACATCCGTTTGTGATTTTCTGAATAATTGAGCAGGTCAGAATGCATATATTTTTATAAAAATTTCACAGTGGAAACAAAACACAGTTGTTTCTATTTAGTAGAAATGTAATAATATGTAATATTTATTAATATATTAAAAAATTTAATCCAAAATCTTTACAAATAAAGGTTTTCATCGTTATTGTTCATTTTCTAAAATTCATTTTCTAAACCTAACTGTCTTGTTGGTTCCAAATTGGTAAAAAATTCGTGGTATATTTTAGAAGCTCCATTACTTCGTTTTTCTTTGCTGCTGTCACAGTTCCATTCTTTTTATAAAGCGCTTCCTGTTTTACTTCGAAAAGTGCTACTTTATTTTTCTTAAAATCTACTTTATAAAAATCATCTAACAGAGGACAAGTGGCGTAAGTCCATTCATTTTATATCCCCTTTAATAATGGAGATAATCACTAATGGGTGGTTTTGTCCAATTTCTAGGTAAAAATGCTTCCATTCCTCATCAAAAACTTCTTAAAAATATCTCCCATTACATTTTTACAGCGAAAAGGAGGAATTTTAAAAAATGTTCAGAGGACAAGTGGCGTAAGTCCATTTATTTTATATCTCCCTTGTTAATGAAGATAATCGCTAATGGGTAGTTTTTTACTACTTCTAGGTAAAAATGCTGCCATTCCTTATCAAAAAAATTTTAAAAATATTTTCCATTACATTTTTACAGCGGAAACAAGAAATTTAAAAAATTTTCAGTGAGCCAGTGGCGCAAGTCCAAATTTGTTTACAAATATGCAATATTTTGCATCATTTTTGGGTATTATTTAGTTTATTTTTTACGATATGAATAGCTCCATTTATGCTCTTGACCTAGCTTACAAGCAAAACTGAGTTCTTTATACTTGGAATTTATTATAAGAATTTTTCTAAATGTTCGATTTTCTCAAAACTACCAAAAATGGACTTACGCCACTTGTGATCTGAGGAGCTCATATATTGACAGCGATCTAGAATCGAGAGATTTATTGGAAGTGTAGCATGCAATATTGAAGGATCGTGATCCAGATCGCAAAATATTTAAATGTTTTGAAATCTAGATTGCGGATCGCAAAACTGTCAATAAATAGTGAACGTGCAACATTGTTTGTGTCATAAATACGCTATACGGCAGTAGGCGGTAAAATAAAAATTAGGGGTATTCACGATTCAGTGCACTTGTCTGTGCAGTTGAGGACTTGTGCAGGTGCGCATTAAGGTTTTCGTGAACACACTAAGCAAAAATTGTATGAATACTGACGCAATTAATATTGAACGTGTAGCATTCAACCGCGATCCTTCAATCTATGAATTTGGATCGCGATCCAAGTATCACAATAAATATTGAACGTGTAACAGGCACCTTAAGGATACTCTAATCTAATTCGAAAGTTGTCCAGGCGCTACTGCTGAAAACGTTTTTTATTTTGGTTATTCACTACATGTGTGAAGCCCTGCTAGCCTACTAAAGTTGGAAAATTTGTTAAGTCCTGTAATAAACTTTGTATGGGACAGGATTTGGCAGCTAGTTAGCAAGTTAACAGGCTGAGCACCGTGTTGTTGTTTAGCAGTCATTTATTAAGTTCATTCGCTAAGAGGACAGTCTACATAAAAGGCGTTTAGTATTTCCCTTTTCATTTCCACATCTTAAGACTTATCTTCTAGAAGTTTTTGATATTATGTTAAAGATAAACTATATACCGGAATAAGCGTTGGATTTTGCTAAATTCAGTTTCGTTTTTCCGCAATATCACCTGAAAGTTAGGCAAAGTATTTTCCTATTTACTCAAGCGTGCGTAAATATTTTTAAATATTATTTTAGGGGTATTCGCGATGTGGAGTATTTGCGATAAATTTTTACAAAATATACAATTCTTACAACTTATTGTGAACGAACCACTAATAAAGCATCGTATTTTTAAAATCAGCTGATTTGTGTGTGTATTTTTGTTTGTTACCTAAAACCACCATTTAACTAAAAAAAGCATTAAAAAATTGAAACGAAATACTAAATTTTATTAATTTTTATTAAATAAAACCATAGCATCTTCTATGTTGAGTAGAAATGCTTTTGAGATCAGCTCTTCAAATACACAACGAAATTTACAAAGAATACAATAGGGTGCCGTCGTTGTATTTTTGCCATAAGGTTGTACTTTCAACACTGCATTTAGTTTTTTTAATTTTTAAAAATATACTACAAATATCAAATTTATCAAAAATACACAATACAATTGCCACCACACCACATCGTGAATACCCCCAATACTTATCTGGAACGATTGTGGAATTTTGTTTTATTTTGACTATAAGTTATTTAATTTAAATAAAAAGTGAAAAGAAATTTTGTTGTTGTTTAGTAGACACAAGCTTTCGCCAGATGGCGCTAATGATCCATGCTGCATGCAAAGAAACTGCTATCGATTTTTAGACATTTTAGACATAGCGATATGCCATCAATTTCTCTTGACGATTTTTTCATTTTTGCTATTCTTGGGCGCGGGAACTGAGGAGAAAGGGTCCGTACCAGAGATCTGCAACGAATACTTAAAAATAAGTAGTACTCGAGTACTTTTCGTTCAGAGCTCAGTGATTCAAATCAGAGTTTGAAATGAATTACTTTTTTGAATCATGAGCCACTTACTTAAAAATGAGTATGAATAAGTGTAAGTATTTTCTAAAGTAGTACTCAAATGTGAGTGATTCGAAGAAAAGTGAATCACATTTTGGAATCATGAGCTACCTACACAAAAATGAGTATGAATAAGTATAAGTAGTTTCCAAAGTAGTACTCATATGTGATTCATTCAAAACAAAGTGAATCACATTTTTGAATCATGAGCCACTTACACAAAAATGTGTATGAATGAGTATAAGTATTTTCCATAGTAGTATCCATATGTGATTATTTAAAAAAAAGTGAATCAAATAAGTATAGAAAGAATTAAATATTTGAATCAATGAGCCACTTGCTCGAAAATGAGTATGAATAAGTATAAGCAGCTTCCAAAGTAGTACTATATGTGATTGGATTCAACACAAAGTGAATCAAATAGGTACAGAATGAATTAAATGATAAGGTTTGCCACCTAATAATATGTATTTTTAATAATTTTAAACATAGTTTAACAGTGTTAGGTGTCGCTGATTTCGAATCTGAAGTCAGAATATTAAAATTCGATATGGTTAATAGTTAGCCATTCTATTATAAAAAAATGCATAATTTTGGAATAGTGTACGCGCCAACACCGAATTCGTAAAAATAAAAATAAATAACGTGGCAGCCCTATTAACCATATTGAATTTTAAAACTCTGAATTCAGATTCGAAATCAGCGACCCCCTAACACTGTCAAATTATGGTTAAAATTCCTAAAAATACATATTATTAGGTGGCAAACCTTATCATTTAATTCATTCTGTACCTATTTGATTCACTTTGTGTTGAATCCAATCACATATAGTACTACTTTGGAAGCTGCTTATACTTTCATACTCATTTTCGAGCAAGTGGCTCATTGATTCAAAATTGTGATTCGTTGCAGATCTCTGGTCTGTACCAGCAATTTTGCGCCGACTTGTCGCTCTTGTTACTCTTTCACTCACATCAACAAAGCGTGAAACAGCAAGTAAAAGTGGCTTGGCCGAGTTTCATGTTTGCTCCGAATCATATTCGTAACAAAAGAAAAAAATGTAAAAATTTATCAGTGATGACATTGTAATGCAGAACTGTAAGCGGAACCAACATTTTGTTTGTGCTCACATTATTTTCTTTTCATTGTTCAAACAACATTTGAAATGCTCGGACTTAGTTTTGATAGATGACGACTCATGGTTTCTTTTCATTAAATTGTCCGTAGATATTGTTTTTGCTATACACTTTTGGGTTAATTCAATTGATCTAGTCTAATATACAAGTATTTAAAATATGCTCTCACTCTATTCACTCCTGCGAATTTTATGATTAAAAACCACACAGACTATTTTTTACTACTTTGCTGTTTTTCTTGTAGAATTATATAAACAAAAGTTATGTGCACACTCACGATGAGTTTCGCAGTCGTCTTGCGTTTGAAGAAAATCAAGATGCAATCCGAGAGCATAACAAGCGCTTTAAGAGCGGGAAAAGTACCTTTCGTTTACGTCCGAACGTTATGGCGGATATGGTATGTATATATATGAATATGAGTTTCAGTCGATTGGGGTTGTAGTCTTTTGAACAAAACTTCTAGTGATTTTTCTTTAATTTTTAGAGCAATAAGTCTTACTTGAGATCATATTTGCGTTTGTTGCGCAGCAAACGATTCAAAGCAGTGGATGTGGATTCAGAAATTGTTGGGTCAATACTAAAGGGCAAGACACCAGCCTCCATAGATTGGCGTAAAAAAGGTTTTAAAACGAAACCAGACAATCAGAAAACCTGTGGCTCATGCTATGCCTTTAGCATTGCGGAGAGCATTGAGGGGCAAGTTTTCAAGCGTACTGGAAAAATTCTGGACCTTAGGTAAATCAATTTTATGAATGCACCTACTATATTTTACCGCATCGAAATTTATATTCTCCCGCGCGGTATCTCAGAGTTTATTTATTTATTTATTTTATTCAGTCTATGAACAGAGTTCTTACAGACTATTATCACAAAGAAAAATTTAAACTTAAACACTAAAACATATTATTTAACAAATGCTTCATAGCTTCCTTAGATATATCAAAATCAACTAGCATCTTGAAGATATATTATTAAAATCATTTTGGGCCCTATGTAAGGGCGAATTTAAGGCATAGTTGGATCGGTATAGGTCTAAATAAAATATGCTTGTATGGCGAAGTGTCCTAATAGGCACATTCAAATTAATTGATGCTAATAAAGATGAACAATCGCTTTTTCCACTAATGATATCTATATATATAAAAATGGTGTAAAAAATGTATAGTAAAACATCAATTGAGAATGGCTGGGCCGATTTGTCTAAAATTTTTTTTCAGTTGTTTATAATTGCCAGGAGAAGGTTTTTACGAAGGAAAATTTTGGAAAAACCCTCCGGGAAAGTCCGATAGGTGGCGTTGGGGTGGACTTATATCGAAAATTTGAATTTATGGACCAATTTAACTGAAATTCAGAATGTATGTTTGTTTAATCATAAGAAAATAATTTGTGTATAAATGGACCCGATAGGTGGCGCTGGGGTGGACTTATATCGAAAATTTGAATTTATGGACCAATTTAACTGAAATTCAGAATGTATGTTTGTTTAATCATAAGAAAATAATTTGTGTATAAATGGACCCGATAGGTGGCGCTGGGGTGGACTTATATCGAAAATTTGAATTTATGGACCAATTTAACTGAAATTCAGAATGTATGTTTGTTTAATCATAAGAAAATAATTTGTGTATAAATGGACACGGTAGGTGGCGCTGGGGTGGACTTATTTCGAAAATTCAATGGCGTGAAAAGTGATTTTGGTATTGCCACAATTTTGAAATGCAATCCTGGTACGAGGGGGGTAGCGAAGCACACCGGGTTCAGCTTCATATATAAATAACATAGATAAAATTTTTTCTAATTTCAAGAGTTTTTAATTTTAAAAAATCACAACGAGCATTATATGACGGATTTGGAAGGTTAAAATTAAAATTTCGTAACACAAACCGCAAAAAAGATTTCCAAATCAAGGACGCATATTCCAGTTTCGAACGGACGAAGGAGGTATAAAAGATTTTTAAGGTATGAGGGTCAGTAAAGTTTGAGCTATTTCCACGGATAAAAGCGAGAAGAGAGTATGCTTTGGGTATGATGTGGTTGAGGTGATTCACAAAATTAAATTTTGAGTCAAATATTACACCAAGGTCTTTCATCTCATTTACCCTTTTTAGCGGTGAATTTGCTAACGAATATGTAAAATGTTGGGGATAGTTAAGTTTGGCAAAAGTGGCAGCAGCACATTTATTTACATTCAGGAAGAGTTTATTTTTTAAGCACCATTCATTAACCAAGTTTAAGTCTAATTAGAGCTTAAGAGCATCCGTATTTTAAGGAACAATTTCAAATCGTCCGTAAAAAGTAGACACTTTGAATTATTAACAACAGTGGTAATGTCGTTTATGAACAAAGTAAACAACAATGGGAAAAGGATACTACCTTGTGGAACCCCCGACGATGCAATGAAAGGCAAAGACTTAGCACCTTCAACCGTGATGAAGCAAGTCCTATTGCTTAAATAAGAATGAAGCCATTTTAAAACACTAGAATGAAAACCTAGCCTGGCTAATTTCGTCAGTAAAATAGAATGCGAAACTTTGTCGAAAGCTTTCGAAAAATCAGTGTAAATTGTACCAACCTGTAACCCATCTCCAAAAGCTGAAATACAATATTCAGAAAATATTGTACGGTTAGTAAGTGTTGACCTACAAGGAAAGAAACCATGTTGAAGAGGTGGTATAAAACTTTGTACCGCAAAAAATAGCTTGCCTTAAACAATACTCTCAAAAAGTTTTGAGATGGTTAGGTCTATAGTTTTCTATTTTGTTTTTATTTTCTGATTTAAATATGGGTGTTATGGACGAAATCTTCCAGTCAGAAGTAAAATTGCCTGAGCTTAGAGACTTATTAAAAATTACCAAAAGCGGTTTTATAAAAGAAATACAACACTTAAGTAAAAGTGCAGCAGAAAAACCATCAACGTCAGATTTTGTTGACGCCTTCAATTTCTTTAAACCCTCCACAATATCTTCCTCAGACAGATTTAAAGAAAAAAAATAATGGAAGAGATACCATCATATAAATTTGCTGTTTCATCAGCATTATTTGATTTATTATTTTTAAAAAACATCGAAGATGGAATATTTGAGTTTTCTTTTTTGAATTTATATAAATCCAGAAAGCTTTTTTATTTGATTTGATATTAAATTCAAATTTCATTATATATTGATTATAAAGATATTTATCGAGATTATTAAACTCCCTCATATAATGTCGATATCTGTTAAAATGAATCGTATCATTTGACAAACTTTTTATAGAACTTATTTCTAAGGTTTTTTTATATTTTTAGACCTGGCGTACGCCATGGCAATCAATATCTCTTGATCCGCATACGAGGAATACAGCTGTTACACAAAATTGAAATTTTCTTTTTAAAAAGTTAAAACAAGCATCGACTGAAAGGGTTTCGAGCTCGCTTTCCTAATCAGTAGTTGCAATCAAATGATTAAGATGATCGAAGTTAAAATTTCTTGAGCCAAAATTAAAACACTTAGTATTTGTATTTTCATTGAAGCGAAAATTCTAATTCATTAAGAATTCTAAATCAATAGACAGCGGAATGTGATGCATGTCAGCAGAAGAGATAGGGAATGCATGGACATTGATTTTAAAATTAGTTGAGAGTAACTTTCCGCTTGTAATAATTTGTCGGTGATGACCTTGTAATGCAGAGCTGTAAGCGGAAACAAAATCTTGTTTGTACTCACATTATTTTCTTTTCATTGTTCAAACAACAGTCGATTTTGCTCGTCTCTGTGAAGCAAAACCGTGCCTTCTAAGAGGAAGTTTTGCAGTGAAGTGTGTTTGTGAAAATTAGAAATCCTTATGTTTTAACCAGAACGAAGTTTTATGCATAAAATCACTGTTATTGAATATTACGAGGGCCGTTTGATAATTCCATGAAAAATGAAACAAAGAATGATTTATACGGCAAAAAAGTTTTATTTTTCACAATATAGTCTCCTTTTATCTCGATACACTTCGTTCAACGGTCCTCCAATTTTTGATCCCATCCGAAAAATATGTTTTCGTAAGATCCTCAAAATAGGCCTATGTTCCGGTGATGAGCTCCTTTTTGGTGATGAGCTCCTCTTTGGAAATAGAAAATAGTGGACGAGGAAGCAATTCGTACTTGAATTCATGGAATTTTACCATGGGAGCTGGGTATTGTCTTGATGGAAGAACACATTATTTCTCGCCAAATGGGAACTTTTATCTTTCAAAGCGTCGTTGAAACGGTCCAATTCAGCTGCATAGTATTCGCCAATATTCGTTCTTTTCGGTGGAAGATGTAGATTATACCGCATTTATCCCAAAATACTGTCACCATAGCCTTTGCGGCCGATAGCACCGTCTTCGCCTTCTTCGGAGCACGTTCGGTCGGTGAAGTCCACTGTTTCGACTGTTCCTTTGTCTCTGGTGTGTAGTGATTGATCAATGTTTCGTCCACGGTTACTAATCGATGGAAAAATCCTTCTTATCTTTGTTCAATATCGCCAAACACGCCTTTGAATCAGTTACACGATAGCGTTTATGGTCGAGAGTGAGTAAACGCCGCATCCATCTTGTGGATAATTTTTTTCATATCCAAATGATTTCGCAAAATGTTCCACACCCATTCGTTTGAGATGCCTACGGCCTCAACAATCTCGCGCATTTTAGCTCTGCGACCGGCCAACACGATATCGTGAATTTTAATGACCATTTCTGGTGTGGTGACCTCATTTGGGCGTCCAGAACGAAACCCTTAAGCGCTTATTTTTTTCCTTTTTACCACCTGCGATAATTGTTTTTAACTGATTTTCTTTAAAAATACACCATATTTTTCTTTTAGATAAATTTCTGCCTAGACTGTACCACATAAAAATGTGAACACATTGAAATTCAAAACCAAAAACAATATATTAAAATGCGTTTTTGCAATGTAAGAAGTGCAAAAAGTATGTTTACTTATATTTATTATATGTTTTACTCAGTGTCGTTATCCAATACTACTCATATTATTTATAGAAATCAGTTTTGATAACCAGCAGCTTGTTTTGAATTACAAGAATCTAGCTATGATATGTGGCAAACTGTTACCAAATTTAACGATGTTCAACAACGAAATTTTGTACTGCGTGCAAAACAGACACTGAGACAGACATATTCGAGTTTCGGAGTCTATAGAGCTTACACCAAAATGACTTAATATATTTTTTTAAATTAACCCTTTTTAATTTTTTTTCAAGCCCTCAGCAAATAGTTGACTGCAGTGTCGAGAGTGGCAATCAAGGGTGCACCGGAGGATCTTTACGTAATACACTTAAGTACTTGCAAGCTACCGGGGGCATTATGCGTTCCAAGGACTACAAGTATGTGTCGAAGGTAAGAAAAATATTTGTGAAGTCCGAGACTTAAATTTTCGACAAAGAAACTCACTCATAAATTTACTGATTGAGACTCAAATTTTCTGCAGTGGGCACTCTAAAAATGAAGTTATTTAACTTAAAGTTTTTATTGTAGCACTTTGAAGATTTATTGATTGGAATAAGTTTCATAATTTCTTAAAAAATTTCTTAAAATAAATTTTCTTAGAAGAACAAACCATGCATCTGTGCAGCATGCATGACACTGAAATTAGTTTTCTTTGCAATATTTCGACTTATCTTATATATATTACGCAAAGGCAAATTTTGTACGGCGTAAGGCTTTTTAAGGACAAGTCCAATCTTAATAAATTTAGTATGGTTCGGTAGGTTTAGACCTGTAGATGTACAAACTGGAAAAAATGTATATTTTTGAAGCTATAGCGAGTTAAAGTTTGCATATAATTGTTGTTATGCTGCTTTTTCTATTCTTAATTTCAGCATATGCCTAAAAATATGTTAGGTATTTAGCGCCACTTAATAGCTATGAAACTGTTATACTGACGAACAATCTTTTATAATTTCACAGCTAAGACTATGAATTGATATATTCAATATCGAAGTGATACTGGAATCATTTCTTACAGTTGTAAAAATATTTCTAAACTGTTGGTCGGAAAATTTTGTAATTTTTAAAAATGTACACAAAAGTTCAATAAGATATACCGCGCATATTACAAAAAAACCAACATTAATTTCATTTCAATTTTGATCAGTTGAAAATCTGTTCAATAGGTTAAAGTTAGTGTCCGACCGAATATTCGGTTTCGGTTTCAATTACGGCCAGTTTCGGCCCTTTTTGTCAGTTTTGGCTGTTTTCGGTTATTCGGCCATATTGAGGCCTTTTTTCTCCATATTGAGACTTTTGGTAAAAACTTCAATTAATTCATCATCAAAAATATTTACAACGCCTATAACATTCGTCTATAATTTGATTTCTTGTGTTAACGCAATACATTTTGGTTAATTTTATCCGTTCGATACTATCATTTTCGATTCTATCATCTCTATTGCAATTAATATTAACGTTTTATAGGTACTGAAACCAAAAATGATAATTAAACTTCCGAACGAATTCTGTGTGTGTGAAATAAAGGAAAAGAAAACGAAATATTTTTTATTTTTATAATACTTAACCTTAAAAAAAAAAAAAATACTTTGTTTTGTAGTTCTATAAAAATGTACATTGTAGGCAAGAACAATATAAAGAAGATCACGCCTTAAGTGCGCAGAAATGGCAATCTACTACGTCATAAGTGAAAATACATCAAAACAAAAATATCACATAAACAACAAACGAAACTAAGCAAATGATTCTGATTGGCTGATTGGGAAACAAACGAAATACACACAAAGAAACAGTCAAACTGCTCTCAAAATAAATCGAGCAACATAGCTATTTTTTGTGAAGGGGTCAACACGGAAGTCAACACCCCAATAAGATATAAAATTTTTATCAAAGATAGTAATGAAAAATATTAATATTTTTTCTGTACAAGCGTTGTTTTTTGATTTAAAATTATTTCTTTTACAAAACCAAGATTTTATAAGAAAATGAGGAGATTTTTTAATCGAATACCCCTATTAAAAATTTTTTACTACGTTTTTTTCAGTCAGTTTGACTCTCTTTTCTCTTGCACTTCTGACGTCACATGCACATGCTCACAAAGAGAGCGGACATGCACAATATAGGAATCTTGAATATATAATTCTTGCATTGTAGGTGCATACTATTTTGAGTGTGTACTGAAGATATAAAGTATGCAATGATTTTGTAATAAAAAATAAAATAAAAAATTATCTCATTTATTATTATAGTCAACTTCAATTAATTATTATAAACTTCACTATAATTATGTTTTCCTTTTCATATTGAAAATGTTGTTGTTGTTGTTTCTTTGGAAAGAATTGGTTAGAGCAATTAATTGTTCTAACCTGACCTAAAGCTCAATAAACGATTTTAAACTATCAAACAACTAGAATTTGTATTTAAAATCAAGAATGATTTAAACTATCAAACATTTAGAATTTGTATTTAAGTCATAGAAAATCAACATAATAAATAACAAGGTCATATAGAAAACTTTAATATTATAAACTTTAATATTCAAATAATACCTTTTAATATTAAATGTTTTTCTTATGTGCATGAAGTATGTACTTTTGTTTCCTTTTAATAAAAAAAAAATTATTTGTGAAAACTTAAATTTTCATATTAATAACCAGTTTCGATTTCGGTTTCGGCCAAATATAATAAAATGGCCGAATATTCGGTTTCGGTTTCGGCCAAAATTCTGGTTTCGGTCGGACACTATACATTATATATAGTGTCATTACACATATATACATTACACATACACATTACACATATATACATTACACATATTTATTGAAAAACAGTTAATCTATATATATAAAACAAAGTCGGGTTTGTTACACCATTTATAACTCAAGAACGGCTGGACCGATTTTAATGATCTTTTATTTGTTGGATTTGTGTTCATCCCGAATAGCAGAATAACTCTTAAAATATTGGAAAAACTCAGGGGACGTGGCACCTCCCATACAAATCAAATCTTCTATATCGAATATCTTTGGAATTATAGGTCGCACAGTAACGGAATTAGGTATTCGACCTTAATTTTCACTTGGTTCTACTGGTAAAATTTTATGGGCGTTGTACGTAAGGCATGTCACTTTTTCAGCAGCCCAAATTTTCAGTATAACTGTTTGCTTGATTTTGGCGTTTTAACGCCACACGGGTTTGCTAGTTAGTGAAATTAATGACATATATGAGTGAAAATTCGTGAAACTAGCCACCTAAAAAAGGAAGTCGTAATTTTTATATCTTTTATGGATATTATTGAAGTGTATATGAAAAAAATTGCAATTTTTTCAAGTTTTTTTTTCAATGAGTTACAAAGAATTTAGTTTTAGGCCACTGTTTTAGTAAAATTAATTTTGCTAAGTAACGGCTTGTCAAAATTTCTTGATTTTTGGGCCAAATACTCGTAATACACGTTAAATTACAAAAATAATTTTTTTAAAAAGCGTTACTGATTCTCTAGATATTGCGAAAAATGTGATCCATTTGCATGGGAGGTGCCACTCCCACTTGTCCAATCCCGCCTTCTTTTGACACATTTCCTTTAAATGATGCACGCGATGACTGCCTAAGTTTATGTTGTCATGGCTGTACTGGCTATTTAAAAGAACAATTTCACATTACTTGATCGCTTCTTCAATAGAATACAAAATTTATTTAATTACTGTTTGCACCTTATGAAAAATTCTTAAAACTTTCCATGTCCATAAATAACTCTAGTATTTTTAAATACAGGTTACTATCGCGCCCTTAAATCTTGAACTTTCGACAGTAAGAACTTTAAGTCGAACAAGTTGATTTTAGTATAGCCACTCTTTGACTCTGAACACGTTTTTAAATTTTTTTTTTTAGTGGAACCGATTAAAAGATCCAAACTTTCTTCTCATTTACCAAAATTCAAACATTTTCAAATAAAGTTAGATTAATGTTTTATCTTCATACACAGAAAGGTCCATGCCAATTCGTTCGTGAGTTAGCTGTTGTTAATGTTACTTCCTGGGCAATTCTGCCCGCCAAAGATGAGAAGGCGATTGAGGCGGCAGTTGCTCAAATTGGACCCGTAGCTGTTTCTATTAATGCTACACCGAAAACATTTCAACTTTATAGGTAAGTTGTTGCTTTCATATGCTCATTAATGCACAATGCTTGTTTTTATAATCGAAGTTAATTGTTATTTTCCAGCGATGGTATTTATGACGATGATGACTGCTCATCCGCCTCCGTCAACCATGCAATGCTAGTCATTGGTTATGACAAAGATACATGGATATTAAAGAATTGGTGGGGTGAAATGTGGGGAGAAGACGGCTATATGCGTATCCGGAGAGGTAAAAATTTGTGTGGCATTGCAAACTATGCTGCCTACGCTGTGGTATAAAAATAAAATAATACCATTTTTGTAGAAAAAATAAAAACAATTTCCAACATATTGTATCCACTTTTAGATTGAAATTGGAATGCTGTTATGTCTGTAATTTAAATCCGCTCTAAAAAGTCTAATCGAAACTAAAAAATTATTGATCGAGTCCTACAGTCAGGTTCGCAGCCAGGATTTTCCATGAGAACAAGGGGTTTGGTTACTACAATTTATTGATACATTACGCAAAGCAAGTGATTTTTAAAAAAACAAGTCTTGAGTGTGAGTGTGATGCTTGCAAGTGGAAGTCACACACCCCGGTTGAAACGCGGTTGTCGACAAGACTCGTTCCAACCACAATTATCGCAAGACCCGAAAATAGCTCAAGACTTTCGAGAAATGCACAAGACTTTTGCGAGTCTACAAAGACTATGCAAAGACTATAAAATAAAAAAAGTTTTTGGGTCCACCCTAGTTAAAAAAATGTTTAAGTCTTACATTAGATTCGTGAACAGCAACCCCTTAACACAAAGATTATATAGCAAAAAAACATATTTTTAGGGTCCACCCTTGTGTCGAAAAACTTTTTTGAAATTCTAACATCGTATTCGCAATCAGCGACAAAGAGTATAAAGACAAAAAACATTTCCAGGGTCCACCCTAGTGTCAAAAAACTTTTGGAAATGTTAACATTAGGTTTGAAATCAGCGACCCCTTACACTGCTGGCACATATCTAAAGAGGTTACAGGAAAAAAACATATTTTTAGGGTCCACCCTAGTGGGAAAAACTTTTTTGAAATGTTAACATCAGCTTCGAACTCAGCGATCCCCTTTAACTGCTAGCACATATCTAAAGAGTATAAAACAAAAAAGGAATTTTTATGGTCCACCCTAGTGTTAAATTTTTTTAAAAATTTTAACATAAAATTCGAAATCAGTGATACGCATTTTTACAAATATTTCTGGTCATTTAAAAATTTTTTTGATTCTTTTTTGTAACATTTCTTCATAAAAAAATAATAGAAAATACTTGATCTGATCATTTATAATTTCATCTAAATTTTTTTAAAAATTTTTCATATAAAATAATATGAAAAGACTACAAACCTTCAAAAGGTAGGCCTTACAGAAGCACTCATCAATACAGCCAGCATGGAAGCTATATTGACGCCAATAAGAGCACTACTAGCGTACCTTCTTTTGCGCAACACTACCCAGTGGGCAATTGCAGGAGTCCGAAGGCCTTCTAGCAGGCCTGCGTTAGGTTTTAAAAGGCCTTCCACACTCCTTGCAAACACCGTTTTATTGCTTGTATGAAATGGGAAAATTTGTCAGGCCTTTCGCTCTCTTTGCTCAAAAGAGACCTGCCAGAAGCGCTCTTTCGAGAAGTCACGTTAGAAGGAAAAGCAATATAAATATTAACAATTAACAATTTCAGATTTGAACCATGGTCCTTTCATGTGGCGGTCCGACTTCTTACCCACTCGTCTATCGTGGTTGTTAAGAATCTTTAGCTTATTTTGCATCAATACAAATGAAAATAAGCTTTTGGGAGCTCGGGTTCGAGACCCAACTCGGAAAAAAAATATTTTTTTTTGTTGTTTTTTTAATATCTACATTTTTTTTACAAACTGTTCTGTGTATTTAAAATTTTTTTTGGAATTGTTTTTGTAAATTTTTTCATATAAAATAATATGAAAAGAATCAGAACCTTCAAAAGGTAGGCACTAGGTAGCTAAAATACCCACTGGAAACAGTGTATGTCTGGCAATTAAGCAAACAGTTTTATAGCGCGTTTTAGCTCACATATCTTTAGAAAATGAAAATGGGAGCATGAGTAGCAAGCCGTGTTTGTGTTTGTTAGCTCGTGTTAGGTCGACACTGATCTAAAGTAAGTTCTCGTTTAAAAAAAAAATATTTTGGAAACGAAGTTCCTTTGCGAGTGGATAAGATGTCGGACCGCCACATGGTAGGACGTTGGTTCAAATCTGGATATGCCAGTAGCTTTTTATTTCAAGTTGATATTTAT
The DNA here is from genome assembly GCA_963920525.1 of Dichetophora obliterata. NCBI lineage: Eukaryota > Metazoa > Arthropoda > Insecta > Diptera > Sciomyzidae > Dichetophora > Dichetophora obliterata. Next base: position 9,821,027 of record OY986440.1, read on the forward strand.
ATTGCTTTTCTTTCTAACGTGCATTTTCAAAGAGGGCTTCTAGCAGGCTTCTTTAAAGTCGCGAGAGAGGAAGGCCTAGAAAATTTTCTCGTTTCATTTAAATAAGTTAATAAACATGGATATGAGTACGGAAGGGCTAAAAATCCATATGATGGCCTGCTAGAAGCACTTCAAAGCCCTCCTTTTGCCTGCTGGGACTGAGCTTGCTTGGAATAATCGGCAGAGTTCGTGTGATTTACCGATCGTGTTTGTGTGATCGCTTCCCTCGCGAGGACACTACTTGGTCGACACTGCTTTAGATCTATTTTCATCCATTTTCTTTTCCAAATTGTATCGGTCTTAAAATTTTTGGATTTCAACAGAGGAGCTTCTTTAATTTCGGACAAGGAACAAGTTGCCTTTCAAACTAAAGACTGGTATTTAAGACATTTTCTGTGTACGTGAATAATTTTCTGCAAATTTATCGTATTTTAAAGAACTTACTGTGCTATTTTTATAACAACCAAGTTTATAAGATGGCTCATTTTGTTTAAAAAAAAAATATTATGTCCTTTTTTGCATCGGTTATATTAAAACGAAATTGCTTGTGAGTAATAAATAATAAGATAAAGTTAGACCAAAAGAAAGGTTTTTACGAGGATATCTATGGTAATAAAAATATTTTATGCATTGTTTAATACTATCGCCATTCTATTTTTTTAAACGCTGAAAAAAGCATTCAAAATATTTATTGAATTTTTGTGACGAAATACTATAATAAATCAAAAAATAAAGTGAATTTATATCCAATATAAATTGCAGTGGAATGAGGTTTCTACTGAGATAACGTAATCCTTTCATAACGTAACCTTGCACTTTTAAAATGCCTATTAATTATGTATCTTTGATTTCACTTCGATCTTCCACTGATGAAATTTTATATAGTTGTTACGAGTGCATAACTTTTGACTCTAATATTTTTTTTTGCATATAAAAAAATTTTAAAAAATTTGTCAAAAAACAATTATTTTTAAATAAAGTACCAAAAACCACCACAATAATTATCGACTCTCAAAAGTCATCTTGCTTTTTTATTGGAAGGGGGAACAATCCTCACGTTTAGCGCACCAGGTGACACCAACCTAATGATATAGACCCTTATTTTTCGCATGGCTGATGACCAAGCTTGTTAATAACATAAATAAATATTGTTGAATGATATGGATGTGAAATGATGATGCTAACTTCGTACGTATGCTATTGTGTGGCTGGAATCACCCCCAAATCTGTTGTGTGACGTTGTCATCATATAGCTATTGTAGTGAAACATTTGCAACAACAAGAATAATAACAACACAAAAGAAAGTATCAAAGAGAAATCTGTTAGCAACGACCTTGTAATACCTTTTAATTGGTTACTAAATTTTATTGATGTCGTGTGTCGGGCATTAAACTCATCCGCCCATCGAGAACAAGCCCAGGTCTATCATCATTATGTTATTTCGAGATTATTTCTGGAACACGTTTGCAAAAAATTATCTTTTTATTGATTTAACAAGTAGAAAAACAACACAAAGAGAAATGTAGTATATATTTGTGGCAAGCACAAAGCTTCGATCACAATGTAATTACATTGTAACTACATATTACAATATGTATTTTTACTATAGTTCTTCAAGCAGCTTTATTTCTACCGTAATAAATAATGAATTTAATGCCAGAATATTAGAAAATAGCTAATTATGTCAATTTAGTGTAATTCCACGTTAATGTATGAAATTTACTTTTTATAAGCTTTTATTTAACTTGCTTCGTTCAAAAGTAAGTCCGTCAAAATTGCAAACCATTTTTCGACAACTTGTTGGTATCTGATTAAGCTGAAATTTAGAATACATATGAGCATTTCCAAAAAAAAAAAAAAAAAAAAATAATAAAAAAGGCGAATTTTTTAAAAAGGGTTTTTTATTTTCGTAGTAATTAAGTAGTAATCAAAAAAAATTTTAACAAAAAAAAAAACCAACTTCAAAACCACTACAAAGTAAAAAAGAATTTTAAATTTCTTTTCACATTAGTTCTTGGTCAAATTTGATAATTAACTATATATATTATTAAATTGGAAATCTTATTATTATAATTTTTTTCTATTTTGTATTATCATAAATATATTCATTTCTCCATGAATATAAAACCTTTATAGCCGAAGCGTTAATTTTATAAAAGCAATCGCGTCGGAAGCGAATTTCATCTGGGGGGGCAGTACAAATGGGGGGCAGTACAAATGGTGGTGAAAAAAAGTTCACCAAAATTTCTTCACATGAAACATGCAGAAGAGAGAAAGAAGAGGAAAATATATAATACAAAAATATTATCGTTGTAAAAAAACTGATATTTTGAATAACTTTTCCTTTTAAATTGTTTATCTAGCTAAAAAAGTGGGGGGAAACTGCCCACCTTTCCCCCCGCTGCCGACGCCAATGTATAAAAGTCTGATTATATAAGCGCAGACTTTAAAGGTTTCTTATTCATGAAGAAATTAATATATTTATGATAATAATACAAAATAGAAAAAAAAATATAATAATAAAATTTCCAATTTAATCTATATAAATAAAAATCAAATGTCGTTCGTTGGTAATTGAATCAGTTGAAAACGGCTTTACCGATTTGGATATTTTTTTTAAAATGTTTGTAATAGTCTACAAAAGTTTTTTACAGAAAGAAAAAATGGGCGTTGGACAAGGGGGCGTGGCACTCTCATACAACCCAAATTTGCGATATCGAATAGCTTTTTAGTTATATACCGCACAGTCTCGGAATTTAGTATTCGAACTCAATTTACACATGAAGTTCAACTGATAACATTGTATGGTGTTGGAAAAGGGGTCGTGGCACCTCCCATACAACCGAAATATGCGATTTGCGATATCGAATAGCTTTGAAGTTATAGGTCGCACAGCCTAAGAACTCATTATTCTACCACGATTTACACATGACGTTTCACTAATAAAATTTTATGGGCGTTAAAGAAAGGGGCGTGGCACCTCTCATTCAACCCAAATTTTGTGATATCGAATATCTTTGGAAGTATAGATCGTACAGCCTCGGAATTCGGTACTCCACTGCAATTTATACGTGCCGTTTCACTGATCAAATTTTATCGGCGTTGTAAAATGGTAAGTGACACCTTCCATACAGCCCAAATTTGCAATATCGAATTGCTTTGGAGTTATAGGTCGCACAGCCTCGGAACTCAGTATTCGAACTCAATTTACACATGCAGGTTCACTGATAACATTTTATGGAAGTTTGGCAGCGGGGGCGAGGCAGCAACGCGCCGGGTTCCAGCTAGTACTATATATAAATAAATTATCAAATTTGACCAAGAATTAATAAGAAAAGTAATTTTAAATTATTTTTTACTTTGTAGTGGTTTTGAAGTTAGTTTTTTTTTTGTTAAAAAGTTTTTGTTTCTTCCTTTTTAGAGATTATGACAACAATTTTGCCCATTATTGCAACGAATTTTGGTACCCTAGTGTCAATATTCAAGATACAGTGTTTTTCTTATAGTGACACGCCCTTTGAAAAATTCCGCTTCCTTTCTCGATTGTGTTTTGTTATAATTCTACCTTATACCGAATTTCCGTATCCTTGTGTCAATATTATCGATTTACAGTGTTTTTCTAGGTTTTCCTACGCCTTTTGTCGAATAACGCCCACTTTTTTGACCATAATTTGTAATAATTGTGCCTATCCCTGTTCCGATTTCCAGTACCATAGTATCCATATTAACTGAGATACAGTATTTTTCTTATATTTCCACACCCTTCTGCCTACCCCTGTACCTAATTTCAGTGTCCTTGTGTCAATATTATTCGGGTTACAGCGTTTTTCTGATATTGCCACGCCTTTTATCACATAACTCCCACTTTTTTTGACAATAATTTGTAATAATTGTTCCTACCCCTGTACCTAATTTCAGTATCCTGATGTCAATATTATTTGAGCGTTTTTCTATTATTGCCACGCCCCTTTGCCGAATACCGCCTACTTTTTTAAACGGGCACCTCCGCGGCCAATGTTTATATCTGTTGACAAAAAATTGCTGCAATCGGGCTAGTACTTTAGGAGTTATCGATGTACATACATTTAAAAAAAAAAAAACAAAGAAACCAACCAATTTGAGAACCTCCTCTTTTTGAAGTCGGTTAAAAATATGTGCTGACGTTACATTACAAGAAACAGAAGTGATTTTTGACTTGGATTGCAAAATTTGCAAAACTTTCTGATTTGGGCAAGACTTTTTGTATACAACTTTTTTTAGAAGGAATTAAAATAATATAAGTTTATTTTCCAAGTGATCAAATTTAAAAATATTTTCTGGTTTTGTTTTTATTAAGCTTTTTGATCTGCTTACGTTACCCGAAGTCTCACCTGAAATTGTTATGTACAAACTATTAAATTTTTTTTTTTGATTTTCCCGGAGGTATGAAATCTTCTAAAGATACGTATACCTATACGCATGCTATACGCATGCACGATTTACATTCTAGATTCTTAGGATTTTCCACTCAGCACATTAATTGGCTTTTCAGCGGAATTTAAAAATTGAATAAATATAAAACGCGTATTTAAGTAAATTTGATTCTATATAAATAAGCAAATTAAATGATAGTGATTATTTATTTAAGGTACTCGAAATAACAATCCTGAGTTCAAAAACAATCCAAAACACTATACTCATTTTAACTGGTTTGCAGCCAATGTCCAACCCAAGGACCTACGTGGAAATGAGATAAATCTCATAGCCGCCAAATCAAAATCCCAATTAGTTGGATATGCATTTGGGCCAACGCAGGCATAAACTTGTGTGGAAAAGAGATATACTCTGGCATACTAATCCAGGTGATAGTGTGAGTTCAGTCTAATTTCAAATCAGGAAGCCACGTGAGCACGTAAATCACAATTAGATTTCAAATTAAAATATTGAATAATAAAAAAGCAAGTTTTGAAAAACAATTCATATTTGATGGTGCTTACTTAATTAAACATAATATTGAGACAAAAAGGAGAAACAGAACAATCTCTGATAGTGAGGACCAAATAAAAAATATACGTGTATCGGCTTTTTGAAAGTTTTCGTATGAGTTTCATTTTAGAGGGGGTTTAATTTATCCCCTTTTTGAAGATTCTCATAGTGAATCGGCAAACGAAACCATGTGACCCTTATGTTTTTGGTATAGGATGTGTTCAGCACATTTATGTAAAATACTACGAGGAACATTTTCGTGGAACATTTTAACCCTCTATTTCTTCAATGTATGTGTCTTTTTTGACCTGTTTTTGATAAAGGGCAAAGTAGACCCATAAAACAGGGATATAACGGATTAAAAAATTCCACAAAAATATTTGCCATAAAATTTTACTATACGTCTCTGAAAACACCAAAGCTCAAAAATCAACTTGAATGCCAAAAATAAGTGAAAACTTAAAATGTGCTTAAGGGTTAATTTCGTACTTATTTAGAATTGGTGTTAAAATGTCCCTCAAAACTCAGTGTTTCACTCTAAATCACCACACAAAACAAAGTTCTATATACAATATCTATAAATAGAAAGAAGAGAGCAAATTTTGTCATTTTTCCACTGATGCATTAATTTGGCGCATCATAATTAGCAATAACAATGAACCTTATCAGCTGCACTTTGGCTGATAAGATCCATTACGTTCTAACAAAAAACTATGAAAAGCAAAATCAAAACCAAAATTAAAATCAATTCCCTCCCCCGCTGTTACTGTGTTATTTCTTATTATGTACATAACTCTTGCTAACTGGTGCTTTTTAAAATAATTGCAGATTTTAAAACAAAGCCTGAGTGATTTTCTTAATTAGAGGTAAGGCAAAGGTAATTAAATTGATTTGTGAAATACTTGGTTTGTGAGCAGTGAATAATGAAATTTCAGTTTTAGTGAAAATGTCTAATTGCTTAGAAAAACTTGATTGGTTTTACCAATATTCCAAAAACAATGAGAATGAAGAGCTCAAGATACATTAAGCGATTACAACATTATTCATCCACCGCTGGTACCAACTGAAAAAATTTTTTTACCACCATAGCATATAAAACTTGGTGTGGTAAAAAACTTTGTTAAATGTTTGGACTCAAATGGATCAACATTCAATTTTTTGAAAACATTGTTTCCAAAACTAAGCGAAGCAAAGATAAAAGAAGGTATGAATGTTTTTAACCTTACTTTTTGTCATTGTTTTAATACAAAAAAAAAATTTCAAAAATGGTCCTGATATAAGAAAGCTTATACAAAACGCTGAGTTTGAGAAAATGCGCTTACCAATTGAGCTTGCCGCATGGAAAAGCATTAAAGAAGTAATTTACAGTTTCTTAGGCAAAAATCGTATCCCCAACTACTCGAATATACGTCGACAACATGCTAAGTTCTTTTGAAAAACTAGGTGTTCATATGTCAACAGAAATTCATTTTTTGAATTCTTATATGGATTACTTGGAGCATCTGTTGGAAACAGAATCTGATGAATATGGTGAACGATTTAATTGGACATATGCACCTATTGAAGAACGCTATAAAGGCAAAACGCCCAGAATCCGATGGCAGAACCTTGTTATTTTGCAAAAAAAAAAAAATGATTTTGTTGTTCAGTGTTATTTAAATGTTATATAATTTTCCGTTTTAAGACGGAACCACGTACATCGTAAAGGTTCATGAAGAGCGTAACTAGAATTGCACTGACTCAACTTGAAAAACAGAAAATGTCTAGTTCCTCTCCTTGGGATGTTAAAATTTAGAGCTGAGATGAGATATTCCGAATTAATCTCGCCACGAAGTAATTTATACAGAAACATGACATTAAGCATCATTCTTCTGCTTCTGAGGTAGTAAAATAATTTTAAGGCGTATTTCATACGATGGAAGCATAATATTGGGGTTCCAACGACTATGACGTAAAGCAAAAAGTAAAAACTGTTTTTGAACGGATTCTATGGCGTCGATGTAGACATTATATATTGTGGGTTCCATACAACTGATGCATATTCAAGAATTGGCCTTACGAGAGAGGTAAATAATATTGGGGGTTGGAATTAATTTTAAAGGTTTTTTTCGGTTTTTGAGCATTTATTTAGAAACAACGGTACAATGTATATTATTCAAAGTATTGTCCATCGTTAGCTACAACATTTTCCCATCTTTCTGGCAGCATATGGATTCCGCGCCGGAAGAACGATTCGTCTTTTGAGGCAATCCACGAATCGACCCATTTTTTGGTATCCTCGTAAGAAGTGAAGCGCTGCTCAGCCAAGCCATGCGTCATCGATCTGAATAGGTGGTAGTCGGAAGAGGCTATGTCTGGGCTATAAGGCGGGTGGGGTAGCACATCCCAATTCAGCGCCTCCAACGTTTCCTTGACGGTTCTTGCAACATGTGGCCGTGCGTTGTCATGTTGAAAAACCACTTTGTCGTGTCTTTTGGCATATTCCGGCCGTTTAACCTTTAATGCTCGGCTCAATTGCATCAATTGTTGTTGGTAGCGTTCCCCAGTGATGGTTTCGTTAGGTTTTAGCAGCTCATAGTACACGACACCCTTCTGATCCCACCAAATACACAGCATAAGCTTGGCGCCATGAATATTCGGCTTGGCCCTCGATGTTGATGCATGGCCGGGTGGTCCCCACGATTTTTTTCGCTTAGGATTATCGTAATGGATCCACTTTTCATCGCCAGTGACAAAACGATGCAAAAAACTCTTCCTCTTATGCCGTTGAAGCAGTTGTTCGCACATGCAAAATCGCCGTTCAACGTCTCTCGGCTTCAACTGGTACGGCACCCAATTTCCTTGCTTTTGAATCATTCCCATGGCCTTCAAGCGTTTGCCGGCCGTTGATAAGTCGACTCCCAATGATTCTGACAATTCTTGAAGGGTTTGACACGGGTCTTCATCGAGCAAAGCCTCCAATTCCTCATCTTCAAACTTTTTCGGCTGGCCCGGACGCTCTTTGTCTTCCGTATCAAAATCACCACTTTTAAACCGACGGAACCAGTACTCACAAGTAGAAATCGATGGAGCATAGTCCCCGTAAGCCTCAGTAAGCGTGCGTTGTGCTTCAACCGCTTTTTTCTTCAAATGGAAGCACAAAAGTAAACCTTCCCGCAAATTGCGTTTTGTTGGAACGAAAGTCGACATGTTCACAGAGAAAAAAATATATGTTGTTTACACTTCAGTGGAATGACACGTACTGGAAAATGAAGCTTAGAAAATGTGCTTTGAAATGAATATAGTCACAGGTGTGCCCGATGCGATCTATTGATAGTTACGCCATCTCTTAGAAAACCTTTAAAACTAATTCCAACCCCTGATAATTTAGTAGTAAAGGGATCACTGAATTCTTTAGCCCATCTTTTAATGAAACCAAGGACTCCTCTTGCCTTATTTATCACCATATTAAAGTGGAGATTGAAGCGAAGTTTTGAATCCATAATAACACCAAGATCGAGAAAACTGGAAACTATTTCTAAGTTAGTGTTATTTATAGTGTAATTTATGTTATTAGCAGATCTACGCGAGAATGTCATTTGCTTAAATTTTTTTAAGTTAAGATTTAATATATTTATTATATAATATATTTATATTATATATTTATATAATATATTTATATAGTCTATTTAGATCCGATTGTAAAAGATGTCGTTCTTCGGGTGATTTGTAACAAAGAAAAAGTTTCACGTCGTCAGCGTACATTAAGACGTTACAGTGTTTTATTACCGTAGGAAGATCATTAATGAATAGTAAAAACAAAACCGGTGCGGGATGACTGCCCTGAGGAACGCCAGAAGTGACCGAAATACTTTTTGAAAGAGAATTCCTACATAAAACCTTTTGAGTACGTCTAGATAAATACGAATTTATCCAATTTAATAATGTGACAGGAAGCCCAATAAGGTGGAGTGTTTTCAAAAGAAGATTATGATTAACACTGTCGAAGGCTTTGCTAAAGTCCGTATAAATAACATCAGTCTACAGTCCCAAAGTAAAACCATTTATAACACGCGTAGTAAACTCTAAGAGGTTTGTTGTAGTGGACTTACCCTTCAGAAAACCATGTTGAAAGACAGAAATGGTGGAAGACAAGGAGTGGGTTAATTAATCAGTTATGATTTTCTCAAATAACTTAGGGATTGCACTTAATTTTGCAATTCCTCGATAGTTAGAAACATCTATCTTGGAGCCAGATTTATGAAGGGGTATAATATAAGAATCCTTCCATTTAATAGGAAAATAACTACTATGCAAGGAAATATTAAGAATGTTGGCTAGAGGAGTACACAGGTTTGTAGCACATTGCTTTAAAATACAGCTTGGAATTTTATCAGGGCCGGTCGTAAAAGAAGATTTTACTTGTCGAAGATAACACATAACAATATTTGGGTCCATTACAGGAGTATCAAAAGAGTTAACTGGCGGGAGAAAAGGATACACCGTGCTAGTATTAAATGGAATATCGGAGTAAGTTGATTTAAAGAAGTTTGCAAACATGTTAGAAATTACATTGTCAAATTACAAGATAATTCTTCCTGATTGAATTTCATAAGGGGTGGAAAGGGGTGGAAAGGGGTGGAAAAAAACTTTAGAAAAGTTTTGGATCATCTTTAAATTGAGATTTTATGTTAATTTTATAAGCAGAATAGCATTGTTTATTTAATATTTGATTTCTATAACGACCAGAAGAATAGGAAGCAAAGTCTAAACTAGAACCAGATATTTTATATTTTTTAAATAAATGATTTTTTAAATTTTTTAGTGCCTTTAGATCATTTGTTAGCCAGGGTGGATTTAAAGCATCTGAGCAACAACTTTTTTTGGGACGGACATTAAGAAACACCTTTGCAGAGTATCTTAAATAACTGTACCGAAGATTCGATGTCATAATATGAATATGATGTTTCGCTAGTTAAAATTGGAGACCAATCAGTCTGCGAAAGTAAGGAATTAAGTTTTACATAGTCCGTTTTTTTAAAAGTATAAACTTTTTTATTTCGCGCATCAGCAGTTACTTTATCTTCTTTTTCGTGGGAGAGTAAACCTGTTATTTTAAGAGTTGGATGATGTACATCTTCTGGAAGAGATACGGGATTCGAACAATGGAGATTAACAGTAGTGCATCTATCTACAAATACAAGGTCTAGGGTTCTATGGTTTATATTTAAAATATCATTGACTTGTTGAAGACACAGACTGGATAGCTTATCTAAGAAATCATTTATCCAATCACTATTGAAACAGATGTAAGAAATGCAGAATCATTCTTAGTATGGACCTTTGACAATATACATTATTTTTGGTTTTAGTCGATTCGGTCGCTTGCCTGGATTTTACGTTCACAACGCATCGCAATATTTGGGTTTTTTTTTTGGTTTTTGAAAATTCCGGAAAAATTTCAAATGGCAATATCGAAAATTGCTTTTCAAAAGTAACTATTATAAGTTTTAAATTTTATGTTAAAATAAAGACTAGAGCTCGTTTGCTGTTTTAAAATGGGCAGGTACGGCTGTGAAGGTCTGTGATGCAGCTAGTGGTGTAAAAATGCATCAGTCCGCCCAACCCTTACCTGTGGATATAAAATTTTTAAATTTTGCCAGATAAAGTTTAGCGCCATATATAGACTCTGGATTAAGTTTCATCGATTTTGGCCCAGTAGTTAAGGAGCCGCCGGCAATGGGTTAATAACATGGTAAATTTTTAGGTCGTCTGCATACATAAGATGTGGGATATCGCAAAGAATATCAGATAGATCTGAGATAAAAATATTAAAAAGAAGTGGACCAAGGACCACTACCTTGTGGTACGCCGGATGTAACTAATATCTGTTTGGATAAGGTACCTTGAAATTTTACGAATTGGGACCTGTCGTGGAGATAGGACTTCAGCCAATTGAGCAAAGATACCAATCTTTTCCAATTTGGAGGCCAAGATATCATGATCGACACGATTAAAAGCTTTGCTAAAGTCGGTGTATATTGCCTCCACTTGATGTCCTTTTTCCACTTTACTTAAAACATCAGAGATCATAGTCATTAGATTTGTTGTGATTGATCTACCTTCACGGAAACCATGTTGCTGTTCATTGAGTAGAGGATTTATAATAGAAGTTAGTTTTGCGCATATAATATTTTCGAACAATTTTGGAATAACCGATAATATGACGATTCCTCTATAGTTTTCAACAAACCTTTTATCGCCATTTTTATATATTGGTGTTAGGTTTGATGTCTTCCAATACGATGGAAAAGATCCTTGGAGCAGAGATTTGTTAAATATTATCTATAAAGACATGATAAGTGTGTCTAAACATCGAACTAGTAAGTGCGGGGGTAACAGGTCTGGGCCGGGTTCTTTATTTGGATCAATTTCCTTAATCGAATTGGATATCTCATCCCGCGCTAGTTGGATATGTTTAATTATAGGGCGTATTCCTGAAAAGGGAGGGGGACTATAAGTATTACTTGTGAAGACACAGAAAATCTCTTTAAAACAGTCTGCATATAAGTTGCTGATTTCATGAGGGTTGGAGGAATTGACATTACCTTTAAACATAGAAGATGGAGAGTCACTAGATTTTCGCTTCATGTTAACGAAGTCAAAAAATGTTTGTGGCTTTTGGAGAATTTTCTCTCTTATAAGGTTAGTGTACAACTTGCACGCTTCTTCTGACTTGATAGAGAACTCTTTGGATAGCTCGTCATATCTTAGCTTCAGTTCATCGCTTACATTATCGGTGGTTTTGAGAAGTTTGTACATTTTGTTTCTCTGGTTCCTTAAAACTCTGAGATTTTTGTCTAGCCATGGCGCCGAGTGCTTATTCTTTTTCTTTATTATTGACACATAATTTTTGATAGCAGTGAAAATGTGCTGATAAAATCTTGAGACAGCGCTGTCTAAATCTATGTTGAATAGAATATTATTTCAGTTTAGAGCATTTAGATAAAATTTTATACTTTCGTAATCGGCTTGAGGTAGTCGTACGCAATGGAGTTATTGTAATACTGGGTAAAAGTAATGTCGTTAGCAGAGAAAATAACGGTTAAGGCTGTATGGTGAACAGTTGTTAGTTAATAAATTTTTTGCTTCAGTGCATGGACTAAGCTTCACTTCATCGTACGAGTTCGTAAAGATAAGGTCCAACCATCAGCCATTTTTATTTTGTTCAGAAGAAACTTGCTGCAGATCGTTGCCATAAAAGGTACTAAATAATGAGAAATATATGGCATTAGAAAGGTTAACAGGAAGAAGATAGTTGTCATTTTCATCAATGACAAAAGAGATATTTGGACGGGTGAAGTCACCAAGAATAACAACCTTATCTTCCTCTTTAAGAGTGGATGTAAAGGAGTGTTTCACATAGCCCGTTGTATGTTGTTTCACTTGAGCCGGGAGGAATGTAAACGACACTCATGTACATAAAAAGACTATTTCCTGAACAAACTTTAATTATGCGATGATCAAAAAGTTTATGGGTATGCGTATCTATTAACCATGTCTCAGTGAATACTAGATCATTGAAGTGACATGATTTGGCGTCGACATAAAGTTTATATAATTTGTTTCTAATGCCGCCACGGTTATGGTAAGAAATATTTAAGAAATGGAAGTTAGGGACGATAATGATGTTGTTGGTCTTTACGCGATTTTTGCAGAAGGGAGATATGTTTAGTCCTGACGTGAGCACCATAGGTATCAAGATCCACCTTGACTTGATCGATCGTCACGCCGAGTTGGTCGTGAAAACGAATAAATAGGTTAAGCAAGTCATCAACATCGGTAGGCAGACTTTCTTGCTGAATTAAAACTTTAAGATTAGTTTTGGTCTTGCGTTCAATGCATGTTGAATAAGGGGCTTTGTGCATATAGGCGAGATACAGACGGACGTTATTTTATTTATTTATTTATTTATTTATTTCATCAAGCAGAGTTCAACTTTTATAGACTACTTATCAATTCAGTTTATACAAAAAACAAGTTTATAACTTACAACTAACAATAAGTGGCAATGTTTAAGATTAGACACAAGATTTGACTTAAGATAGGTCGTAGCTACAAAAGTGAACTAACGAATCTGAAAAATTCAAGTTTTCATTTCCATGAAAATTGTATGGAAAATTAAAAATTAAATTTCCCAGACTCGCTAGTTCACCTTTGCAACGACGAGGTGAGAAATTTACAAGTAAATGAAAATGATCAAAATGTTGGTAATATAGGTACATAGTAATTGACTTAAATTAAGTAATAACTATTCGAACAATCATAAGAAAAAATTTAATGCAATAAAGGTAGGAATGGCTAAAGATACGCATCAAGGCACCTTAGGAGATGCCAGCAATGAAAATAACAATTTCTAAAATTTCGCCCGATTTTAAAACAATAGTAACGGGTTTATTTGAGGACAACGAAACCGTAAATGATGGCGGAGTTTTGCAAAGAAAACAGATCATAGATAATATAAAGCAATGGAGAGTGTTTCTGAAATTTTCTCGGGGGTTTGTTCGAAATATGTCAATTAGAGGAAGGATTTTATTACCTTTCCTAATACAACGGGCTAGATATTCGTTTTGTGCAAAGACTGTTCTATGATAAGTTTCGTGGAAATGAAATTGACTCCGAAGCCGTCTCGAGGATGTATGGAATTCAAGCTTAGCCAGGAGATCTGGGCAATCAATGTTGTTATGGAGTATTCTACACAAAGGAGTAGCTTAACCAATCAAGGCACATCTCGTTTTATAAGGAGGGGGAAAGGGTAGATTTCAGTTCAGTTGGTGAAACATGAAACGAGTAAATTTTCTTTGAATTTTTTCAATTCGTTCAGAGTGTATATTGGCCGAAGGGTCCCAAATAATAGAACAATATTTAAGATGTGGCCTTACTAGCGACGTGTAGAGAGATTTTAATGTATATGGGTCATTGAATTCCTTACTATTTCTCATAAGAAAACCAAGCATCGCGCTAGTCTTATTGACAATGAAGTCAATATGATTCGTAAAGTTAAGTTGAGCGTCCAAAATTAGTCCTAGATCTTTTTTAGTGAAAATTCTCTCCAGCTGTGAAGAGTTTATGTGATAACTTCCCACAATAGGAGATGTAATTCTGCCAAAAATTAAGTAATTACATTTGGATACATTAAGGGGTAAGCGATTTGCATTGCACCATGCATAAACAGCGTTTAAATCCTCCTGAAGGAAGGAGCAGTCAATAACCGATCTAATTTTTCGAAATAGTTTTAAGTCATCTGCGAATAGAAGACAATGAGAGTGTTTGACTATTTGGGGCAGCTCATTTATGAACAGTAGGAATAATAGCGGGCCAAGAGCTACCCTGAGGTACACCAAAAGTTACCTTAATGGGATATGATGTAATATCGCCAATTTGAACACGCTGGATACGATTTGACAAGTATGATGTAATCCATGTGAGAAGGTAAAAGTGGAAACCAATAGTTGAAAAATTGGATAACAGGGTAGCGTGATTTACCTTGTCGAAAGCTTTGGAAAAATCGTTAAAAATTACATCCGTTTGTAGATGGTTTGCCATATTATGAATAATTTGGTTCGAGAAAAGAACAAGATTGGTGGATGTGGATTTGCCACACATGAAGCCATGTTGATGAGGAGACATAATATTTTTAACAGCGAACGTAAGCTTAGCGTTTACAATTTTCTCGAACAACTTAGGAATTGAGGCTAGTTTGCTGATAGGTCTACAATTCACGACATCATGTTTGGACCCAGATTTATGAGTTGGTATAATATTGGACAATTTCCAAGTATCTTGGAATATACTTGTTGATAGTAATTTGATAAAGGTCAGGGATAATGGTAATGAAATTAATGAAACACAGTTTTTTAGTATGATAGGAGTAATCCCGTCTGGGCCGTCACTAGTATTACATTTTAGACTTGCCATTGCAAATGCGACATCAGGCTCATCAAGATGAACAGAGCCAATGTCCAGAAGTGGATTGAGAGAAGTAGGGCAGGGTGCTTGAGAGTCAGAGGTGTACACTAGAGTGGGGCGATTAGTATGGAAGGAAAAAAGTGTTAATGGGCGCTTCGCGTTTCTGATTCTTGGGATTGTACTGAGCAAAAAAGTCCACTAGACCATACGTCTACGGTAAAAATCGAGCTTCCAGATTTTGACTTGCAGTTTTTTCTCAGACTTTTGTCACGTTTTTTTTGATATTTTGGCCTATAACAGCCAAACCATTGAGATTTTCGATCCAATACTAAGACAAAAATCTCAATGGTTTGGCTGTTATAGGCCAAAATATTAAAAAAAAAAACGTGACAAAAGTCTGAGAAAAAACTGCAAGTCAAAATCTGGAAGCTCGATTTTCACCGTAGACGTATGGTCTAGTGGACTTTTTTGCTCAGTACAATCCCAAGAATCAGAAACGCGAAGCGCCCATTAAGATGTTCAAATCGCCCCACCCTAGTGTACACTGTTTTAAAATACGTAATTTTTCATTTCTATTGGAAAGCCATTTGATTTTCTCTTACTATTGGTAAAGGTGCAGAAATATTTACTATTTTGTGTGAGGCTTGACTCGGTAGAAATTATATAATTACGATAAAGAAGCTTGTTTCGAATATCGAAATCATATTTACAAGAAGGTAGGTAATCAGTTCTTAACCCATTTTAGTCCGCTGGTCGATTTTTCGACCACTTACTTGTAAATATATTTATAAAAAATATATCCAAGATTTTTGCTAGCTCTTTCCGTTTATAAACGGTCTGGTTAATTTGAAATTCAGAAAATGTAGAAATTTTTATGGTATCCTATTTTTACCTATTTAGGTAAGCGTTAAAAAAACCTCTTTTTTGGTCCATTTTTGAAAAAATCGATAAAAAAATATGTGCTATGTATTACAAAACTATTTACGTGAGCAGGCAGCCAAAAGACTAAAATATGATAATCCATCTGTTTTGGGCAACCCAGGTAAATTTAGCTATATGTTACCGGTGCGTTAAAATTGGTGGTCGATTTTTCTACCAATGGTCCTATATGTATACTTTATTTATAATATTTTCTCATGGCACGTTTATGCTTTCTTATGCAAAAAAATAGCTCAACCCCGTTGTTGCCGTTAAAAGCGGTGTTTACATTGATCAAATCACCATCAGATCCATACCTTCTCAGTTTGTCAAATCTTTGGTCAAATCATTTGATGGCGATTTAGCGAGTGTGAACGATTTGACAAGCGATTTGATGAGCGATTTGAAATGTGAACAGCCCAAATATGTTCCATGCATAAAACGTAAATAGGGGATTTCCCAAACGCTGAAAATGTAAATGCAGTAAGAAAACAAAGTCTCACCACTCGCAATTTTCATAGCAATTTTTCAGTTCACATCACGGTTGCCACCTCAAATTCCCATAAAAAATACCTTTTTCCCACGAGAACAAAAAAAAAATTACCACAACAATTCCCATACCAAAATACTAAAAAAAAATCCCACGGCTATTAAAAAAATACCACAAGTATTTAAAATTACCACAAAAATACCACGCATTAAAAAATACCGCAGAATATACCATACGGATTAAAAAATACCACAAAAAATACCACAAGTATTTAAAATTACCACAAAAATACCACGTATTAAAAAATACCACAGAAAATACCATACGAATTAAAAATACCACAAAATTTATTAAAAATATAAATATTGCATACTCTGAACAGAACAGAACCGTTTTTTCATTCAAAATTGTGCGACTCAAGTAGCATACCTCAATTAACCGTGCTTAGCAGCAAAGATATAAATAAATAATAATAAAAGAATACATAAGAAAAAAATGTTCTGCATTCCACTTCCAAGTGGAAGTTAAAGTAAATCATAATTGAATTCGATATTTGGTGTTCATAAATAAAGTCCAGTATCATAACATATACATAACTTTTTTGGTTATACAATTGATTATATTAATAAATTAAATAAAATACAAAAAGAAAAAAATTATATGTAGAACACCAAAAATCAAATTCAACTATGATTTACTTTCACTTTCACTCGGAAGTGGAATGCAGAACATGCCTGATAATTGTTTTTGTGTCTGATTTTAATTTTTATGAATTAGTTTTACGCACTGCTATTATTTTGACTGCAGTTGTATTTACATTTAGCTGTCGATTTCTTAATTTTGTTCATTATGTTTAAAGTCGTACATATTATTTTTAAACAAATTATAATGATTTTTGTTAAATACAACCTTGTTATTTTTTTTGTTTGTGATAAGCGTTTTGCATGAAGAATAACGGCGAGCAAATCCGTCGAAGCTATGTTTCTAAGTGTAGTTTTATTTAAATTGAATACGTTCAATGTGTTGATGCGTGCGCTTTTTTTAATTCGGATGCGTTTATAACACATTCAATATATAACCAGGTGTGAAAAAGCGTGCGGAGATATTTGTGCAAAAATAACATTTTAAAACTGTAAGGAAACAAAGTTTTGCGCAAATATTGATTAAAAATGCTTAAAACTTAAAAATTCCTCAAAAAGTTCACGTGAATTAAAAAAATACCATGAGAAATTTTAATTCCCACGGCAATTAAAAATTCCCAAAAAAAATCCCACGTGAATTAAAAAATACCATGCTGAATTAAAAAATACCATGGGAATTTTTAATTCCCACGGCAATTAAAAATTCCCAAATATGATATTTTTCTACTAAAGGTGGCAACCGTGGTTCACAGCCTGTATTCAGTGATCGAAGTGTGCAAAACAAACTTTAATAATAAATTTTGCTGGTGGTTTTATGTGTTACAAATAAATTGAAAATATTCATAACATTTCGAAGATATCTTCGTGATTTTGCATAAAATTATTACTTGTGAGTACGAATAAAGAAATTGTAGATTATTTACGTGTTACTAATAATTTTTTTTTTGCTATTCAGTCAAAAAACATGACTACAAGACGTGCGCTTACTATGGCCGAAATCGAAGAGATGTTACAAGATTCTGACGCAGAAGAAGCTACAAATGTAGTATATGTGCCTCCACAAACTGTCGATGCAGTTACAGACGAAGAAAATTTAGACAAAGACGAAATTTTGAACGATGCCAATATCAACATGTTGGCCGAAATTGCCGGTGAGGTTATAATTGAATACAATTCATGTACAGAAGATTTCGATCTTCCGGCGGAAGCGCAAGAGACATTAGATGATTCAACAGAAGACGAGGAATACACTCAGCCTCTGGCATCATTGGTATCTAAATCTCGCCGTACAGGCAGAAAATCTTTGTCAAAAGCGCACAGTACACAATTGAACAAAAAGAAAAAGGACTACCCCGCTTCGAAGTACACACTGCTGAAGAATTTTGGCAAGCCAGTCTGGGCAAAATACAATGATCCGAAGTACACTAGACCCGCCCCAGATCCGTCACCTCTAAACATGGTGCAAGATGAACTTGCCGCAACCCTTGGTATGTAGTGCTTTGTTGTTGTTATTTGATGGATAATGTTTGTGTTGTTGTTTAGGTGGCAAATCTCCAACCGAATTATTCGAATTGTTCTTTGGCGACGACATATTGCAACTCATTTCCGATTACACTAACCTTTACGCAAACCAAAATAATGTTACTGAGAAAATCTGTTGTGTTGTGGACATAAAACGATTCATTGGTATTCTGATTTTGTCCGGTTATCATACGCTGCCAGAAGTAAACAATTATTGGTCTACGAGTCCTGATATGGGTATTCCAATCGTGAAGCAGGCCATGAGTCGCAGCAAGTTCAAAACGATCAAAAAATATTTGCATCTTAGCGACAACACCAAGCTGGATACAACCGACAGATTTGCGAAAATACGTCCTCTTTTGGATGCGATGAATAAGAAGTACATGCAATTTGGAATATTTACGTCTGCTTTATCCATAGATGAACAAATGGTACCCTACTTTGGGAGACATTCATGCAAAATGTTCATAAGAGGCAAACCAATCCGTTTTGGATTTAAGTATTGGTGCTTGTGCTCAAGCGATGGGTACATGTTTTTCTTTATCACAATTTCATTGTCACAATTGCTAGCAACTATGATTCTGTTGTGCCAATAAAGTCTGCTCGCCGATATAATCAAAAAGAAAAGAAATACGTCGCCATAACTCAACCGAATCTGATCCATAACTACAACGTAAATATGGGTGGAGTTGATTTACACGACAAAGCGGTCGCAAATTACCGCATTGGCACTCGCAGCAAGAAATGGTGGTGGCCATTGTGGGTTAACGCTATCAGCAGTTCGATAGTGAATGCATGGAAATTGCATTGCCTTGTAGCTAAAACAAACAAACAAAAGACAATGTCGCAGTTACAGTTTAGATCACAAATAACAATTAAGTGGCTGTTGGTAGATCAAGTGGTGGACTCAGACTCTGAAATACAAGAATCGGAAAGACCGGCCGGATTGCATCGAGTGAATATACGTCAGCATGTTGTCGAAACTCAACGAGAGAAGAAAGCTCGCAGATGCGTTGTATGCCACAAGCATACTTTATTTATGTGCAAAAAATGCAACGTGCATTTGCATACTAAATGTTTTGCACAGTATCATAATTAATAACAATTTTTATAAGTACAAATATTAAATATTGTGTGCTATTGTAATATGAAAAATAAAATTTATCAAAAGCCTTTTTTATAACTTTTTTTTATCCATATATTTCATAAAATAAAAATAATAATATTTTGTTTAGAATTGTACATACATTGGGCCATTGGTCGATTTTTCGACCACCTCATAACTGGAAAATGGAAAATCGGAAAATTCTGAAACTATGGAATTTTCTTAATTTGCTCAATAAAAACAAATCCTGAAGATTTCATTACGAAATTCCAACGCGTTCTGGAAGCGGTCCAAAATGGGTTAAGGTCGGGTTAATGTTATTATCTCTGAAACGTTTGAAAGCTTTGTTTTTTTTTAATTTTTGAAGTTTGATAGTCTCTTATTGAACCATGAAGGGTTACTATTGCAATGAGATTGTTTAACAGGAATAAAACGGCGAATACAATCAAAAAGAATTTCACAAAATAAATCGTACGTTTCCTGAAGATCACTATCCATGAATAGAGAGTCCCACCAAACTGATGACAAGTACGCATTCATTCCAATAAAATTTGCTCGATTATAGTCTCTGAAAACCTTGATATTACTATCATGTTTTTGAAAATGGTAAAACGAAAAATCAATTTGAAGGAGTATGTGATGTTGAGAATTGCTAAAAATTGGACATGGTGGTACATCCAGATATACTAGTAAATATTTATCGATAAAGACTAGGTCGAGAATACGGTTTAAATCATTCGGCAGGTTATTAATTTGACCGAGATCATGCTGACTCAAAAAATCAATCAAATTAGCCACAATTTCATTGTTTATATTAAGAGTTTATATTTATATCTACAAACTAATGTTTATATTTACAAAAAAGGTTGCAGGAATGACGTCACTAATTATAGGCCTATCGCTAAGTTGTCTTCGATTCCTAAACTTTTTGAGCGAATAGTGTACGATCGAGTGAAAATTCACTGTGGGCAAGTCATGACAACTCGTCAGCATGGTTTTGTTACTGGCAGATCCACTGTGTCGTCTAATCTCCTCGATTATTCTGCTACATTCTGATTAAAATCTATTGATTCTGGTAGCCAGGTCGATTGTATTTACACTGACTTTAGCAAAGCTTTTGATAAATTACAACATAATCTAATTTTATTAAAACTAGTACAGTATTTTGTAAACTGGATCAACTCGTATTTGATGGAGCGATCTTATCAAATATGGTTCCGAGGCGTGTTATCTTCCGAATTTGTTGCAGAATCGGGTGTTCCTCAAGGAAACCACCTGGGTCCACTTCTGTTTATTTCGGCAATTAATGATGTTACCCACGTCATCAAACACTCTCCTTTGCTTCCCAAGTAACATTGTTGGAGCAACTAGGTGCGAGTGAGCTCTAAAAGTGTTCTATAGCTGTATAATATGCAGTTAAAGCTTTACCGCAGCTTTGCTTACTGCTGGTTGCCTTTAATTTTAAAGAAAATGCTCGATATATAATTTGTTTACCATTTTGAGCTCTAATACTTTACACAGCTCTGTAAAGGATTTTATAAAATCTACAAAAGAGCAGAATTCGAAAATTTACTACTCTCTCTGTAAAGGCTCTTTTAAAGCAATAAACATAACTATAGAGCTTTTTTGAAACTCGTAGATTCAGTATAATGTTTGCTTAAAAATGTATTTTTGTATCTCATTTTTAAAGCAAATAGATGTAAAATACTGTAAATGAATGCAATAATTTTTCTGGGAATAACAAGTGATTCAAAAATCTGATAAAGAGCTTCTTTGAAAAAAATGGCGATCTTATTAAAAATAGAAAATCTTGGGAATTGAACAAAGCTAAATATAATAGTTTACAATAATATTTTAGACAAAATTTATGATTTTTATGATACTTATATTTAAGAATAAAGTATTTAAATAGTTTTTAGATGATTTTAAAGAATGTTAAAAATTTTCTAACTTTTTTTAAATAATAAACCCTTCTTAATTTTAATTATTTTTTAAGCCCGTTGTAGTTTTTCGAAGTACTGCATTCACCTTTCCAATAAATTCAAAAGCGCACCGAAATTCGCAGCATGTAACGAATACACGAACATATTTTTAGTCTGATATAATAATCACTTTATTATTTATTTAATTTATTTGTCATTCTAGCCATCGCAAACACTTATCAAATTTTATATATATATATCGAGTTTATTTTTAACACATTCATACTTAAACGAAGAAGAAAAAAGAGCTTTGCAAGAGCTCTTATTTGGGTTTAGCAGGGGCTCTTTTAAAAGTTGACAGCTATTCTATTCTTCATATGAAGCAAAAACAGTGCTTTTAAACTCAAGAAACTAGCCTTATATAATCTCTGCAAGAGCTTTAGTAGCGCGACTAAAGCTATAATTGAAGCTTGCTGCTATATAAGATGGCACTATAAGCTCTGCAAGAATTAATATATGGCTAAAATTGTTACTTGGGTTATTTATGCAGATGATATGAAAATATACAGAACAATTGATTCTAATGACAAATCAGACCTGCTCCAGTCAGACTTGAACTCTTTTGAGGTTTGGTGTTCTAAAAATAACATGTTTTACAAACTATGACCATTTCGCGTAAAAGGATCACTTTTATTTTTGATTACAAAATTAAAGATACTGCATTAAGTCGTGTAACTACCGTCAAAGGTCTTGGTATATGCATGGATTCTAAATTGTCGTTAAACATGCATATTGATGGAATATGTAAAAAAGCATCTTCTATGCTTGGTTTTATAAAACGCTGGGCCAAAGAGTTTGATAGCTTAATAACAACTACAACGCTGTATTATTCAATTGTGCGTCCTCACTTGGAGTATGCAAGTTAAGTATGGTCCTCACATTACAATGTGCATGTTGATCGTATAGAAAGGGGCTTGAGTGGAACTGACACATTTAACCTTCCTCCATATGAGGATCGTTTGAAATTATTAAAGATGTAATCTTTAAGTGAGAGAAGAAAATACTTACACCAACTCAAAACTGGTGTATTCGATTCTCCAGAACTTCTTTCTCTTATAAATTTAACACTAACCGTAGAAGCAGTAGAAACTCTAACAACTTGATTTATTTACCATTTAGTTGAACAAATTATATGTTATCTGTTTGATGTTAACTTGTCGAAAGGTCAACTCAAAAGAAGATTGAAAACTAATGAAGGATAAGATCTATGTAAACGCATGGTTAGTTGTTACGTCTGGTGTTATCCCTGAGCCCAACCCATATTATGGTGGGTAAATTTTTCTCCCTTTTGGTTTTTTTTTTGGACCACTATTATCGATATCTTTGAGATATTTCAATGATATTTGGGTTGGTTCTAAAAATGATCTATTGCGGAGAAAGTGTGAAAAAGCTGTAGTAGCTAAACTCTATTGTTCTTGCATGAGGTACGAGAAAGTATTCGTCGCTGACAGGATCCCATTTAATTTCACCAAGATTGAAATCACCCACGAACACTACATGTTATGATACTTTAAATTGTCAAGGAGACTTCTACTATTTTCGAGATGCACTTTGTAAAGATCCAATGGACTATTTGGCGGAATACAACTAACGAATAAAAGCAGCTCGAGGTCGCGATCAATAGATACTTTTATGACCAGTTGACCAATGTCGTAATTGAAGAAGTATTATTAAAAATAACTTGACAACATGGAAAAGAACTCCGGATAGCAACTATTAAATGCACTGTTCTCACTAACGCGGGAAAGGGCATACCTACTCTCAGTGTCTGCGCAAGAATTTAACGTTAATTTGACTCTTGGCGGTAGGAAAGGGTCTACATAGGAATGACTTCGGACTGCCATGTTGGTTCAAGGGCTCAATTAGAATTGGATCAGATGGAGATGGGCTTAGAGTATGAGAGTGCACGAAATTAAGTTAGGGTGTGCTGGGGATTTTAAGTGTATTTTTAATGTAGGGGGGTCAGATTCAGGGTTATGGTTAAACGAGACGCTACTGTGATTGAGGAGCGATTAAATGAACTGGCCTTATTTAATATTGAGGCAGATCTAGCACAAAAACTAACTTATGAGGACGTAATTAATGCTTTCGCACAAGTACATAATGAATTTTATGTAAAAAAATGAGAAATACAATTGTTATAACTTTGTTCTATTGTAAGAACAAAATTTAGTATGTTAGAGGAGGCACTAATGTCGGGCCTAGGGCGGCAGAATGTCTTAATCCGCCACTGCTTTACGTTATGCAACACGTTATCACTACTGATAGTTTTTGCTGATTGTGAGTACAAGCACCCTACGTCTTTAAGGGCCCGTAATTAGATAACTGAACTACTGCTTCAGTATACCGAAAAATAAGCAACACAAAGACAATACAATGTTTACTATTACACTGTGCGCTTTTTTGTACCTTTTTTCTCTGTATTTGATAATTTAAACGTTTTTCACTTAATTATGTTATAAAGAATCTCGTGGTGACATTTGTTTTACCACTTTACCGAACATTTTAGAACAAAATTTTCTTTTATAAGATATATCAAAAATTACTCAAGACATGCACTCATTTCCATGTTGATAACTCTTGAACCATTAAGATTTTCATTTTGGTTTCTTGGACAGAGTTCTTTCTATAATTCTGGCCAACAACTTTGCTGAATAAATGAATATGAAAAAATCGCTTCCAGTGGGTCTTATTGAGTGATTCTTACAAAAAGTCAAACGAAAAAAATTCGAACAACATTGCGTATGAGTAACATTTTTTGCTTTGACGCGTTGAAAGCGGGCAAGACATATGCCGCTTATTAAGGGTTTAAAGACAATTTCAAATGATTTTTCGTTATATATTTGTTCAACAAAGTTGTTGGCAAGAATAATAGAAATAACTTTGCTGAAGAAACCAAAATAAAAATAATAATGTTTCAAGAGTTCTCAACATGTAAATGAGTGCATATCTGGACTAATTAAAAAAAAATTTTGTTCTAAAGTCTTCGGTAAAGTAGAGATTCCTCATATAAAAATCAAGTGAAAAACGTTTGAATTATTAAATATAGATTTTCGTGCCGCACAGTGTTATTATTGAAAAAACAATTGCTGTTTTAAAAAATAGCCTTGCTTACCTCGAGTGTCCGATATCGCATCTTATTAAGATATTCACTCTGAGTTTCACGAGGGCAAGCAAATACATGGCTGCAATTTTCCGCATTTTTTTCAATAATTGAAAAATCAATCAATTAAAAAAATTATTTCTGATTTTAAATGCTCAAGTTAGAAGAACCGAAAAGAATGTATTGCAATCAATTTCAGCGAAATCACAAGACTTAAAACGTGAAAAGATTGCAAGCTTTTCCAGCTCTGATAGTGATAAGAAATGGGCCAAGAACAGAGCCTTATGGGACTCCACTCGTGGTTCTTTTGTAAAACGAGAAATTGTTCCCTACCCTGACTCTTTCAGATCTGCCATCCAAGTAACTATGCAAAAACCGAACCGATGCATTGGAAAACCCAAAGTAAAGTTCAAGTTTTTACAGAGTAAAGAGTGGTACACTACTGTATCAGTAATTGATGCAAAACATTTCATGACTTTTTGGCTTCTTTTTTTTTGCGATCTCTAAATTTTGTGACCCAACGCAACCAAATTTTAAGTTTGAAAAGAAAAAAATATTAACCCGAAATCATTCGCAAGACTCTCACTTTTCGCCGAACCTTCGTTTATGGTGAAGTGAATAGATTATGGTGCCACAGGCGTGGGTATGCTTCGCCAATTCCTGGCAATGTCTGTGTATGTATTTGAATTATGCTAATAGAAATGCAGAAAGAACCTAAGCAATTAAATTTTATTGTATATTTTTTTGTTTGCAATAATTAAATACATTTCTAATATTTGTCCTTCCCCATGATTTAACGTAAATAAAGTTGAAAAATGCACAAAATGACAAACATACAAGAGTAACAAGATATCCATACATACATACATAGCTAATGTCTCTATTAAATTATTTGTTCATTTGTTCGTTCGCGTTGCAGCGAATGTGAAAAAAAACCAATTTGCTATAGCTTTCTCGCCAATTGCCTTGCCTGGTGCACAGCATTTCTTCGAAATTACCTGCATATATGTGTAAAGTATGTGCTTAAGTGTGATATATACCTATGAATGTATGTATGTGTTTGGCTGTTGTGAGGGAGTGTAGCTTGTCGTTGATTGGTATTTTCTTACGTGTTTTAAAACCAAAAGGCCGATGTTAAAAGATGCGTTTATGTGTATGTGTGCTTCTGTACCTTCACCCTTGAAATGATACGCGCTTCTGATTGGCGCACCGCTTCTGCGAATGTAGTAGAGCATGTACAACCCCTTATAAAATGCGGCGAATTCAGTGCGCACAACGCTTTTCAGGACATTATTTAACATTGTTACAATTGTGTGTCTATAAGCGATAATCGCTTAAGCCGACTTAATACAGAACTGAGTTGTTGATGTAGATGTGTTCCGCGCATTTAGTTTTATAAGCACACAAAATCTGGAGCTTCCAGCATGACCCTAGCCAAAGTTATGACACAAAAACAAAAGACCCTGTCATATAACTTATATGGCGATTGAAAACTTTGAAGCAAGATTTCTCGAAACCTCGAAATCAGACTTAACCTGTTATCGCGTATGAACACAGAATTGTTGTCCGTCGTCAACCCTTCGCTCGTTGTTTAGAATTTTTCTTCTACGTAGATGTGCGAACGCGCAGTTTTTGTTTTACAGATATGTACTTGTGAAGCGCTTAGTTCGGTTCGTTCAAATGTTGAATTGCTTCGATTTGGTTCGAATTGTGTTCGCAACATCTCGCTCCTATATCGCATGTTTGTTGACAGTGCTGCCAAATTACTTAAAAAAAACCTTACAGAACAGGAAATAAACACTCCTCCTTATCGATAATTGTTGTGCACATTTTGTCTAGGAACGCGGTGCAACTAAAATTACAAAAATATAACTAATCCAAATTTACGAGTGAAAAATGTGAAGTGTTTTCAAAGTATTAAGATTTACGAAAGAAATCCAAGCCAACAGCTATTTAAATTTATTTTATTGAATTAGCACAATATTATCTTCTTACAAAATATAAATAAAAATTAATTGAAAATTATGGTTGGCATACTTAATCGAATTAAGTAATTACTGAAGCAGTTTGTGATACAGTGTTGTGAATTGAATTTAATTCATTAGAAAAAATATGCTAATAAACAGGTTTTTGCACATGATTAAAACCAATTTGAAAGAGTTTTTAAGAACTGTGTACAAATAATTTCAAACTTTGCCATTCTTAAGATTCGTACATACATATATGCATAAGAACAAAGATTTTATTTTTACGAAAATCTTAAAATTAAAGGAATAACATTATATTTTCTAACAATAAAGGTATGAAAAGTATTTTGTTTTCTTTTTTAATGCATTATCTTGAAGACATGATCGTTTTACTATAATAGTATTTTTAAGTATTAATAGTATTTAATTTTTTTTTGTTTAAATAAAGAGCCAAAGTCGAGACAAATATAATTCATACTCATGCTCATGTGTTTGTATTTAAGCTTGTATCTAAAATATAAAGATCAGGATCGAAAATGAGTCACAAAGTGACTTTATCAAAACGGTAAAATCTCTTTACATTCTACAAAACTTAATAGATGGACTTGATTCTTTTGTATATGAGCTTTTATATTTAATATCCGCTTTACGTATGAAATTCAACCGAATCTGATGAAAACCACGCTTACCTCCCATACAAAGTGACTTTATCAAAACTGTAAAATCTCTAAAAATCCCACAAAAATTAATAAATGAGACATCCAACTAGCAATAATTAACAGTATGCATACATATATTTTGAATGAATTTGTTATTTTTTTTATGAAATTTGTTTTAACTAAATGTAATAAATTGTACATTATACATGTAAATTATACATTCATTGTTTAGTACATAAGTTGCCTTTGCTTAAAGTAAATAAGGCCTTTATCAAACTTTTCAGCGCTGAGGTACAGTAATTGTAATAAAGAAGTACAATAATGTTACTGTTTTTAAGTTGGGCTTTACAATAGTTGGAAGTACAATAATTGCACAACTTTATACTGAATTAATAAAAATAAAAAAAATAAAAAAACAGATAAGTCGCTGGGCACAAGAGAGAAGCGAAGCTTTTTCGCAGTTTCATAAGTTTGATGGTTTTTTTAATAAAAATATGTTTAAATGAAAAAATTTTACATGAATTAAACTGCGAGCCTTAGATCAAGTAAGTTTTTAAGAAGGCAACAACAACAACAACAACAACTCTGTATAGAGTCAATCACTTAGCTGACTAGACAGTCTGTTTCGGAAATCGCTACATTTCCTCTTCAGTAGTCTTTGAGTGATTAAGCTGTGATCAACTCACTGTTTAAATTTGCATATGACTTCGCAGATTTTAGAATTCATTCATTTGAATTATATGGCTGCTAATTATATGAAATTCAATCATTAACACAGTAGGCTATTTATAGATCACCGCCATCAACTCTACCAAGGTTGCCATCTGTTCTAGTTGCTTCTTTATTTATTTCAGGTGCAGTTTGTCGAAATGCACCATAGAAAATTTTAAATACCACAATGTTTGCTAAAAACAATAATATTCCTACCAAGAAATTATATTACCTTACATTATTATATTACATTAATTTTGAATTATTTTTGTAAATATTAATGAAGTTATTGGTTTTTAGTATCTTAAATATCAAACGTATATTATATAGATGTAGTGTCATCGATATTTCTAGCAATTTTTTTTCTAGCAAATATTACATCAATAGTTGTCCTAATCGTGTTGTGCAAATATTTGGAATGCTTATCATTCGAAAATTATATATTCATCAAAACGGCATTGTTTAAGGCCTAAAATTTTTGTGAAATTATTTTTTTATATTTCAACATTATAGTCTTTCTGACGTTATTTTCACTTGTACAGCCGTTTTGGTAGGTGCCGAGCCACACAGTGTTTCGTCTACGTTCATTCTCTTTATACTCATTTATCTCGAAACTACTTTTTTCAGCATGGTATTGTAGAAAAAAGGACACAGTTTCGATAGTATCGTAAGTACTGTTAGACGTAGAATTCCTTTTTATACAGCAATAGAGAAAAATTCTGTTTTTTTTTATTTATATTTTTCAAAACTATTTTAAAGCATTTCATTTTCTAAATCAAAATTATTCAAAAACAAATTTTTTGTTGTTGTTGCCTTCTTCAAACTTGATTTAAAAAGCTCACAATTAAATTCATGTAAAAATTTGTTTTGTTTTATAAACTGTTTTTGTTTGATATTTTTAGTGATGAATTTGTTGTTCTTGTTCATTTTTTATGTTGGTTAAAACTAAATGTAATTCAAAGTTATATTTAATGAACGGAAATAAATATCGGAAAAATTTAAAATTGAAATTTTAGTTGACAATACCTAAATAATTCGAATTTATTATGGTATTTCTAAAAAAATATAGTTTTCCAGGCACAACGCATGCTTAGTCTGCTGACAGAGTAAACGTTGAAGCAGGCATTCAGATTTGCTTACTCGTCCCAGTGCGTCAAAACAGTGCGTGATCGAGCTAAATTACGAAGGGCACGACGAGACAAGTGCCTGTCAATCTTGTACAATTTTTCTCGATCACGGATGCTGTAATTCGGCCCCAGGTGTTAGTGAGTTTTTGACAACACCATGAATTTCTTTGCTGCTGTCAAAAAATTGTGAGCGAAAGAGCGGAACTGTTGATAGTTGTCAAATTGTGTTATTTTTTTGAGTTGCTAGATGATGTGCTATAGTTTTTATTGTGCGAATTAAGTATAAATAAATAAATTTTAAATGCAATTAATTGTGCCGTGTTGTGCTGACAAAAAGTTATTGCAGTTGTCTTCGCCGATTTGCCAAGTTTGTCATTGAATGTTTTGGCCATTTTATCAGAAACGTGCGCTGGAAGGTGCCGCCGACATGAAGCTTTGGCCAGCATGCAAATTGTCTTGCATTCACATCGTTTTTTTTTTTTGCATAACGCACAGAATCTCATATATTTTTATTGTTTTCCATATCACTTTATTCTCACTTTAAACTCAGTAAAAATCTTATAAACTTGCAGAAAGACACGAATTTAACAAAATTTGTTTTCATTGCAATTCACCATCAGCTGTTTTTGACAAAAGCGGGGAAACATAATTTTATCATTTTGAGAGAGAAGTGCCAAACTCACTAACACCTCTATTTCTTACACCATAGATCAGGTTGTTGCGAGAAACCTGCGCCAGCGTGGTTTTGTTTTTTGCGTTGTTTCTTGTAATGTTTCAAGGAAACTGCGTTTTTTTATTATCTTTTGAATACAAGAACTATGGCAACAAAGACATGCAACAACAACAACAACACCAAAACGTTGAACAAAACAAACATTCTAACAGCAACGACCCAGTGGGCAATTGCAGGAGTCCGAAGGCCTTCTAGCAGGCCTGCATTAGGTTTTAAAAGGCCTTCCACACTTCTTGCAAATACCGTTGTATTGCTTGTATGAAATGGGAATATTTGTTAGGCCTTCCGCTCTCCTTGCTCAAAAGAGACCTACCAGAAGTGCTCTTTCGAGAAGTGCTCTTTCGAGAAGTCACGTTAGAAGGAAAAGCAATATAAATATCAACTTGAAATAAAAAATGACTAACAATTTCATAATTGAGCCATGGTCCTCTCATGTGGCGGTTCGACATCTTACCCACTCGTCTATCGTGGTTGTTAAGAATCAATAGCTTATTTTGCATCAATACAAATGAGTGTGAAAGTTGCTTTTGTTGCGCATGAGCACGTGTATTTAAAAATTTTGTAAGCTTCGAGTGCTTTGTGTTGTTGGTTTTTATCATCTTTTAAAAAATAGCACAACAAACTACAACAAAAAACAGCAACAAAGCGTTGGACGTAACAACAGCAATTTCCAGTGCTGCCAACTTTTCAATTCTTAAATCTACCAGAAAGGCGAAAAAATGCGCTTTTCCTCAAAAATGCGTCAGATTTCATAGGTTTAATATTAAATTCGAAAACTAAATTATATTCTGAACTGGCTGTTATTAAAATGAAATTTATTTCACAGGTTTATACAAATTTAAAATACTTAAATTAATATAATTTAACGAATTTAACACAAAAAATAGCTTATGTTTTCATGTACTTGTACCATTAAAGCACATTTTGAGATAAATTTCTATAAAATATTTAGTCAAATTTGGTGCCTATGAAACCAAAAAATGCACCAGGCACCAAACCTCATTTTTCTTGCGACAAAGTCTTCAAAACGCACCAAATCTGGTGGGAAAAAACACCAAGCTGGCAACAGTGGCAACTTCCACACACATGTTTATGTGAGTGAGAGGGTTGTTTTTGGTCATCGCCGATAGAGATTTATGTTGTTGTTTGTATGCTGTTTGTTTTTCCATAAGCGGAGCATGAAAAATAAAAAAGATGTAGCAAAAAAAAAATAGCAAACTTAATTTCGCACTGATCTATCTGCTCGCATTCACTCTGCACGGCTTATTTACTAAGCAGGTATCTGCCTGCGCCTGCCTGCCCGCTTCAGCGTTTACTCTGTCTGCAGACTTAGGAACGCATGCGCAAACCTGCGTAGTAGTAATACATACTGGCTCGTAGCTACTAAAGCTCTGCAAAGAACCATCCAAGTACACCAGTTGTGTGTTGTTATTTTTTCTTACATCTACTTGTATCTGTTTCGCTCTCTAAGCATTGAGTCTGCATGGAATATTTATCTTTTAGATAACGATGGAATAGGTATGAGAGAGTGAAATTACCAAGTATCAAAAATACTAGTTTGAGCACATACAGAACAAACAGATATATCGATAATACTGTTATCTTTATTTGGAACATCTGGAGTATGTGACGTAGCAAGCATAAAGAAAAAAGAGCGAAATAAACAACAACAAAAAGAAACAGTTTATGTAAGTACAATGCATTTAAGTACTTTTTTATGATTTTAATTTGCCAAAAATACGAAATACGTCCATTCACAGAAAGACACACTCACCATTACTTTTTTTTAGTAGAATAGGAATAGAAAAACACAACATCAATACAAAGAGAACGATCTGGAATATCCATATTGAATGGATATATCCATAGTAGAATTAGAGAAGGTATATGCATTTCGGAGAGACAGACTGCCGGAACTGTCAAAACGAAGTTGACAGCTCATACAAAATCTGAAAACGATGAGAATGCGATAAGAAAGCAAAAATAGGCAAGAATAGCAAAATGCTTGAGTTTGACAATTCTGGCTATGAGAAAAAGAGAGCAGTCTGAAATGCATATACCTTCACTAGTTCTACCATGGATCAGTGATGTTCCTCGACGCGTCGTCTTTAATTGTCGACTTTTTGGTGTCGACAATGCAGAATGTGTCGACAATGTAGACAATGTCGAGAATTATGTAAACAATGTCAACAAAATGCAACACTGCAAAAATGCAAGTTCCATTTAGATTATGCTGATTTTTAAAACCTTTTGAAAAGTCGTTTAATTAACACAAATTAAAAAATTTTACAATTAAACAAACAAAAGCCATGCCCAGAAGGCGTAAATATAAGGAATACTTCGAACTTGGACTCAATTTAATTAAATATTACAATAAACATGCAGCCTTTTACATTAATTATCTACACGTCGTTAAAAGCAATTGTCTACACGACATTGTCGACACCGTCGACAATAGTATTGTCGACATCATGTTCTCTACGCCGCACATCACTGCCATGGATATATCCATTTAAAAAAGAGTTAAAACAGATACTCCACTTAGTGGAACAGATAAAGAGAAAAAAGCTTACACTACAATGAGAGCCAGAGAAAGAGATGATAAGCTCTCTGCTCCTTCCAAAGCAGAAAAGCATATGTTCAGTTCTACTCTTTGTTGTATTTGTACCAATATTAACAGGTTTTTACTTGTTTTATGTGTTTGTACAAGTAAAACGGATGGTTCGCTGCAGACCTTTACCAAAGAGAATAAATTATATCAAGAGGAGCAGAAACTCAATGTTCGCTCTTGAGAATTATTTCAAGACTACAAAGATTGGGTTCTGCCGTCGCGCTGCTAATGTTGTTCTGCCGACGTTCTTGCTGACTGTTTCGGGCAGAGGTATTTTTAAAATTATGTGTGCACAAGCGAGCTGGGAATACGTTTGTTCTTTTTAGATTGCTTTGGCCTTTTTCTTCCTATTAGAATTGCGATCGTTTTGAATATTTTATTGAAATTTGGAAATTGCAAAAAAATTGTCAGCTTTGTTTTGGCTGAGCTTTGTTTACATTTTTTTGTCCTACATTTCTAAAGGAAAGATTTCTGTGCAAAAGCGAGCGGCAACAAGTTTTGTTCTTTTTACCTTTTTCTTCTTACTAGAATTGCGATCATTTGGTACGTTTAAGGAATTATGAATGAAATGAAGCCAAACAAGATTTCCTTGAATTTAGCAATTTGTCGATATTCTAATGTTTTGATTCCAAACTTTTTTTGGCTGAGTTGTATTTACATTTTTTTGCTACATTTCTAGTAAGGAAGTTTTTCATACAATTGCAAATATTTTATATGAATATATTTTAATTATATTTTATTACAGAATTTTAGCTTTCTATATCGATCATTTGGTACATTGAAAGAAATATTGGTGAAATAAACCAAAATGCCTTTCTTTCAATTTAGCAATATCGAACATATTATTGTATTTTTTATTTATATTTATTTATCAAATACTACTCAACTATAACATTTAAATTACAATTTCAGAAAATATAAAATTGCAATTCCAAGGTACTTTAATTCATATTCATTTATTTATTATTATTTCATTTTCTATTTTTAAAAAAGTTCAAACTTGCCAATATAATTGGACACTTTTTGTACCTGTACTTCAAGAAATAGTTGAAGAAAATATTTCCACAACATTTCATAGAAATTTGATACAATTGGGATTTTTGCGATTTTGTTTTTTAATCTGATAAAACATGCGATACTTCAAATTATTGGACAATTATTAATAAATTATGCTAAAATAATTGTAATTTTCTTAAAAAATATTCTGAAATAGATTTGAACAATGCATAAAAGTAAGATTTGAGCAATACAGAAGAGTAACAATTTATTTGAAGTGATTGCAGAAATGTATTATAAATTAATTTATTTATTTTAATTTGATGTGTAGCTTGTTTTATCAAATTATGTAAAACTATTTTAAAATAATTAATGCAATGAAACAAAATATTTTAAATAATTGAATTAAAATATTGGGAGGTAAATTTTTACTAATTCTATTTGCACTGCAAACCTTATGTTTCCACTACTAAAATTAAAACTTCCAAACATATTAGTATTTAGCTTATTATTTAATATTATACTTACGAACTACATGACTTATTATATAATATAAGACTTGCAAACTAAAATGTACTCTTTTTATTTAATATAATAAATTAAATCTAAACTGAGATCTTATTACATAATGTACTCTTATTATCTATATATATAAAAATGGATGTATGTATGTGGGTATGTGGGTATGTGGGTATGTGGCTATATCACATATAGACTCCAAAACCGCTGAACCGATCTTAATGAAATTTTCAGGGAAAATAAAGCCACATCTTGAGAGTGTTTCTGTGAGGATTCGTAACGATTGGAGAAGGGGGCGTGGTACCTCCCATACAAGCCAAATTTGCTCCATCGATCACAAACAAAAAAAAAGAAAAATATCTCACGGTTTGAATCGTAAAAAACTAAGATTTGGTGATTTTGTTCAGATGGTTACTGTCGGTAACTGTATAAAAAATGGGCGTGGTCGTTATATAAATACGCCCACTTTTTCGAAATCATGGCAATTCCGAAGTTCTGCACATTTTTACAGTGAAACTTGCTGTTTAGGTGCTCCAAGAGATGAACACAATTTATAAATGTTTTCACGCCCACTTTTAACGCCCACTTTTAACGCCCACTTTTAACGCCCACTTTTAACGCCCACAAATCAATATCTTTATATATATAAAGCAAAACGATGTGTGTCTGGCTGTGTGATGTCTATAGACTCCAAAACTACTGAACCGATTGACCTGAAATTTTGGCACTCGATTTGTTTCAGATACGAGATGGTTGAGGAAAAAAATTTGCCACACCCCCCTTTTACCGCCCCCAAATCAATAAAAATGTTATATTTCAGTCGGCTTGGGTCGTATATGGCTAAAATTTTGTAATTTAGTATGTACGGTTACTGTCGACAACTGTCCTTAAAATGGGTTTCCACGCCCCCTTTTACCGCCCACAAATAAATGAAAATGGTTTATTTCAGACGGTTTTGGTCGTATAAGACTTAAATTTGGTACTTTGGTTTGTGAAGTTACTGACAGTAACTGTACGAAAAATTGGTTTCCACGCCCCCTTTTGCGCCTACAAATCAGTGAAAATGCTATATTTTATGCAGTTTTGGCCGTATGAGACTAACATATGATACTTAAGTTTCTATGGTTACTTTCGGAAATTGTACTAAAAAAGGGCGTCATCGCTATATAGCCACACCCACTTTTTAATAAACCATCAAAATTGACTACTGGGTCGATTGAGCTAAAATGTTGGCTTAGTTTGTACGGTTACTGTTAGCAACTGTACTAAAAATTGGTCTCCACGCCCCCCTTTTACCGCCCACAAACCAATGAAAACGTTTTATTTCAACGGTTTGGGTCGTATTAGACAAAAATTTTGTAATTCAGTACATATGGTTACTCTCGGCAAGTGCACTTAAAATAGGCCTGCCCTACTTTAGTTAAACTCACTTTTCGGGGAGTTAGCGTCCAGTGAAGTAAAGTGCGCCAGGCTTAATCTAAATTGAGCTGAAATTTGGGCAGTCGATTTGTTTCGATTACGAGATGGCTCAAGGGAAATATTTTGCCGCACCCCTTTTTACCGCTTGCAAAACAACAAAAATGCTATATTTCGCACGGTTTTGATCGTATTAGACTAAAATTTGGTTATTTAGTGCACATGGCTACTTTCGGCAGCTATACTGAAAATGGTGAATATATTTGACATTTCTTGACATTTTCGTGTATGGCAGTAAGGCGGTCTGTGGCAGAACAACGTTTGCCGAGGAGATAGATTGTTCCTGTGAGGTTTGGTAACGTTCGGACGAGGGGGCGTGGTTCCTCCCATACAAGCCAAATTTGCGCTATCAACCACAAACCAAATAAGGGATATATATCAGACGGTTTCAATCGTAAAAACTAAGATATTATCATTTTGTTCAGATGGTAACTGTCAGTAACTGTACAAAAATAACTTTTTCGTCGCAATATATATACGCTCACTTTTTCGAAATCATGGCAATTCCGGAGTTCTACTCATTTTTTTACTGAAACTTGCTGTGTAGGTGCTCCAAGAGGCAGTCACGATACATAAATGTTTTCACGCCCACTTTTAGCGCCCAAAAATCAATATCTGTACATATAAAAATGAATCGTGATTTGTTCGGATGCTTAAAACTTGAAAACGACTAGACCAAATAGGATACTTCCTTCTACTGGTTTGTTCGTAACTGCTACGCAAAGGTTTAGGAAAAAAGTAATGCCACACCCCTTTTATCGCCCACAAATCAATAAAAATGCTATATTTAAGAAGGTTTTGGTCGTATTAAATTTAAATTTGGTAAATAAGTTCTTATGATGACTGTCACTAACTTTAATAAAAACGGGCGTTGTCACACTTCATCTACGCCTACTTTTGGAAATATCACAATACTCCAAAACTATTGGTCCGATTGAGCTCAAATTTTGTAAGTGGCTTTGCTTTGAGTACGAGATGGTTTAAGAAGAAATGCCACACCTTCTTTTACCTCCCATTAATATAAAAACAATTTGTGTTATCGAATAGCGTTATGGGTTGCACAGCTTAGAAATTCGGTATTCGACCACAATTTAGACGTACCGTTTCAGTGATGAAATTTTATGGGAGTTGGACAAGGGGGAGGGGCACCTCTCATACAACCCAAATTGGTGATATCGAATAGCTTTGAATTTATAGGAATTCAGCTTTGGAATTCAGTTTTTGAACTCAATTTACACATGCAGTTTCAATGATTTTTTTTATGGGCGTTGGACAGGGAGGCCTGACATCTCCCTTACATCCCAAATTTGCAATATCGAATTGCTTTGAAGTTATAGGTTGACAGCGTAAGAAATCGGTATTTGACCTAAATTTATACATGCACTTTCATTTCTTACATTTTATGGGCGTAGGGAAAAGGTGAGTGACACTTCCCATACAAGCCAACTTTGTGCTATCAAATAGCTTTGGAGTTATAGGTCGCACAGCATCGGAATTCAGTATTTGACCAAAATTTACGCATGCAGATTTACTGATAAAATTTTAGAGTTTATCGGGGGGCGTGGCACCTCCAACTTAACCCAAATTTGCGATATCGAATAGCTTTGGAGTTATAGGTCAGCCTCGGAATGTACTCTTTTTATTTAATATAATAAATTAAATCTAAACTGAGATCTTATTACATAATGTACTCTTATTATATAATATAATAATATACAAAATAACTACTGACTAACTTAAAAACTAAGGAGCGGCAAACATTTCCAAATAATTTTATTCTTAACTAATCCTAACTAATCCTAATTCTTAACAGTGAAAGCTCCCATAAGCGGACACCGATGGTTACCTACTTTTTGTCCGCATATGAGAGATGTCCGCTTATGAGAATAACGTAAAAAATAATATTAAAATTCAAATTAAAAAATGAGCATTGTGATATTGTAATTTAAAATAATTTTAATTCTTCAATAGTCAAAAACAACACTAGTACAAAATAAATTAAAATTTAAATATGTACATTAGAGTGGTCCTTTTCTTTATAAAGTAACGAATTACTTACCGGGGTTTTGTTCCTTCACAAAACAGAAGTAAACTGCAAAATTTTTAAAAAAACCTGACGTTTAAACGTGCCGGTTACAGGTATGAAGTCTTAGTTCTTAGTTCTTTAAGAAAAAAAGGTCTTAAGTTGAAAATCAAATTTATATGGGGAAAAAGTGTTCTTTTTTCAAAAAAATCCCATTAAGAATTTTTTAAGTGAAAATTTAAAAAGAAACCGGTACGCGACCAATTTTTTATTTAATTTTTCTTTTAAATGAGAAATGCTGTTGTGACTTTTTACTTTTCGAAAAAAATCTTAATATTTTCCTCGTTGTATTAAAAAAAGTGCAAAACTGCAAATTTAAAAAAAAATCATTGAAATGTTATGGAAATATTTTATTAAACTATGTTTAAAACATATAAAAAATGCGATTAAATTAAATTACCTGGTCGTTATGAAATTTTTTGCTAGATGACTGAGTTCCTAAATGCATTTATGCAATGATCAGTGTGCTTTATTTTGAATTGATCCGAAGCTTATTAACCAAAACTGCTTGTTTTAAGAATATCAACTGATATGCGCAGTTTTGTAATTGAACTTAGCACCAATTCAAAATAAAGCACACTGATGCATTGCATAAATGCATAAATGCAAATGCACTGTTAAGAATTAGGATTAGTTAGGATTAGTTAAGAATAAAATTACTTGGAAATGTTTGCCGCTCCTTAGTTTTTAAGTTAGTCAGTAGTTATTTTGTATATTATTATATTATATAATAAGAGTACATTATGTAATAAGATCTCAGTTTAGATTTAATTTATTATATTAAATAAAAAGAGTACATTTTAGTTTGCAAGTCTTATATTATATAATAAGTCATGTAGTTCGTAAGTATAATATTAAATAATAAGCTAAATACTAATATGTTTGGAAGTTTTAATTTTAGTAGTGGAAACATAAGGTTTGCAGTGCAAATAGAATTAGTAAAAATTTACCTCCCAATATTTTAATTCAATTATTTAAAATATTTTGTTTCATTGCATTAATTATTTTAAAATAGTTTTACATAATTTGATAAAACAAGCGACACATCAAATTAAAATAAATAAATTAATTTATAATACATTCCTGCAATCACTTCAAATAAATTGTTACTCTTCTGTATTGCTCAAATCTTACTTTTATGCATTGTTCAAATCTATTTCAGAATATTTTTTAAGAAAATTACAATTATTTTAGCATAATTGATTAATAATTGTCCAATAATTTGAAGTATCGCATGTTTTATCAGATTAAAAAACAAAATCGCAAAAATCCCAATTGTATCAAATTTCTATGAAATGTTGTGGAAATATTTTCTTCAACTATTTCTTGAAGTACAGGTACAAAAAGTGTCCAATTATATTGGCAAGTTTGAACTTTTTTAAAAATAGAAAATGAAATAATAATAAATAAATGAATATGAATTAAAGTACCTTGGAATTGCAATTTTATATTTTCTGAAATTGTAATTTAAATGTTATAGTTGAGTAGTATTTGATAAATAAATATAAATAAAAAATACAAGAATATGTTCGATATTGCTAAATTGAAAGAAAGGCATTTTGGTTTATTTCACCAATATTTCTTTCAATGTACCAAATGATCGATATAGAAAGCTAAAATTCTGTAATAAAATATAATTAAAATATATTCATATAAAATATTTGCAATTGTATGAAAAACTTCCTTACTAGAAATGTAGCAAAAAAATGTAAATACAACTCAGCCAAAAAAAGTTTGGAATCAAAACATTAGAATATCGACAAATTGCTAAATTCAAGGAAATCTTGTTTGGCTTCATTTCATTCATAATTCCTTAAATGTACCAAATGATCGCAATTCTAGTAAGAAGAAAAAGGTAAAAAGAACAAAACTTGTTGCCGCTCGCTTTTGCACAGAAATCTTTCCTTTAGAAATGTAGGACAAAAAAATGTAAACAAAGCTCAGCCAAAACAAAGCTGACAATTTTTTTGCAATTTCCAAATTTCAATAAAATATTCAAAACGATCGCAATTCTAATAGGAAGAAAAAGGCCAAAGCAATCTAAAAAGAACAAACGTATTCCCAGCTCGCTTGTGCACACATAATTTTAAAAATACCTCTGCCCGAAACAGTCAGCAAGAACGTCGGCAGAACAACATTAGCAGCGCGACGGCAGAACCCAATCTTTGTAGTCTTGAAATAATTCTCAAGAGCGAACATTGAGTTTCTGCTCCTCTTGATATAATTTATTCTCTTTGATCCGAATGATATCGTTGTCTGGAGGCTCCCTTTGCATCAATTCGCAATCGTGACCATAGTAGAACTAGACAAGGTAGTGTTAGGACTGAATGTGTTCTCTTTCTTAGTGGTCATAACTGTCAAACCAAAGAGAATAAATTATATCAAGAGGAGCAGAAACTCAATGTTCGCTCTTGAGAATTATTTCAAGACTACAAAGATTGGGTTCTGCCGTCGCGCTGCTAATGTTGTTCTGCCGACGTTCTTGCTGACTGTTTCGGGCAGAGGTATTTTTAAAATTATGTGTGCACAAGCGAGCTGGGAATACGTTTGTTCTTTTTAGATTGCTTTGGCCTTTTTCTTCCTATTAGAATTGCGATCGTTTTGAATATTTTATTGAAATTTGAAAATTGCAAAAAAATTGTCAGCTTTGTTTTGGCTGAGCTTTGTTTACATTTTTTTGTCCTACATTTCTAAAGGAAAGATTTCTGTGCAAAAGCGAGCGGCAACAAGTTTTGTTCTTTTTACCTTTTTCTTCTTAGTAGAATTGCGATCATTTGGTACATTTAAGGAATTATGAATGAAATGAAGCCAAACAAGATTTCCTTGAATTTAGCAATTTGTCGATATTCTAATGTTTTGATTCCAAACTTTTTTTGGCTGAGTTGTATTTACATTTTTTTGCTACATTTCTAGTAAGGAAGTTTTTCATACAATTGCAAATATTTTATATGAATATATTTTAATTATATTTTATTACAGAATTTTAGCTTTCTATATCGATCATTTGGTACATTGAAAGAAATATTGGTGAAATAAACCAAAATGCCTTTCTTTCAATTTAGCAATATCGAACATATTATTGTATTTTTTATTTATATTTATTTATCAAATACTACTCAACTATAACATTTAAATTACAATTTCAGAAAATATAAAATTGCAATTCCAAGGTACTTTAATTCATATTCATTTATTTATTATTATTTCATTTTCTATTTTTAAAAAAGTTTAAACTTGCCAATATAATTGGACACTTTTTGTACCTGTACTTCAAGAAATAGTTGAAGAAAATATTTCCACAACATTTCATAGAAATTTGATACAATTGGGATTTTTGCGATTTTGTTTTTTAATC
Organism: Dichetophora obliterata; assembly: GCA_963920525.1. NCBI lineage: Eukaryota > Metazoa > Arthropoda > Insecta > Diptera > Sciomyzidae > Dichetophora > Dichetophora obliterata. The sequence goes on from OY986440.1 coordinate 9,861,977, forward strand.
TGATAAAACATGCGATACTTCAAATTATTGGACAATTATTAATAAATTATGCTAAAATAATTGTAATTTTCTTAAAAAATATTCTGAAATAGATTTGAACAATGCATAAAAGTAAGATTTGAGCAATACAGAAGAGTAACAATTTATTTGAAGTGATTGCAGGAATGTATTATAAATTAATTTATTTATTTTAATTTGATGTGTCGCTTGTTTTATCAAATTATGTAAAACTATTTTAAAATAATTAATGCAATGAAACAAAATATTTTAAATAATTGAATTAAAATATTGGGAGGTAAATTTTTACTAATTCTATTTGCACTGCAAACCTTATGTTTCCACTACTAAAATTAAAACTTCCAAACATATTAGTATTTAGCTTATTATTTAATATTATACTTACGAACTACATGACTTATTATATAATATAAGACTTGCAAACTAAAATGTACTCTTTTTATTTAATATAATAAATTAAATCTAAACTGAGATCTTATTACATAATGTACTCTTATTATATAATATAATAATATACAAAATAACTACTGACTAACTTAAAAACTAAGGAGCGGCAAACATTTCCAAGTAATTTTATTCTTAACTAATCCTAACTAATCCTAATTCTTAACAGTGCATTTGCATTTATGCATTTATGCAATGCATCAGTGTGCTTTATTTTGAATTGGTGCTAAGTTCAATTACAAAACTGCGCATATCAGTTGATATTCTTAAAACAAGCAGTTTTGGTTAATAAGCTTCGGATCAATTCAAAATAAAGCACACTGATCATTGCATAAATGCATTTAGGAACTCAGTCATCTAGCAAAAAATTTCATAACGACCAGGTAATTTAATTTAATCGCATTTTTTATATGTTTTAAACATAGTTTAATAAAATATTTCCATAACATTTCAATGATTTTTTTTTAAATTTGCAGTTTTGCACTTTTTTTAATACAACGAGGAAAATATTAAGATTTTTTTCGAAAAGTAAAAAGTCACAACAGCATTTCTCATTTAAAAGAAAAATTAAATAAAAAATTGGTCGCGTACCGGTTTCTTTTTAAATTTTCACTTAAAAAATTCTTAATGGGATTTTTTTGAAAAAAGAACACTTTTTCCCCATATAAATTTGATTTTCAACTTAAGACCTTTTTTTCTTAAAGAACTAAGAACTAAGACTTCATACCTGTAACCGGCACGTTTAAACGTCAGGTTTTTTTAAAAATTTTGCAGTTTACTTCTGTTTTGTGAAGGAACAAAACCCCGGTAAGTAATTCGTTACTTTATAAAGAAAAGGACCACTCTAATGTACATATTTAAATTTTAATTTATTTTGTACTAGTGTTGTTTTTGACTATTGAAGAATTAAAATTATTTTAAATTACAATATCACAATGCTCATTTTTTAATTTGAATTTTAATATTATTTTTTACGTTATTCTCATAAGCGGACATCTCTCATATGCGGACAAAAAGTAGGTAACCATCGGTGTCCGCTTATGGGAGCTTTCACTGTTAAGAATTAGGATTAGTTAGGATTAGTTAAGAATAAAATTATTTGGAAATGTTTGCCGCTCCTTAGTTTTTAAGTTAGTCAGTAGTTATTTTGTATATTATTATATTATATAATAAGAGTACATTATGTAATAAGATCTCAGTTTAGATTTAATTTATTATATTAAATAAAAAGAGTACATTTTAGTTTGCAAGTCTTATATTATATAATAAGTCATGTAGTTCGTAAGTATAATATTAAATAATAAGCTAAATACTAATATGTTTGGAAGTTTTAATTTTAGTAGTGGAAACATAAGGTTTGCAGTGCAAATAGAATTAGTAAAAATTTACCTCCCAATATTTTAATTCAATTATTTAAAATATTTTGTTTCATTGCATTAATTATTTTAAAATAGTTTTACATAATTTGATAAAACAAGCGACACATCAAATTAAAATAAATAAATTAATTTATAATACATTCCTGCAATCACTTCAAATAAATTGTTACTCTTCTGTATTGCTCAAATCTTACTTTTATGCATTGTTCAAATCTATTTCAGAATATTTTTTAAGAAAATCACAATTATTTTAGCATAATTTATTAATAATTGTCCAATAATTTGAAGTATCGCATGTTTTATCAGATTAAAAAACAAAATCGCAAAAATCCCAATTGTATCAAATTTCTATGAAATGTTGTGGAAATATTTTCTTCAACTATTTCTTGAAGTACAGGTACAAAAAGTGTCCAATTATATTGGCAAGTTTGAACTTTTTTAAAAATAGAAAATGAAATAATAATAAATAAATGAATATGAATTAAAGTACCTTGGAATTGCAATTTTATATTTTCTGAAATTGTAATTTAAATGTTATAGTTGAGTAGTATTCGATAAATAAATATAAATAAAAAATACAATAATATGTTCGATATTGCTAAATTGAAAGAAAGGCATTTTGGTTTATTTCACCAATATTTCTTTCAATGTACCAAATGATCGATATAGAAAGCTAAAATTCTGTAATAAAATATAATTAAAATATATTCATATAAAATATTTGCAATTGTATGAAAAACTTCCTTACTAGAAATGTAGCAAAAAAATGTAAATACAACTCAGCCAAAAAAAGTTTGGAATCAAAACATTAGAATATCGACAAATTGCTAAATTCAAGGAAATCTTGTTTGGCTTCATTTCATTCATAATTCCTTAAATGTACCAAATGATCGCAATTCTAGTAAGAAGAAAAAGGTAAAAAGAACAAAACTTGTTGCCGCTCGCTTTTGCACAGAAATCTTTCCTTTAGAAATGTAGGACAAAAAAATGTAAACAAAGCTCAGCCAAAACAAAGCTGACAATTTTTTTGCAATTTCCAAATTTCAATAAAATATTCAAAACGATCGCAATTCTAATAGGAAGAAAAAGGCCAAAGCAATCTAAAAAGAACAAACGTATTCCCAGCTCGCTTGTGCACACATAATTTTAAAAATACCTCTGCCCGAAACAGTCAGCAAGAACGTCGGCAGAACAACATTAGCAGCGCGACGGCAGAACCCAATCTTTGTAGTCTTGAAATAATTCTCAAGAGCGAACATTGAGTTTCTGCTCCTCTTGATATAATTTATTCTCTTTGGTCAAACTCAGCCATTTTGGTATTTTTGCCAATTTTTGCTTTCGTATTGCATTCTCATCACTTGCAGATTTTGTATGAAATGTCAACTTCGTTTTGACAGTTTCGGTCACCGGCTCTCCGCCCTAACACTGCCTTGTCTAATTTTGCCATGATCCTGACAAAATGTGCTTTGCAGCAATCGTTGTTTACGAACTCGAGCGGTTTATATGCATTTTTTTTTGTGTGCGATTACGGCTGACGACGATTGTTACTCGAGTGGCAAAAATGACGAATGGTCTCATGCAAATCTCTGCTACCTACACTGGTCAAAAAAAGTATTCGACATATGAACAGATTTCAAAAATGTAGTAAAAACGCCTATACTAGTGTACTTTGCACTATATTCATAAAATTAATATTTAATATTTAATATTAAAGGTATAACACGTTAAACTTTTTTAAATTGTTGTTAGAACTGCTTCAAAAATCACTTTGTTCCTAGAAACTATAGATTGGCATGCAAAATAAGTATTCGACAATTTAAACATGCGGTGACTTCCAAAAAAATAATCTGATGTTTCTGAGAGATGGGTCCTTCGGGAAATAAAAGAAATCCGAAAACGAATGCTTCAGTGCTTGCAAAAAATGTTGAAAACTACTTCGATGTAAGTGTTACGCCACACACTATTCGGAATGTGTTGAAAAAGAATGACTTTCACGCAAGATCTGCTAGAAGGAAGCCGCACATATCAAAGAACAATAGAAAAGCACGTCTTGAGTTTGCGAAGCTCACGTAAATGAACTTGAAGAGTTCTGGAACGATGTAATTTTTGCAGATGAGTCAAAGTATAACCTATTTGGTTGCGATGGCAAAGTTCTCGTTTATCGGAAACCCAACACCGAGCTGGAAGAGCGAAATATGGTTCCTGCTTTGAAGCATGGTGGTGGAGGGGTAATGGTGTGGGGCTGTATGGGGTCGCCAGGAGTTGGAAATTTGTCATTTATAGATGGGATTATGGATCATAAGTATTACATTGAAATTTTTAAGGCAAAACCTTCTTCCTGGTGCAGAAAAACTGGGATTCGGAAAAAAATTTAAATTTGATCAAGACAACGACCCCAAACGGCTCAGCACACCAGACTTTGGATGATATACAATTGCTAAAAGATAAAAAAACACAAGCACAGTCTCCTGATTTAAGCCCCATAGAACATCTATGGCGATATCTCGAGGAAAAACTTAGGAAACGCACATTTACCAACAAAACACAGATGAAAGAAATCTTGCAGGAAGAAGGGCAGAGCATTGATCCGGAATATACTAAAAAGCTTGTGGCATCCATGCCAAATCGTTTAAGAGAGGTGATACGACGTAGAGGAAAAGCTACAAAATATTAGTATTACAAATAATCATTACTTGCTCACTTTTAATATTGTTGTCGAATACTTTTTTGTTTCATAATTTTTAGACTTTGGAATTTTAGTTATGTTAGTTGTTGTTGTGTTATGCAAAATAAAGAAGAATTACACAAAATACAAAGAATTAAATCTAACTTAATGTCTGTGTTTCTTTTTTAAATGGATACAACTTTTTGTGGAATTTAAATCCAATATTTAAAAAATATCTTATATGTCGAATACTTTTTTTGACCACTGTATTTCCAACTTACTCCAAAACTCTTATTGTCTTATTTTGTAAAACGAACGCCGTCACTTGCATTAGTGAGAAAGTGAGAAAGTTAAATTTTTCACTTGGCAATATATTTTAAAGGAAAATTTAAGTGAGCTAGAGATGGTATGCTATAATTCATATTGAAATGGAATTGCCAGACAAAAAACCCCAAGAGAGGTGATTGCGTGCGTTTAACAAAATAAGGCCATTACTTTTCACCGAACCTTCGCTTGTGGTTCAGTGCGTATCTTCTTTTTGTATTGCTATATTTCGACACTTGAACTTGCGTGCGTACGCATAATTTGCGTTTGTACATAAATGGGTTAAGCTTTCTTTTATATAGGTACACATACATACATACATACTAGATAGAGTAATTATAAAAAGCAAATTTATTTAACTGCTGCCCATGCAGTTTTGACTAATTAAAAATTAATGGTTCTTAATTCGTGCAAATAAGTGTCTGTTCGCCCAGCAGCCAAGTCAGGAGTAAATCGTCGTTATGCCTTGTCATTGCAGCCAAAATGGTACAACAACAGCACTGTTTTGAAATTCCGCGCCTTTTCATCCGATTACAAAAGACTTCAGAGGCTAAAATATTTAGCTCATTTTTTAATTTCATTTTGTTGATTTTTGTTTTACAGCTCCTGCCATGAAATATGAGCACATCATCATCATCATCATCCCCTTATATTATTTTCAAAGCAAAGCAAACACGTCTGTGAGTGTGTGTGTGTGCTTTTGTTTAAACAAGACACTCAATTCAATTAACCGTTAATAGTGTTTGCTAACGCACTACACCACGTCAGATCAGAACCCGCTGGTAAATAAACGAATATTTTTTTGCATTGGAACTGTGAATAATTTTAACCCTTATAGGACTAAAGGCCTCTGCCCACTTACGGCACATAACGAAACAACTGTAAAACGGCGACGAAAAGGCAACGTATTGTTCAATGCACTCTTAATGGAACGGCGGCAAAAATTTATATTTAACAAAACAATCAGGCAAATGAGTGCAGGATTTTCTAACAAGCAATTAGCTTTAATAGCTTTGCTATTAGATGAAGAAGATGCAGAAAATCAAAAATATGTTTTTCGTTAATATATTGACTGGTGTTGCAAAATAGTTTAAAAAAAAATGATAGGCCGGATCTGCATCAAAAAATTATACCTACATTTCTTCAATCATTTTAAAAATAATGTTTTTCATGCATTTTTTTTTAATTTTTTATATTATTTCCGTACAAAAACTTTAAAAATTCAAATAACTTTATTATTTCGACTTTGTTTTTTTATTTCATTCAATATTTTTGCAATTGGTGTTTATTTAATAATTAATATTTAAGCTTTTATATGCATAAATTTAATCAACTCTGACCAGCAATCCATGCAAGCACTTAAAATGTTTTGAACGATATTTTGATAGTAAGAATCTCATTAGAAATAATGAAGTCATTTGAATTTTAGTAAAAATAACTTGAAAAAAATTTCAAAAAATTCACAATAAAAAGTTAATTTTTTTAAAAAATAAGCTTTTATTTAAAAAAAAACGTGAACTAAAAACAAAAAATAAATTTAACTGACATTTGTCATATAGATATGTGTAAAGTAGGTATATTATAGATTCAGAAGAACCCCTCTCTTGGTTACTTATCATCATAATAAAAGCGTACTCCAATAAGTAAGTATTAAGGGACGAATAAATATTTAGAAATTATAAAAATGTAAAATACATTCCCGAGAAACAATTTCATATTTTGTATCCCTAAAGTAGCTGATATAAAGGGTGGTTAAATTTTAAGGGCCGATGTTGATTTTGAATAAAACACAAATTGTTTAGGAAATTACTGTCATTTCTTTTTTTATGATAATATTGGTATGGTTCAATTATGTATGGAACAAAATATCGGCAAAATGGCCGCCGCGACCTCGGACCATCCGATGGTCCAAATTTTCGATGACGCTGAGGCATAATTGAGGTTCTATGCCGTTAATGTGACGAATTATCTCATCCTTTAGCTCTTAAATTGTTGCTAGCTTATCGACGTACACCTTTTCTTTCAAATAAACCCAAAGAAAGAAGTCCAACGGTGTCAAATCACATGATTTTTCTCGGTTCTCGGCCAATTGACATCGCCACCACGTGAGATAACACGGCCATTGAATTTGTCGCGCAGAAGAGCCATTGTTTCGTTAGCTGTGTGGCAAGTGGCACCGTCCTGTTGAAACCACATATCGTTCACATCCATATCTTCCAATTCGGGCCATACAAAGTTCGTTATCATCTCACCATAGCGAACACCAAACACAGTAACTGCCTGACCGGCCTCATTTTGGAAAACATCATGGGCTGACGGCCCGATGATGCCGCCAGCCCATAAACCGCACCAAACAGTCATTCTTTGTGGGTGCATTGGTTTTTCGACAATAAATCTTGGATTATCATTCGCCCAAATACGGCAATTCTGCTTATTGATGAATCCACTGAATGTGCTGTGTGAAAATGTGCCTCATCACTGAAGATGATTTTCTTCGAAAATTGATCATCCACTGTTGCCATTTTTTGCCACCATTCTGACCATTGACGACGCTTGAAATGGTCAAGAGGTTTTAGTTCTTGAGTCAATTGCACCTTGTAAGCGTGTAAATGCAAGTCTTTATGCATAATGTTCACCAACGACGAGCGTGAGAGGTACGAGGTTGTTGGGCACGACGACGAGTTGAGGTGGACGGCTCTTCAGCCACACTATCGCGAACAGCAACAATATTTTCTGCAGTACGAGCTGTACGAGCATGCACTGGTGTTTTCACATCTCCTACAGACCCGGTTTGCTCAAATTTTTGCACGATTTTTCTGATTGTACGCACAATTGGACGATTAAATTGACCGAAAAAATCACGAAGTGCCCGATATGCATTTTGATTTGAACGTCCATTTTCATAATAAGCCTGAATAACTTTTACGCGTTACTCGATTGTGTATCTTTTCATGGTTCAAATTGAATTAGTCTGAAATTGAGAAATGTCAAATGAAATGCAGAAAAAAACTTGACGTTTAGGTGTCGTTCACATTCAACATCGGTCCTTAAAATTTAACCACCCTTTATGTGTCCGGTGCCCGTGTCGCTAGAGAGATATGTCCGACCTCTGCACCGAAACAAATGCTAGTTCTACTATACTTTGGGCAGGCACAATGTACGAACGAAGACCGATTCGGGTACTCGTCAGTTTATTGTGCCCGAATATAGTCGCTGGTTTTTGAGCAATTTATTGGTATAATACACAGACTTACTACGGTACTTTTCCAGGTGCCTTTCAAGGTACTTGTTGGGCATGTTTCGGGTACATTATAGTTAAGACTTAGGCCAGTTTCGATACATATCACCTACTTTATTGACACAATATATCAGTTTTTTTCTCGGGTCCTGTTCGCTGAAGCCCGTTTCCATTTGGCTTAATATCAATGTGCGATTATTTTTTTTTTCATAAACTTCGCAGTTTTTCGTTACTACTCGTAGCTTTTAAAAATAAAATTTAGTCCGATACTTTGGACTTTTGTGCCTGAGTAGTTTGGTACGGACACAAATTGTTTCTCTGGATAGTGAATGAAATTTTTAAAATGAAAGGGTCAATTTGTCGCATAATTGCAGTTTGGAATTCTTTACATTTATTGGGATTTTTTTTGTCAACAAAAAATTTACACTTGCTTTTTACACTGAAGAGAATTTAAACACATATAAAAAAGACAAAATGATTTCTTTTTACAAATATTGTTAAATTTAGACTAACATCATTTGAAAGTAACATCATTAAAAAATTTAACTGATTATAATCATGAATATTGAATATTCATTACTTTCAAAGGAATTCAAGCAAAATTTTTGCAATCAGAATTATTCAAGGTTTTTCCAAAAAACTTTATAACATTCAGAATATTAGCAAATAAGTTAACAAAACCACCTAACTGGTATAATATCGAAATTAAATTTATGTCGATATTTTTAGTATGAATGTAGGAAAAAATTATTTTTGAATAAACAAAAGGTTGTTTTGTAACCAATTAACTTGATTTTTCGAGAATTTCTTTGTCCCCACGGCACGAATAGTACAACTATCGTCGATTTTCGATTCGTATAACTCGATTTTACAAGTATTTAAATTAACGATTAACTACTTTCATTTTTTTCGAACCGATTTTTTTTTACTCAAAGTAATATTTTCTTTCTTGCATTTTTTTATATTCACTCGCAATATTACATACCCAGCAGAAATTAAGACCCTAATAAAACATAAAGCTGACATCAAAATAAAGCAAGCAAGACTTTTGTTTTTAGGTCAAAATAAAAACGATTATTTTAAGTTAAGTCATATTAATAAGGTGGATAAAATCAACAATAAATAAGAAAGTAATATCGGAAAATTTTTTTTGAAGAGTTTGCTACTTTGAAAAATAATTGTTGCATCAACAGCAGAGTTAAAATTTTTTAAGTAAGTTGAGAAGAATCCGTGGCAAATGAATGTAAAGTATCAATATTTATTATTGTGATATTATTTTTTTTTTTACAGCGTTTTACAGCGTTGCCGCTGCATATATAAAAAAGGTATCCATGCCAGTCAAAAATGTATCTAAAAGTATCCACCTTAGAACAAAGGTATCAACGTATTAAATTCAAAAGTTCCCAAGCCACGAAAAAGTTTTACTAAGGGTATGCTAAATTGTTAAAGATAGCAGCTGTTGATGTGAACGCACCAGCTAAGATATTTGCAAATGTTAGTTTGGCAACTTTCAGGGCCAGTTTTTCAGTACGAGTTTTAACTTTAGTTAAATTAAACCTAGCCTAACTCAACAAAATTGGAAATTTAAACTCGGTTTAACTAGATATTTTAGCGTTCGTTGAAGTTAAATTGAAGTTAAGTGTGTTTCTTTTTAGCATTAACCGAGTTTAAACGTCCAATTTTGGTAAATTAAGCTAGGTTTAATTTAACTAAAGTTTAAACTCGCATTGAAAAACTGGCCCTCAATGCAGCAATAGATCTGTGTTTTTAATAACGTGTGTAACCAAAAATGCATTTTAATTTTTATATTAAAGTGCGTTAACACTTTTGATACATTTCCTGCTCAGAATCCTTGAAATGTTTTAAATCTGCTTCAAAATTTTAATTTTTTTATTAATAAAGGGCAATTTTTAGACTTCGAAGCTGCAAGTCAAAAATAATTTGAAACTTGTTAGACTCATTTCCAAAACTATTCATCACTACACTCAATCAGCCTTATCATAAATAATTTTTCACTCGTAATCAGAAAAGGGATTTTTCATTTTTAAGATAAAGCTCAATAACATTTTTGAAATTTTTAAGCAACTTTGTTGTTGAACCGTTGATGAATAAAATTTAAATTTGGAAAAAATTTCCAAAATGTTCTTTAGCTTTATCTTAAAAATGAAAACTCTCTTTTCCGATTACGAGCGAAAATTTATTTATGATAGGACTGAATAAGTTTGACGTTCCCAACTTAAAAATGGTATCTGCTAAGCTAAGACACGGTGCTGAGCTTCTTAAAATGCTAACAAGTTTTTTCCCATAAAAAATTTGGCAGGACATAACAAATTTGTTAAGCTTAGCAAGTTAGGATTTAACAAGGCTACAAACTTATTTTGGACTTTTATTGAAAAATATGTACCATAATGTATCGAAAATTAACACTATAATTTCCACTCTTTGCAATGAGTTACACACATTAAAAGAGCCCTATTCTGGCAAATTAACAATAGTTAATTAGTATTTTTAATATATCTATGTTTTGTTGTAATTTTTGTTTTCAAATCAAAATTTTAAGCTAAAAAAAAATATTTTTTTTTACGAAATTGTCAATAATTGAAAAGCAGTTTACAATTTTTATCAAAATTTATTATTTTTGAGCTTCAAATTTTGTTTTGAAGCACTTATGCAACTATAACATTGCTCTGCATAATGATAAGTCATGTCATTTAAGCCAGAAGGCCCAACCAAAATAGACAAATCGAGACGATAGCATTTTGACGAACGTCCGCACTCGTTACGGATGTTTACGGACTTAACCCAAAATGAAACGATTTGCTCAACTCGTCTGAAACAGCTGATTGTACTGAAACAGCTGTTGTTGACGAGTTGCTACGCTAGCAGTTCGGTTCTTACGGAATAATACGTCTTCTCAAACTGTTTCGTTTAGTTTCGTTCAGTTACGTCTGCTCATTTTGGGTAACAACATTAATATGCATTTAACCGAACACTTACGTTTTTACTCGTTAAGGAGCAAAACGTCTACTTTGGTTGGGCCAAGAGTTGTAAATCCCATAGCTCTTTTAGCTCTTTTAGCTCACTTATAACAACTTCAATATTTCCGTGTGTGTTGTAATTCGAGGAATTATGTTCATGGCATTGTTGTTGTTTGCTCGCGTCGAAAGCTAGCTATCAATGTTATTGCTGCTGTATGTTTTTTTGTTGGTATTTTTTTGTTGTAGCATTTTCAATATCACTTGCGTGTAACATTTGGGCCTCGTCAGATGCTCAAAACCTATTTTTGCAATTTTCTGTTTTGAAAAAAATTAGCTCATGTTTTTTTTTTAAATTTTTTTCGTCGCCATCGAAGCTAATTTATTTTTTTTTTTAATTTGTAATTTAGCTCACTGCCACGACACCTCTGAAAGCATACCAACGATGAGAAAGACACGACAAGCAATACTTTCTTCCTTACAAAGTTGTATTGCTTCTCGTGTTTTTCTCATCGTTGGTGTGCTTCTTCGTAATACAGAAAAATGCTGTTAAGGTGCTAAGTGATAGTTCGGTATTGAGTATTTTTTTATTTGCGTTATTAACACTAAACTACTTCTACTTAAAAAGTAATTAATTTCATTGAATTGACTTTTTACTTTTTTTTTCAATTGACATTTTTGATAGTTTGATATTATTTATTTTAATTTATTTCATTTACGTTAACGAATTTTTCTTTAGAATTGGATAATTTCATTGAATTAAATTTTGAATTTTTATTTTCAAGTGGTTTTTTATACCACAACATGATCACCTTTTTGTATTTTTTTACTAATGCATAAATATATTCTTTTATAATACTTTAACTGACACTTCAGATATAAATTTTGAGTTACAATAAACATGCATAAATCAAAGATCAGAGTTGTTATTTGTGTGTTAAAGCTGCAGAAAATATAAAGCATAATGTTCATAGATCTGAAGATTTGGTACTTCAAATATACTACACAAATTCTCAATACGAACATTTAGCTCATCAATATTATGAATACGATTTAATAAAACTCTATGAGTCATAAATGTAATGAATAAAATCTTTAATATTATGAATGGTTTTTAGGAATACATTCATACATTTTATGAATATGATTTTCAGTTTGATGTTCAGATGAATCTATGAATGTCATTCATCACTGCAATGAAATTGAACTTGGGTTCAAAAATTCATTACTCTGATGAAAAAATTCGTACTATTGATGAGAAATTTTTTTTTGTGCATAATACAGACTACGGTACTATTTCAGGTAACTTTCGAGGTACTTATTGGGTGTGTTTCGGGTACATTATAGTTAAGACTCGGGCCAGTTTCGATACATATCAGCATAAATCAATTTTAATAAATCAACTTTGACCCAAATATATGAATTTGGGTTCTATTCGTAAAAATTCGTAGTTTTTCCTTACTACTCGTAGCTTTTAAAAATAAAATTGAGTCTGATACCAGGCACTTAGTGCCTGAGTAGTTTGGTACGAACACAATTTTTTTCTCGGGATTTAAATTTAAAAAAACTTCAGGCACCGATGTCCGCGATCGGCATCTATTATATAAAAGTATAAATATAATATATAAAAGAATACAAAAATACTTTAAAAAGCATAAATAGATAAGCGTCCCTAGAACTTACTTATTGGAGTACGCTTTTATTGTGATGATAAGTAACCAAGAGAGTGGTTCTTCTGAATCTATAATATGCCTACTGAATAAATGTATGACATAAATTAAATTTTTCTTATTAGTTCACGTTTTCTTTTAAATAAAAGCTTGTTTTTAAAATTTTTTTTTTACTTTTTATTTATTGCATGAAAAGTCTTTGGCTAGCACTGAGCGGCAAATTGAAAATAGAAATAGATTCCTTTTGTAACCCTTTTCTACGCTCATCTGAGAATGAAACCGATTTCATATCACAGAGTAGGTCGAAAGTCACAGTGAAAAGGTCGAATTTCGACCACTGGCGATTTCTAGTAATTATTATAGGCTATAAGTTGATTATTTATGTCACACCGTCGTACTTCTTATGCCCAAAACTCATTAGAGCGCTTGGTCGGCCGGCCGTTGATCGTACTTTGTAAAAACTTTACGTCCACGTTGTAAATACTTTACGATACAAGTGCCTAAACGGACGACCTCAAGACTTTGCAAAACTTAACGTTGCGTTTAAAGATCGTGCCTCTACCATTTCGGTGATGCCAATAAAAGCAGCTACCCAAAAAATCTCACAAATCATGCAATTTTTAATGGATGTGGGATTATTTTTAATAAATAAATGAAAAACAAATAATTATTGTAATAAAATCATTAAACGACCTACTTTAAAAAGTTAAGATATTTTTTTAATGTATGTTTAAATAATAAAGGTATTCTTGCAAAGTGACAATATTGTAATTTGAGCAATTAGTTATTTATATCAGGCAGGGTATATGAACAACCCTTCAAGTCGATAGTGCACTTGCAGCATATGTGTCAGCTGCAATATATTGTCATATGCTGCATATAAGAGCAGCCATGAAACATATGGAATGTGCCTTTTTCTCATTTTGTTCACTCCCCGCCAATTTTCCGTTAGACTGAGGCTAAAAATAAGATCTGCATAAAATACTGGCCTTCGGTAGTGGAAAAAACCCAGGCCCCCTGAGGTTAAAGACCCAAAAATGGCTTAAAAATTGTACTGGGCTAATTTAATTTTTTTAATTTACTCTATATCTCTTAAAATAACAGTTTTACGCTCTTAAAATACACAAACATTTTTATGCACAATAAACAGATACACTTTTTTTTATAACCAGCTTTAACCTTGGAATGACCTGTCGTAGTGTTTTGCGCAGTCAAAGTCACGATTTGTAAGTAATATTTTTTTAGCGACCCTCGTAAATTTTTGGAAGAAGATATTTCTGACAAGGTTAACACCATGTCAAAGAGCATTAAATGAAGTTTAATTCACAGTTTGTTTTTTTCCAAAATATTGAATTTTGGGGGTATGAGAGCATTTAAAATTTTTTTCGAAATATTTTTCAAAGCAAGTGACCAATTTTCTTCATTGTAAGCACATTTTCAGATGGATTGAGATGCTAAAATAAAATATTTTCAGAAAAGTGAATACATTTAGCTTAAAAAATCGATCACCCTTTTGGTAGCTGCATTACAAGAAGCAGTACAAGAGAAATTACGTTGACATCTATGGTACTTGAATGAAGCCAACGCTGCATTGGCTTTCTTCGACGATGAAGTAGATACCGACATTAAAAGAAAAATGGTATTGAATTTGAAGAAAGTCATCCTGACAGACCAAACAGAGCTCAGTGGCCTAATCAGAAGCTTAAATCTACTGAATTGTGTGACTTTGTTACTAATAACACTTGCTTTTTCTTCGACACTATTTTAAATGAGAATGTAACAAACAGGTCTTAAAAAATTTTTGATGACAGATCCGACTACTTGGGATGAAAATGAAAAGTTACATTGCTGCTAAAGAAATTGCTAAGAACTTATTAGTTGTGAATGACATTGCGGAACGTGGGATCGCGCTTATAACACGATTTAATGCTGTTTTAACGCACCATTAAGAGCAAAAATAGTTAATCGTGCATACAACAGATCAGCATTACAAGGATCTGTCATCAAAAAAATTAAAAAAAAATTTATTTACTATTTGAAATAATAACATATTAAAAAAAAATATTTTGCAAATAAAGAAAAACAAACTGTGAATTAAACTTCATTTAATGCTCTTTGACATGGTGTTAACTGTTCAGAAATATTTCCTTCCAAAAATTTACGAGGGTCGTTAAAAAAATATTACTTCCAAATCGTGACTTTGCGCAAAACAATACGACAGGTCATTCCAAGGTTAAAGTTGGTTTTAAAAAATGTGTATCTGTTTATTGTGCCTAAAAATGTTTACGCATTTTAAGAGCGTAAATCTGTTATTTTAAGAGATATAGAGTAAATAAGCCAAGTACAATTTTTAAGCCATTTTTGGGTCTTTAACCCCAGGGGGCCTGGGTTTTTTCCACTACCGAAATCCAATTTTTTATGCAGATCTTATTTTTTAGCCTCAATCTAAACGAAAATGGGTGGGGAGCGAGCAAAATAAAAAAAGGCACATATAGGTGTTCTACTGCATATGTTGTCAATAAAGGTATTTCATTAGGAGTGCATAATGGAGTACTTGAAGGGTAAGCTATTTACAAATAGTTGAATTTAGATTCTGATCTGCCTGATAAACTATTGCTTATTTTATATTTGATAACTTAATGATTAATAAACAAAACAAGTATACATTATTTTGTCTCATTTCAATATGAGTATGATGAGAAATACATAAAAATAAAGCTTTTTTAAAACAAAAATGTGTGTGTTCATATCAAAAATGTGCATTTTTAAATAAAAGATTATCAACTTTAAAACAAAATGTTCTGTTTTCAGATTGAAAATAGAAAAAAACATCAAACTAACAATGACCCTACTTCTGTTACTGCTTATTTTTGATTTAAAGTTGGAATATCTGATTATACGTTGTTTTTATTCTCGGTGAACACTGGAAAGTGCACTGGATCGTGAATACCCCTATTTTATTATGTATTTTTTCTATTTTTTTTTATTTTATTATAAATTATACAATAATAAATTATTATACAATTAGAGGAAAAGGAGCACTAGTTTCTATGGCTTTCGGCTCTTTTTTATATATGTGTATCAGAGATGCAGTGATTAAGCTTACTAATAGTGGTGAAAGTTCGATAGCAGCAAAGAAACTTTCTATTCTTTTTTCAAAGTAAAAATCAATCTTTTATTTATAATATTAGTAGCTCAAGCCCGGCACGTTGCTGCCGCGGCCCCGTTGCCAGACGCGATTAAAATGTTATCTGTGAAACTGTATATGTAAATTGTGGTCGAATACTGAATTCCATAGCTGTGCGACCTATGACTCAAAAATTGCTGAATTTCTCAAATTTAGGTTGTATGGGAGGTGACACGCCCCGTTGTCCAACGCAATACAATGTTATCAGTAAAACTGCATGTGTAAATTGAGTTCGAATACTGAATTCCGAGGCTGTGCGGCCTATGACTCAAAAGCTATTCGATATCGGAAATTTGGGTTGTATGGGAGGTGCCACGCCCCTTTGTAAAACTTCCATAAAATGTAATCAGTGAAACGCCACGTGTAAATTGTGGTCGAATTATGAATTCCGAGGCTGTGCCGCCTATAACTCTAAAGCTCTTCGATATCGCATATTTGGGTTGTATGGGAGGTGCCACTCCCTCTTGTTTATAGCCCATAAAATGTTTTCACGGATTGTGTAAATTGTGGTCGAATACCGAATTACGAGGCTGTGCGGCGTATAACTCCAAAGCTATTCGATATCGAAAAATTAAGTTGTATGGGTGGTTCCACGCCCACTGGGGGTAGAAGGGTGAAATATACTTTACGACCTATACTCATACCTTTGATCGTTTTTTACCCCTGCTTTACAATTTTACGGGATGAATTTGAAGCAAAGTCTAAGGTCGCATTTAGTGTTACTTCATAAGAACTTGTTGTTTCTAGTCTAGCTGTCAAAGGCCGACCGACCTAACGC
Organism: Dichetophora obliterata; assembly: GCA_963920525.1. Taxonomy (NCBI): domain Eukaryota; kingdom Metazoa; phylum Arthropoda; class Insecta; order Diptera; family Sciomyzidae; genus Dichetophora; species Dichetophora obliterata. The sequence goes on from OY986440.1 coordinate 9,878,655, forward strand.
GCTTTTTTGTTTTGGGCATTAAAGATATTTTTGTATCTTACAGCACTAATTTATCCTTAAATAATTACTACTTAAAAACCATATATAAAAAAATTAAGATTTTTTGACAGAATATGTATAATAGATCAGAATTTATAAAAACGTGCTTGAATTTTTGAGACTAGATTTGATCACACTTTTTGGTATTATTACACCAAAGTGCGTCGCCCCGCGGCCTGCTTCAGTATATTTATTTAATAATCTGAAAATTGTATACATTCTTCTTCAAAGTACTGTAAATATGTAAATAAAAAGTTTTGAGCACCTATATTGTTTTACTTTTATCCAAAAACACTAATGAAAATTGCATATTTTTCAGCCTGCCTAACCAGACAGGACCTTTAAGTCTATTACTTACTAAATACACAGTTGGTCACAAAAACTAATGGCCTTATTTTGTAAAACGCACGCAATCACCTCTCTTAGGGTTTTTTGTCTGGCAATTCCATTTACATATTAATAAAAACAAACCCTCTCTCTCTCACTGAAATTGTCCTTTAAAATATATTGCCACATAAAAAAATCTAAAGCAAGTGAATGCGTTCGTTTTACAAAATAAGGCCATTAATTTTTTTGTTTTCAATATTAATAGTATAACAAATATGTTTAATTTTGCACTTGAGCTTTGCACTCAAAACCACTGATGGCTTTTTTTAAACTTGAATATAAATAGTGTAAAAAGCCACAAACGACACTTGTCTCTTAGTTTTGCTTACTAAAAGGCTCGAAATTCAAAAAGTGCCAAAATCGAGGGGCAAAATGTTTGTAGATGAAACATATGTATGATAAAAAATTTTATAATTATTTATTTATGTGGCAGAAGATGCATACGGTATATGTAATATTTTGACCTTGTCATCTAGAACGTGTAGAAATAAAAATTTGCGAAAGCTACATTCGTAAGCTACATAACATATTTTGATCGAGGACAAATTACAGGAATGACATTTTAGGTCTATTTTGGGCATTTCCACCTGCAAAATTAATTTTTTAATGACCTGTTACTACATAAACTTGAAGAAAAAAAAGTCACAGTTTCGATAGTATCGTAAGTATAAACGTAGAATTCCTTTTTATACAGTAATAGAGAAAAATTCTGGTTTTTTCCATGTATATTCTTCAAAACTTTTTTAAAGTAATTCATCTTCTAAATACAAATTATTCAAAAACAAATTTGTTGTTGTTTTCCTTCTTTAAACTTACCTGATCTAAAATTCTCACAATTAAATTCATGTAAAAATTTGTTTTGTTTTATAAAAAGTTTTCTTTTGATATTTATGGTGATGAATTTGTTGTTCTTTTGCATTTGTTTTGTTGGTAAATGCAATTCAGTTATGTTTAATTAATGGAAATAAATATGGGTAAATTTGAATTATTTATTTTTCCTGTAGTAAAGAGCATATACATATATGTATATATATTTTAAAAGCAATTTAAAATTAAAATTTTAGTTAACAAAATAAATTTTTAATATGGAAAGAATATAATGCATAATAAAAATAGTTCGAATATATTATGGTATTTAAAAAATAAATGTAGTTTTTAAAGTACAACGCATGCTTAGTAACGCATGCGCAAATTTGCGTAGTAGTATACATATGTACATGCTGAAAATAAACATTCGTTTTATTCGTACTCTAACTCATGGCAGAATAACCAGGTAGGGCCGACTCGGAGAGGAATGAAGTAGAAAGCAGAGAAAAGCGAGCTAGTTGTCAAATACAGCTGTTCATGTCAAGTAAAAATTAAAAACATCTAAAAACATTTCAGCTAACTGAACCAACAATAATTAAACCAACAAATCTAAAACAACGACGCACAGAAAAGAGCAAGATGACAGCGGTTGAGCAGCGTTACTGTGGGTTTAGACCGCCTGAACGAACGAAAAATTTATCGCGAACAATTTATTGCAATAAATTCTTCGTTCGGAGTACTGTTTAGACCGCACGAACATCATTCGCGAACAAACATTGGCCGCCATCTTGTTCGTTCAGGCGGTGTAAACAGCAATTTGTGCATTAGGCCGAACATCAATAAATGCAGGGTTGATAACTCCTTATTTTTATATTAGTACTAAAACTTATACTCCGTTTCTCAACAACAAATGGTTTGCCACTCCATAACAATATATTACTCGTATTAGTTATTATAGAAAAGACGTGTGTTTAACTTAAGGGCCCATTTAAGTTTTTCGACAAACAAAAATTGAATGTTTTCACATTTTTTGTGTGTCAATAAATTTCGTAAATTTTAAGTCAATTAAATAAAAATTGTTCCCAAATTGTATGCACTTATTAAGCATATATAATTGATACTTTCAGTCGTTCGATTTTTATTTTAGAGAAATTTTTTTTATGTTATAACTTTAAAGAATTGTTCTTAGTCACAAATCGAATTTTCAACTACCATTTTGGTTAATATCCACATTTTTCTAAAATCTTTGATTAAAAACTCAAAAAGTTTCAGGAGAACCTAAAATATATTTTTTTTTATTTGAACGAGCTCTATTGCGGACTCCTGCTATATATTTAATAATATTTGCTATCCATAAACTCAAAATTTTTATTAAAAGTTATATAGTTATTTAAAAAAAAAATGACCTCAAATAAACAGTCGCCTCAAATAAATAAAATATAGGGTTTTCCGCTTAAAAACTTCATTTGGCCCTTTATACAACACAATCATATTGCAGCGAAAGTTAACAGAACACTTTTAAAAACATAAAACTAAATTACTACATATTTTAGTACTTTTCATAAATTATTCTCTAAAGCTACTCCTCTTTGCTACTTTTCTGTTTTTAAACACAGCGCAACACCGGATTCGCCCAAAAAGATCGAAGCTTGTTCGATCAGAGCGAACGAAGGAATCTTCGTTCGTTCGCCCTAATTTACTGTTTACACCGGGCAAACATTGTTCGCGATAAATTTATAGCGAACACTGTTCGTTCGGGCAAAGTGTTTAAACCGAGCGAACGAACGAGGTTTCTTTCGTTCGTTCAGGCGGTCTAAACGCACAGTTAGAGGGGATGAACCGAATCGTCCACAGGAAATAAACAGAACTTTGCTTACTATGTCCCGCTTTTCACTCGTCACTCAAGAAAATTCTCGAGCTTGCGGCGAAAGCAATTATTGCTCCGAGAGCATTGAGGGGGGTTTACGAAAGTCCCCATTAAACCCGAGTAGTCAACAAACTACTTGCGGCGAAAGCTATTATTGCTCATAGAATTGCCGAGTGAAAAACGGCCCTTTGCAGCACATGCAGAACCAAAACAATAATATCTGCAGCTAGTAGTAACGTTGCCAGTTATGAAGGAAAAATTTCGTGGTAATTTTTAATTGCACTTAGGAATTTTTGTCTCTGGGAATTCCTATTAAATTTTTTAATTCAGCGTGGTATTTTTTAATTGGCGTGGAAATTCAGCGGGATATTATTTAAATTTCCGTGGGAGTTTGGTAATATTCTTTTTACATTTTTTTTTCTTTTTTAGTAAGCAAAGTTTCTCTTTGGTATTTCAAATTGTTTTTTTTTAAATTGTTTGTGCATATGGGACTTATCGTGGAATATTTAAATGCGAATAAAAATTTTGTGGCAATTTTAAATGCATATGGAATTTGTGGTGGTATTTTTAAAACGCGTGGTAATTTTGTGGTAATTTTTAATGATCGTGAGATTTTTTTTGATATTTTTTTATTGCGGAAGAAACTTTTTTGTTTATCTTTACAATGGTAATTTTTGTTGTGCTTAATTTATGTTATTGTGAAAAAAGTAACTTTTTGTCGGAATTGTTTTAAATTTTAACTGGCAACCTAGGCTAGTAGTAGTACATTTTTTTGTAGCCGCATACTCTCTGGCTCTCGAACTACATGCATCTGTATTCTCTATTGCATTGCAACCCTACAAGCCATGAATGTTACTGTGCCAGCTAAAGCTGCTTCTAGACGACGTGACGTTGTCTTAAGACAAATTTTTATGTGACTGCCAAATTTTGTCTTATGTGAAAAGTATTTTCTATTTTGTTTCCACACGAACGTATTTTCTGTGAGACAAAAATGTAAACAACAACAGCTGATTCATGAAAAAAATATTTTAAAAAATGGATTCAGAGACTGCCGTCGCAACAATTTCTAGTATAATTATTTTAATTAATGCTATTAAAAATAAGAAACAAAAAGAAAAAAAGCAGAGACACAGAGCATTGTGGAGTCGTGCATGGCTATTGCAAAGACAGAAGGGAAAAGATTTGTCCTCTTTGGCCATGAGTGAGCTCCGTTTTGAAGATCCCAGAGGCTTTAGAAATTTTGCAAGAATGACACCAAATCTCTTTTTTGAATTGTTGGAAAAGATTGCGCCGATGATATCGAAGCAAGATACAGTAATGCGAGAAGCAATTCCAGTTAAAACCAAGTAAATATAATTGCTATTTGCTGTATTGCTAGTAGAAATACTGACTATGTATAAAGAAGGAACATTGTCTTTATATGGAACTCAGTGTTTATTGATTTTAATACATACTTTCATTTAGACTGTTAGCAACTCTACGGTTTTTGGCTACAGGCTGTTCTTATGTAGAGCTGAGTTACGGATTTCGTATTTCTGTGCAAGCACTAAGCGAATTTATTCCAGAGACGCTTTCTGCAATTTATGACGCGCTGAAGGATGAATTTTTGAAAGTAGTGGTTCAAATTAAATATTATCTTCTAAAATAAACATTCATTACTTCGTTTTTCCAAAGGTGCCTCAAAGTGAAACGGAATGGGAAAACATTGCGACAGAATTTCAAAACAAGTGGAATTTTCCTCAATGCTTGGGCGCTATAGGTCTGTTGGTTTGCATTTTTAATCCTTGTGTACGCACTAGATCAATTTGTAGTACTGATAAATCTAGTGTCTGGCTATGCTCATTAGTAAATATTTGCGTTTTTTTTTATTTGAATGTATGTACAGACATTCTTATTATTTCGAACACGTCTGTACGTAAAAGACTCCGTCTAATTATGGACAGAACGGATAAATGAGCAACCGCAAGCATTGTTTATGAAATCTTAATGAAATATGAAATGAGCTCAGTCCGGCTCTGTAGTGGAGTTCCCAAAGACTTAACAATAATAATCGTTGTCATTATCGGTCATTGTGCATGCCACGTTCATAGAAAATTACAGTTTTCAATAACTAACGTTGTTAAAGCATTTGGGAATTCTACTACTGGTGTACAAAGAGTTAATATATTACGAATGTATATGTTTTAATATAAAATTTTTTAGACGGCAAGCATATTGCTATTCGCTCGAAAAAAGGATATGGCTCATATTTTTATAACTATAAAGGCTTCCACAGCATTATTCTATTAGCAGTTGTGGATGCCAGCTATACGTTTCTATTCGTAAGCGCTGGTGTAAATGGAAGAGCCAATGATGCGGCTGCATTCAGTGAGTCTTCGTTCAACAAATGCCTTAATAACGGTTCTTTAAACTTGCCAAAAAATAAGGAGCTTCCAGGTTTTCCCCAAAAAGTTCCGTATGTATTCGTCGGAGACGACGCTTTCAGGCTCAGCTCAAGACTGTTAAAGCCATATGGAGATCGAAACAACATGGAAAATAGAATATTCAACTATCGCTTAAGTCGCGCCCGTCGCGTAGTTGAAAATGCCTTTGGTATTTTGGCAAATAGATTTCGGATTTTTCAAAAAGAAATCAACTTGCCAATTGAAAAAATCGAACTTATTGTTTTTGCTGCATGTACCCTTCATAACTACATAAAATCAAAAGAAGGTTTCGACAAAGGATTGGTTGATGTAGAGAATACAAAACAGGTCAGCCTTACAAATGGCACATGGCGGAGCAATGTTGCCATAAGTAAATTGCAAAGATCACAGACAAACCGATCACCTGGTGAAGCAATTAATATTAGAAATGTATATTCAGAATATTTCAACACAGTGGGTTTTGTTTCTTGGCAGTGGGAGGCTGTTAAAAAATTTAACTTTTAAACTATTGCTGTTCTATGTTCTTTATTTATTTAATTCGATAAATTGACATGCCCCTTCGTAAACATGCCAAATGTTAATAAATATAAATTAACGACCACATTTCAATTTGCATGAACTATATGTTAAATAAAAAAATCAAAAGATTTATTCAGACAAATTACTCATCTTTTCCTTTATTTCAAATATGTTTTGGATTATTTTTTTTCGTAGCTCAGTTTTCAAGTTAGTATCAGATATAGATCGCATTTCATCTCTTATAAAATTTATAAATGAATCATCAATTGTATTTTTCTCAACAATGGAATTTGCTATGGATCGAAGTGCTTGCGAAGCGGCATGAAGAGCATCATCAGTAGCATCGGGTTTTTTACTGGACGTTGGAGTTTCCGTCCGATGTCTTTTGTTAGGTAGAGTTTCGTCCACGTTCTGCTCAGTGTCACAATCCTCGCTTTGATATATGGTCTTGTTAAATGAAAAAAAAATTGGAATGGAATTAGTTTTATAAATACATGTGTCTACAAAATTTGCAACGTTACTTACACAGTCTCAATTACTTGGTGCTTTTCTTATTTGCACGAAGTTGTGAATGAAGCTCATATAAGGATACCAATACGCGGATGACTTGTAGACGTCGTCTGTACCTGCTCCACTCTTACGCGTGCCATTTACTCTGGCTAGTTCTCTAGCGTATTGACCACGCAAATACGTTATTTTAATCTGCAAATAACACAATTGGGTACAAAATAATAATGGCAATTGTAACTAGCTACCTTAACCTCGTTTACTTCCACGTTTGGGCACTCTTGCTGTAGTTCTTCACAGATTTTTACAAATGCATCGTAACGAGCATGTTTGTTGTGGTATAGAACGTTTTTTGGGTTGTAAAGGCATTCATAAGTGCTCCACAGCTCTATGAGCTTAAGAACTCCTGCCCTAGGCCATTCAAACTAAAAAAAAAGAATTTTTTTATAGGTCTATATGATATAAGCATTTAATTATAAAACTTACTTTTATGCAGTTTTTCGCCATGAAAAACAAATATTTTATGGAATGAAATAAAATAACGTCAATAAACGTTAAATTCAAATTAAAATAAACCGCACACTTTGTTTTTTTTTTTAAATCAACCCTGTGTCACACAGAAAGTCACAAGAAAATAGAAACAATTCTAAAAATTAATGTGTCACTGAAAGTAGCAAGACATTGTCTTAAGACTCTGTTTTTGACTCTGTTTGTTCTTGTCTTTTTTCCCTCTCTTTTTCACCCGTTCGCCAAAAAACTCTAAAATATGCATTGAATCCTGCATTGAAATCAAGTTTAAAATCGTTTATTGAGCTTTAGGTCAGGTTAGAACTATTAATTGCTCTAACTAGTTAATCATCAGCTAACTAATTAATCAGCTAGTGATGTTTTTTTTTCTTTTCATATTGAAAATGTTGATGCTGTTGTTTCTTTGAAAAAAATTCGTTAGAGCAATAAATTGTTCTAACCTGACCTAAAGTGATGTGTATTTATATATGTATGTTTTACATACATATTAATAAAAAACAACAAAACAACAACAAAAGCAGCACAACAACGAACGACGTGATTACGAACCAAACAAGCAAACACAACAACAACAACAACCTTAAAAACAGCATAAGCAGTTACTGCAGCTACGCAGCTAAGCAGCTTGTGCATTTCTCATACGAATTTATGAATTTTTCATCTTCTTAGATTTTGCTATTTTATTAGATATTCGTTTTATTCCCACTAAAACTGATATTTTGGCATTTTTTTTTCTTTGCACGATGAATATTAAAGGCTGTAGTTATACCCCAAAGTGTCAAATATCGCTTTGAAAAAATTCGTGAAACTGACCCCCATACAAACCGCGCTGTAAGACGTAATTCTACGTCAAAACTTTTCAAGAAAGCTGGAGCATTTTAAAGTTCCAAAAATTGCTTTTTTATCACTCAAAACTGTAAGGACATATTGCTGGGCACTTTTGGTAGAATTACTCACATTTTTGCTGGATATAACAACTTTTGTTTGGTTTTCACTATGCCATTTTCAGTTGTCAGTTGTTGTCAATAAAATTGAAAATAACAACATGTTGACATTTTTTCTAACTTTGGCAATCTTGGAAAATTGAAAACAAATTAATTATTAAATGGAGCTATGCAGAAAATATTCTAGAGTTTTATTAAGGTGATATTTCATGCGATAAACTTTTGTGTCGTCATAAAAATGACATAGTAAAAACCAAGCATTTCTTTTTCTAACACTTCTTTGTTGTAGTTATCAATACCAATGTTTGCCTGAAAAATTTCTTCGGGCGCTGGGTATCGAAAGGCAAACCAAAACAGCATGTGAACAACAAGAACAGTTTAACTGTCGTTTTCTGTGTTTGCTGCTAAAGTCAAAAAATTATTAAAAAACAGCATATGTGTATGCATTTGATTTAGTTTTAAATTGTTTGGATATTTGGTTTTGGTAACCACAAAAAAAAACATTTCAAAATATAACATTTATTGGCCAATTATGCGGCAACCTTAAAAAAGTTTCTTTAAAAAAAAAGTTATCCGCAACTAAAATGAGTTTCCATTTATATTAATAATTATTTTAAACCACTTCCATAACAGCCCACAAAAGCAATGCCCCTGACAAAAAGCTAATCCGCAAGTTACATTTTTATACAATAGTATATATGTATGTATATAAGCCAAAAGCACTTTGGAAGGGCATAAAAACAGCAAAAACTGCAACAGAAAATTTGTGTAGATATCGAGTTAGAAAAAAAAGCCTTGCAAAATATTTGCTAATCCGCAATCCAGCTTAGTTTATTGAACCACAAAAAGTGTGGCCGCTACTTTGGAGAAATTCAATTCAATGCAGGAAGTTTGGCATCAGGGTGATGTAATTTTAATGCGTCCTTTTACAATAACATATTTTCTTCTTTCGAACCCCAAAAAACTTGGATTCGGTGAATAAGAATTTTGTTTTTAAAACACACAAAGAATTTGCTTTCTCTTCATTCGTTACTAAATTAAAAAATATCGGTGTGAGTTTCTAAAATATTTATGTAAGTATAAAAATATCAGATAAAATTTTATTATTATCATTTCACCGGCAAAATGCTCCTTTATGCCATTTATTAGTTATATGATCATTCTTAATGCGGTAACTTTTTGATGAAAAAATAATAAAAATACATATTATAAATTCAATACAAAAAGAGCTATGAATGGTGATTTAATTTTAAGGAGAGGAAAAAAAACACCAGCTTCCGCTTCACATTTTTTATACAAGAAAAAAAATTGAGTAAGATTATGGTCGGAAATAATAATAACACAGAGTTAGATGTTGTTAGATCGTATAGACCAATAAGCCTCACATCTTTTCTCCTAAAAACTATGGAGAAAATTGCTCATCAGCATATCAGAGAGGGTTGTCTCATAGACCACTCGCTGTACTTCCAACAATATGCATATCAGCCAGGAAAATCAACGACTCAAGCTTTTCAGATCCTTACAAACAAGATTGAAAAATCATTTGGGAACAAAGAATATGCAATCGGGTGCTTCCAAGACATTGAAAGTGCTTTTGATAACACCGAATAGGCTCATTCAGGTCAAAGACAAAAACTTGTTTATATAAGGCACATGACTTGGTTCTTTTATCTTACAAAAAAAAAAAAAAAAAAAAAAAAATATATAAGCGAATGCATTCAATGCAAAGGTGTTGATGGAACAACAAGCAATGGAGTGCATAACGTGCTGAGAGTCAGATATGTATATGAAATCAGCTTTGGGTACGGCAGAACTCAGAGTACTCGCTGCAAAAGGTTGTCCACAAGGAGGAGTTCTCTTTCCAATATTGTGGTCCATTGTAGTTGATCAACTCTCAGAACTTCTTAGCTCAACTGGCTTTGATGTTCAGGGCTACGCTGATGACTTCGTGATCCTTATCAGAGGAAAATACGAAGATATTTTATCGTATCTCCTTCAGAGGGCACTCAACATAGTAGCTAAATGGTGCAGGGAAACAGGGCTCAATGTCAACCCTAAGAAAACCAGCATCATCGTCTTCACCAGGAAAAGAGTCAGAAAAAATCTAACTGAACCTATTCTTTTCGGTGAAACCATAAACTTCGCGAAAGAAGTCAAATACTTAGGTGTGACGCTTGATGATAAACTCACATGGAGCCCACACCTAAATAACACCATAATCAAAGCAAGAGCCTCATTATGGGTCAGCAGAAGTTTTATAGGTAAAAACTGGGGCCTAAGCCCCAAACTAGTTATGTGAATGTATACTTCCATCGCGAGACCTCACATCTTATATGCTGCACCAATATGGTGGAGTAAGATGATCCAAAAAAAAAAAAGCTAAAGCCAAGCTCAGCAAGTTGCAACGACTAGTTTGTGTCTGTATCACTCGAGCGATGCGTACTGCTCCAACTGCTGCTTTGAGATTTTGTTGGTATACCACCATTACATCTTCTTGTCAAGAAAGAAGCTCTGATCTTCACAGTCAGGCTCAGCATTGACAGTTATTTGTATTTCCAAGTAATACTCACCCAGCGCTATTAGACGAAATAAGTAAGGATGAGAATCTAAGATATCTGCCTCCCAAAGCACAACTTTTGCAAAAACTTCCAAGTCTCCTTCCCAAACATAATCACATGGGAAACAGAAACACCACGGTTTACTGGTGACTATCAAGCCTGGTATACTGATGGCTCAAAGACAAATGAAGGTGTTTTTGGCTCAAGGCAGGAAAAATATATATATGCCAGCATGGACACAGGTAACTCAGTCTTCCAAGCTGAAGTCCATGCAATTGAGATCTGCCTAAGAGATTATGCACACAGTCCCACTAGAAACAAAAACATTTACATTCACTCTGACAGCAAAGCTGCTCTACTTGCACTTAGCGCATATAAAATCACGTTCCGCTACTAATTTTAAATCATCATTTACTTTTGCGCACAAATCCTCAACAAGCCCTGTGGGTCTTGACATATATAACTGTAAGTCATCAGCATAAGCATGCATAGAAACATTACCACATTTCACAAAACTGTCATTGATAAACATGGCAAACAGGAGTGGTCCCAAGACTAACTCTTGAGGAATACCGCCAGAGATTTGCTTATACACAGATAAGTTGATGCCGAAACTGACCCTCTGGGACCTACCATTTAAGTAACTACTTAAAAGGCGAACCGATGACTCAGAAAATCTGAACTGCAATTCAAATTTTTTGCATAAGATATTATGGTTGACAGTGTCGAAAGCCTAAGAGAAATCGACAAGGCAAAGCAAGGTCAGATCAGCATTATCGAAGGGAGCTCTTATGTCATCCAAGATATTAACTTTAGCTGTTGAACAACTATGACCTTTATGGAAGCCGGACTGAAAATCAGACATGAGGCTTAGAGATAGAATATGTTCACTTATTTGCACTGCCATAAGAGCCTCACATGTTTTCGAAATCGATGACAATAAGCTGACTGATATAAACAAATTTATGTCAAATGAAGTAAAAAAAATTGTTTGTACATTTTAAGACACCAGTTTAAAAATGTTCAAATTTCAAAACGATCGCATTTTATTTTCTCATTTAACCTTAATCGGTTCTTTGAGTAAATTTTACACATTTTTCAACTTCAAGCTGACATTTCTTTACTATAAGTTTATCAAATCGAGCCAGGATTTTGGCTCAATGTAAAAATCGTTTGGAAATTTTATGTTTTCGAGGATTTTTTTCACGCTAGGTGTCGCTGCTACCCAACAGAAAAAATTTCCCTAATAGGTTCTAGTGTGTAAAATTTACACACCATAATCTAGGCGCGCCTATGTCACTGTTCTTCTGCTTTATTGTTAATTTTTGTTTCGATATTTTCCCAATTTTTCATTTTTTTAGCTAGCTGAAACCCGACTCGTTACTACCACGCCCCCTTGTCCGACGCCCATAAAATGTTATGAGTGGAACGGCACGTGTAAATTGTGATCGAATACCGAATTCCGAGGATGTGCGACCTATAATTGCAAAGCTATTGCCACGCCCCTTTTTGCTACCGTTTCCCCGAAAATTTCATACAAATTGTTTCAGCGGTTTCGGAGTCTTTACGTGATATACACACATACATTGTTAATTTTTTTAATAAAGATAGATGGGCGGAAAAAGTAGGCGTGGGAACATTTATATATATATATATATATAATGATCGCTACTTAGCCCCATTCCGACTACATACCAATTTTCACTATCAAAACGTGAACATTGTAGGAATTAGCACGATTTCGAAAAAGTGGGCGTAGATATATGGCGACTATAGTAAACATATGAACTAAATTATCAAATTTTAGTTTTATATGATCAAAAACGTCTTATATACAGAAATTACATTGATTTGTGGGCGGTTAAAGTGGGCGTGGCAAAATTTGTATACATAGTTCACTATCAAAATTTTTACAACTCAGTAATTGGCATGATTTCGAAAAAGTAGGCGTAGATAAAGTGCGACTACGCGCATTTTTAGAACAGTTGCCGATAGTAACCATCTAAACAAAATTTTAGTTTTTTACGATCAAAACCGTTCGATAATAGTATTTGTTATGGTTTGTGGGCGATAGAGTAAATTTTGGGTTGTATTTGGGAGGTACCACGCCCCTTTGTACAATCGACACCAAACTCTCACTTACCAGGAGAACTCTCACGATGTTGTTTCAATTTCCCTGAAAATTTCATAAAGAGCGGTTCAGCGGTTTTTGAGCCTATAGGTGATATACATTATACATACCCACATAATACATTCACGTTTATATATATAGATTTTATACTCGATTATTCGATTTGAAAATATTTTTTTTTTAAATTGAATAAAATAATGAATAATTAATTACTTTTAACGAGAAACATTTCATTCATCAATGAAAATATTGCTCCTGAAATAAGTGTGTAAAATTTACACTCAAGGAACCTACTCGTTTCTAGAAATAAGGGACCGACGAAGGTTAAAAAAAATTATGAAAAAACGGAAAAATTTCAGTCGTCACACTGGGCTACTTACGGGCTTGTTCGAGTCTCAATAACTGCAGCAATATTGCGCAACATATCAAAGTATCACGTTCGATACAAAAATCTTGCAACTATTGCAAAAGTCAAACGTTTTAGCAAGAAGAAATTTGGCATTTGGTGCACTAGATTTAAAAAAAACACAGGAAATTTGCAAAAGTGAATGAAATATTTATTTGCAGCGATAAATCATTCCCTGCCATTTAGTTTTTAAAGATTATTTTATGCACATGTTGCCCGCGGCTACGATTCTGGTAGTCTATTCTAAAAGTCTAATTTTGGCACACTTTTTCCAATATTTCCTTTAATGTTGTCTTCCAAAGCAGTAATCGTGATTAGTTTTTCTCTTTATACAAAAGACGTGACGTACCTCTACAAAAAATAATCTAGTGAGCTCAAATGGCGCGATGTTGGCGCCCAATTGACTGCGCAAAAACGATATATTAATCTGCTTGCCAAACTCGCCTCTCAATAAGTTCATGGTGTCGCACGCAGTGTGACACGCAGCATCTTCCTGTGTAAACCACATGTCCACCAAGTCCACTTTTTTATTTTGGGCAAAAAAGTCCGTAATCATGGAACGGTGATTACCTTGCTTCATTGACCATAACGTTGCAGCATTCATCACCTCTGAAGAAATACGGTATAAAGATGCCGCGGCCCATAAACTGCACCAAGCAGTGCACTTTTCTGGGTGCTTTAGCAGCTGTTGAACTGCCTCTGGCTGTTTCTCAGATGAAATTTGACAATTCGGCTTCCTCACGTACCCATTGAGCACCTAATGAAACTGGTCACTGAAAACAATTTTTCGATGAAAAAGTGGATCTTCATCCAGCTTTTCTAAGGCAAATTCACCGAAAATTTGGCTCTGTGGAAAGTCGATCGGCTTCAGCTCTTACACCAGCTGTAGTTTGTAAGCTTTCAGACCAAGATTCTTATCTAAAATTTTACAAGAGATCGAATTACGTAGACCCAATTGCTGCGTTTGACAACGGATGGACACAAGTATTGCGATCTTCATTAACACTGGCGAATACAGCAGCAATATTTTCCTCGGCACGCACTCTATGGATACGGGTTGGTGGGTCCGCTAATGTCCATTAGAGGTAAGCTCACGCGAAATTTGGTCGAAATGGTTTGAATAGCCTGCTTGGTGGGTTTGTCGGTGGGCCTGCTTGGTGGGTCGATTATTACTACAAAAAATGGAAGTAACTAACAAAACACATTTTTCACACAGCACGAATTTTCATAGCAACTTTCAATAATTTGCAAACGTTGTTCGAGCGTTGTTCGAGCGTTGTTCATGATGAAGTGGCAAGTCAAACTGAGCATTTTTGACATTGTCACATGTCACTTATCACGCGTGAGCTGTCAAAAAAAATTACTTCAAAAACCAAAAGGTTAAAAAATCAGCCTTTATATTATCTTATATAGGCTTTTGAAGTACAAGTCCAATCTTAATAAATTTAGTATGGTTTGGTAGGTTTAGACCTGTAAATGTGCAAACTGGACTTTTTATTTCTTAAAAATTATATTTTTTAAGTTATAATTGTTGTTGTTATGTTGCTTTTTCTATACTTAATTTCAGCATATGCCTAAAAATATGTGAGATATTTAGTGCCACCTATCGGCTAATAGCTTTGAAACTGTTATACTGACGAATAATCTTTTATAATTTCACAGCTAAAACTATGAATTGATATATTCAATATCAAAGTGATACTGGAATGATTTCTTACAGTTGAAAAAAGATTACCAAACTGTTGGTCCGAAAATTTTTTAATTTTTAAAAATTTACACAAAAATTTAATAAGGAATACCGCGTATATTGTATATAATTTCATTTCAATTTTGATCAGTTGAAAATCTATTCAATAACTTAAAATAAAATCTAGGTATGTTTGATTATGGTGTTTTAACGCCACACGGGCTCACTAGTAATAATTATTATTGCAGTTTATGAATATTTTAAAAAATGAAATATTTTTAGCATGTACATTTTTTTTTTGCAAATAAATGAGAAGAAAAAGTGTTTTAAAAAATTGTTCACACAATTTTCTACAAGTCACAAAATAAATTTAGCTTTTAAATCTTCGAAATCTAATCGAAAACATTTTCAGTGCTTATTTGAATTTTTTAAGTTTTGCGTTGCAAGTAATGAACTTGTGGTTCTAAAAGTAAATACAGCTTATATTTAAGACACCAAAAGGTCTTTTTGCAAAAAAGTTTTAATAATTTCTTGCATCGTTTTTTTAAAATTGTTAATTTTTTGCTTTTATTAGTCTAATTTGTATTAACTTTTTTGTATACCTTCGTACCCTAATGGGGTGGGGAGTTTAACCTCAAACAGCCCCTATTGGCTACGGGACTGTTGCAAGAATTTTTTGCATAAATCTGTTCTGTCCGAACTAAGTCGTTAAATTAAAAAAAAAACAATTTGAACAATAGAAAACTCCATGTCTATGCCTTTCCCCAAGGAATTTTGCTTAGTTCCCAGTGTGCAAGGCCGCTTCATCCCCATAGAAAAAGGAAACACAGCGGCACCCTTAAGAAAATCAATTTACTTTGTAATAGATGAATAAATGACAACAGACTCACACTCCACACAAGCAATTGTCGCAAAACTAAATTAATCTCATTTAGTACAAATATCGCTCCTAGGGGAAAACCCATATAAAAAGAAATGCAACGAGCGTGACTGAAAATGCCGCATCATGTAAATAATATGTATAAAGATATTTGTAAGGACAATAAAATTAGTCTGCCACCGACGAGCAATTGTTTTCAAGAACCATGCTATTTTTTTAACACTAAGTCGCAATAATTATGGCAAAAACTTTCACAGATGAATGCAAAATACAGTTAAATTTATTGAAAATACTTGCATCTTGATAGCCGATACACAATGACTGCGACAAGCGACGAACGGCAAAACGAAAATTTGTTGTCAGGGAGAAATGTCGCAGAATTCTCGACGACTTGATTATAATGAACGCAACAGCGACAATCTGTATTTCTGACGAATTTGACAGGAACATTTTTGTGATTTGACAACTTTGTAGAATTATTTATTAAAATTTGTTTTAATTCGTGGTAGCTATTGTACATCATGAGCAGTACTGAAGAATTAGTGGAATTTGTGACAACAATTAGCAAAATCGTAGACATGGTTCGGATGGCTTATGAAGCTTATCAATTAAGGCAACAGAGTACAAGAAGGTGGTGGGTTCGACCAGTGAACCTTACACGAGAAGACGAAGGCTTTTTTCGAACATGCACGCAACAGCTAAAAGAAAAAGACGAGGAGCATTTCTTCAAAGCAACAAGGATGAGCGTGGCTAGCTTTAATTTATTATTGTCACTTCTCAAAGAAAAGCTACAACGATTTTCAAATAGAAAACCAATAGATCCAGAGACACGTTTATCTCTAACATTGCTGTAAGTTTGTAAATAAATAAATTTCCAAAGTAAAAACAAACGTAATTTTAGTTACTTGGCTCAAGTATGCAACATACAAGTGCTAGCATGGTCTCACAAACTGGGTATATCGACAGTGGGAAAAATTGTGTATGAAACATGCGATGCTATTTGGGAGGAGCTCCATGGCATTTATTTATCGCCGCCAAGTATCAATGAGCAAATAATGATTGTAAATAAGTTTTTTTATCAAAACTGGTATGCCTAACTGCCTTGGAGCTATAGACGGGAAGCATGTTAATATAGTCCGTCCATGGAACAGTGGATACTAGTACTATACTTATAAGAAAACATTTAGCATTGTGCTTTTAGCAGCGTGCGATGCAAACTATGTTTTTACATATGTTGATGTAGGAGCATTCGGAAGCCAAAGCGATGGTGGTGTACTTGCTCGTAGCGAATTTGGAAAGCAGTTGTTGAATTCTACTTTAGAAGTTCCAATGGACACTAATTTACCGGGAACTGGAACTATGTTTCCTTATTATTTCGTCGGC
Source organism: Dichetophora obliterata (assembly GCA_963920525.1). Taxonomy (NCBI): domain Eukaryota; kingdom Metazoa; phylum Arthropoda; class Insecta; order Diptera; family Sciomyzidae; genus Dichetophora; species Dichetophora obliterata. The sequence goes on from OY986440.1 coordinate 9,895,721, forward strand.
GACAGTGCATTTCCCCTTAAACCAAATTTAATGCGTCCTTTTCCTGGGCATAGCTTGTCGCAAGACAAGGATAATTTCAATGTAACGCTCTCAAAAGCTCGAGTACGTATCGAAAATGCTTTTGGCATTTTGGCCAACCGCTGGCGCATTTTACATACCACAATACACGCTGCTCCGGGAAATGCAGATAAATTAATATTAGCCACTATAGTGCTGCACAATTTTTTAATGCTCCAAAATGATAGGAATTATTTTAATCTGGAATTAGTTGATCATGCTCAAAATAATGAAGATGTTCAGGGAACATGGAGAACCGAAACAAGGCCATTACAGTCATACAGACCTGCTTTTGCAAATCGCTCCTCCAATGTTGCATTTAATTTGCGAGATTCACTTATGCCGTGGTTATGCTAGCCAAACATGATTGCCGAACATTTTTTGTTGTTATTGTTTCATGTATAAAATGAAGAAATGAACTTTTTCTCATATTCATTTTCTCGCTCTCGGACCGAACATTTTGATTGCTGATTGAAACGCCAAACATGCCGAACTTTCCAGTGTTGGCTGTAGTCATTTTGTATAATAGCATCAAAAAAGTAGGTAAAAGTATTAAAAAGTGAAGTTGATTGTGTCTTAAAGTAACCCTTAACATAAACAGCTAGCTAGCATGTCAGATATATGCAAACCATTTTGTTTAACCATTTAAAATTTGTTTTAATTCGTGGTAGCTATTGTACATCATGAGCAGTACTGAAGAATTAGTGGAATTTGTGACAACAATTAGCAAAATCGTAGACATGGTTCGGATGGCTTATGAAGCTTATCAATTAAGGCAACAGAGTACAAGAAGGTGGTGGGTTCGACCAGTGAACCTTACACGAGAAGACGAAGGCTTTTTTCGAACATGCACGCAACAGCTAAAAGAAAAAGACGAGGAGCATTTCTTCAAAGCAACAAGGATGAGCGTGGCTAGCTTTAATTTATTATTGTCACTTCTCAAAGAAAAGCTACAACGATTTTCAAATAGAAAACCAATAGATCCAGAGACACGTTTATCTCTAACGTTGCTGTAAGTTTGTAAATAAATAAATTTCCAAAGTAAAAACAAACGTAATTTTAGTTACTTGGCTCAAGTATGCAACATACAAGTGCTAGCATGGTCTCACAAACTGGGTATATCGACAGTGGGAAAAATTGTGTATGAAACATGCGATGCTATTTGGGAGGAGCTCCATGGCATTTATTTATCGCCGCCAAGTATCAATGAGCAAATAATGATTGTAAATAAGTTTTTTTATCAAAACTGGTATGCCGAACTGCCTTGGAGCTATAGACGGGAAGCATGTTAATATAGTCCGTCCATGGAACAGTGGATACTAGTACTATACTTATAAGAAAACATTTAGCATTGTGCTTTTAGCAGCGTGCGATGCAAACTATGTTTTTACATATGTTGATGTAGGAGCATTCGGAAGCCAAAGCGATGGTGGTGTACTTGCTCGTAGCGAATTTGGAAAGCAGTTGTTGAATTCTACTTTAGAAGTTCCAATGGACACTAATTTACCGGGAACTGGAACTATGTTTCCTTATTATTTCGTCGGCGACAGTGCATTTCCCCTTAAACCAAATTTAATGCGTCCTTTTCCTGGGCATAGCTTGTCGCAAGACAAGGATAATTTCAATGTAACGCTCTCAAAAGCTCGAGTACGTATCGAAAATGCTTTTGGCATTTTGGCCAACCGCTGGCGCATTTTACATACCACAATACACGCTGCTCCGGGAAATGCAGATAAATTAATATTAGCCACTATAGTGCTGCACAATTTTTTAATGCTCCAAAATGATAGGAATTATTTTAATCTGGAATTAGTTGATCATGCTCAAAATAATGAAGATGTTCAGGGAACATGGAGAACCGAAACAAGGCCATTACAGTCATACAGACCTGCTTTTGCAAATCGCTCCTCCAATGTTGCATTTAATTTGCGAGATTCACTTATGCCGTGGTTATGCTAGCCAAACATGATTGCCGAACATTTTTTGTTGTTATTGTTTCATGTATAAAATGAAGAAATGAACTTTTTCTCATATTCATTTTCTCGCTCTCGGACCGAACATTTTGATTGCTGATTGAAACGCCAAACATGCCGAACTTTCCAGTGTTGGCTGTAGTCATTTTGTATAATAGCATCAAAAAAGTAGGTAAAAGTATTAAAAAGTGAAGTTGATTGTGTCTTAAAGTAACCCTTAACATAAACAGCTAGCTAGCATGTCAGATATATGCAAACCATTTTGTTTAAGATATTATAATAAAAATTCAGAGTAAGTAATATCAGTTCGTATATTTTAATTCGTTAATTTTAAGTACAAAAATGCAAATTAGGGTTGTGCTTTTTTGTGTTTTGACATACTATTACATATAATGCAACTGTGCCACCAATCATAGCATAACCACCAAACAAACATTTCAGCGAAGAGAACAAATTAACAAAAATGAACACCGAACATGTTTGGCTAGCATAACCACGGCATTATAGCCCAAACAGAATAAGCATAGCCAACACGCAGCCAACAGAAGAAATGTCTACATAGAAGTTGGTTTTTTTGTTGGTTTGAAGGCCAAAATGCCTTGCAACCCTATGAAATGAACATAATGAAAATAACCAACACGTAGCGAACGCAGCCGACACAAAAATGTTGACGAACTTTTAACTTTTGCCGCAGCCAACGGTAGTGAAATGTCAAAATACATTGTTCAAATTAGAACACTTAAAATTGACTGAAGCATATTAGTCCAAATTAGTAAAAAAACAAACAAACTATTATATGCAAGGCTGTATCTACTAATTTAGTAAAAAATAACAAAATATTGTAAGCATAAACTTCTATCTGCGTTATCAACACAAATTCGATTCTGTGCACAACATTTCGTTGGCTATGTTTTCGACAGCTCGCTACATGTTGGCTATGCCTATTCTGTTTGGGCTATTAAAGAGTATCTGCAAAATAATTAACTACTAATGCCGTGGTTATGCTAGCCAAACATGTTCGGTGTTCATTTTCGTTCTTTGTTCTCTTTGCTGAAATGTTTGTTTGGTGGTTATGCTATGATTGGTGCACACAGTTGCATTATATGTAACACTGTGTCAAAAAAAAAAGGTACAACCCTGATTTGCATTTTAATATACAGTTTTATTCATATTATACATATTTATAGCAAAATGGAAAATGAAGTTAACGAATTACTACAAATTGGCATAATTTATGCGAGAGGCATTATTTTTTGGAATAAGAAACATCGAATCATTTTGCAAAATATCATCGAAGTTGCTGAAGCAATGTGGCAGTCGAAAAAATGTAAGAGAAGGACATGTAGTGTGAAGGAATGGCGGAAAACAAGATCGGAAAGTGGCTCTTTTGCGTTTATAAGGAAGGAACTAAAAACAAGTGACATATGGTCTTACAAAAATTATATGAGAATGTCAGATGAGCAATTTTTACAAATATGCCGGTTGATTAAAAATGACATTAAAAAATGTGAGACATCTTTTGGCAATACTATTCCACCAGACGAGCAGCTTTTAGTCACTCTGCGATTTTTAGCGACTGGCGAGTCGTATAGAAGTTTGTCATATCAAACTCGTCTGTCACATTCCTTCTTAGTATATTGCATTCCAAAAGTTTGCAGAGCAATTTGGGATAATTTAAAAGATCCTTACTTAAAGGTATGATCTTTTCCATCAACTATTCCATTTCACTACAAAACAATTATTTTGTAGAATAATGAAAACAAGATAATAATTTTTTTGTATTTCTCAAAATTCATTTTGTTTAATTGTAAAATAAAATATAAAAAATGTTGTTTAATATAAATAACATGGATTTTAATTTTTCTATATTGTTCTGTAATTGTAGCAAGCTTCACTTTCTTAAAAAAAATAGTATGACTAAGTGTTCAAAGTATTTAAAAGTATGACGTATAGGAAAAGTTAAGGTAGCATTCCACGTTTGAAATATAAAAAAAGACCCAATGAAAAAGTTTTATTGTGAAACGACTATAATACTTTAAGACCTAATACATTTATCGAAATTAATATAAAAAACATGTATTAAAACAATAAAGGCATTTTTTTAATATTGTTCTTCGTATTATGAATGTTAAAAAATGTTTTGTTGTAGTCTTTTCAAAATAAATCCATTTAATTGAGTGTTTTCCCATTTTTGAAACGTGCAATGTAACCTTAACTTTAAACTAATCAAAGTCATCATCTGATAACACGTCTTGTAAGGCCATATTCAAAATATCATTAAATTTGTTTGGTGATTGTTGGAGTTCGTTGGTTGCTGCATACATTTCTTTGTCTTTTTTTCTTGCATTAAATAACGTATTGTTGATTATATTTATTGTTTCCATTACGATGTCTTCGTTTTTCATGTCTTCGAGCATACTCACTACTTGCTCTCCGACCCATTCATACCTCCGCACTTTGTTTGATAACACTATTCCTTTTAACTCGTCGAGGCTACGCGAAATATTAAAGTTTTTAGATTTTGAAGAACATTGCTTCTTTGCTGACGACGGTGATGATGATGATGATGATGTCTAAAATAAGAGTTTAAAGTTATTATTTGCATATATTATTAACAATATAAATGTATAAAAAATATAATATAAGAATTTTAGTTTCCAGAATCGCCTTATCAATGGCAAGTTATTGCAGACCAATTTGAGCGGAAATGGCAATTTCCACTCTGCTTAGGTGCATTAGATGGAAAACATGTCAATTTTTACGCTTCGCAATCAGATGGGCCATATTTCCACAATTATAAAGGGACGGATAGCATTGTGCTTTTAGCTTTGGCAGATGCAAATTGCAAATTTATTTACATAGATGTCGGCGCTAATGGTAGAACTAACGATGGAGCAGTTTTAAAACACTCTTCGTTGCAAGATATCATTGACAATGGAAGAGACTTCTTTCCAGCCGACAAGACTATTGGAAATAATAGAAAACTTCCCTATGTTATCGTTGCTGATAATGCCTTTGCTTTGCAGAAACATTTAATGAAGCCATTTTCTCATTTGACAAACGTAACAGAAAAGAAAATTTTCAATAAAAGGCTTTCAAGAGCACGACAAGTTATAGAGAGAGCATTTGGGATATTATCGCAGAGATTTTTAATTTTCCGAAAACCTATAGGCCTACGAAGTATATCAAATATTGAAGTGATAGTAGAAGCTTGCTGTGTTCTTCACAATTTCTTATTAGTAAATATCACTGAAAGCTCTACTATGCCTCATTTTGAAAACGTATATGCAAGCACAGTAGAAACAACTAGTCAAAATATTGCAGTTGAAGATGTTCGTTATTCGTTCGTTGAATATTTCAACCAAGAAGGAAAACTAGCATGGCTGCAACCTTAACATGCATCTATTTTATTTATTTTTGCTTCATTAAAATAAATTTATTTCCCAAATTAACATGTACATAATCAAAAAATCCATATATAAAAATTATGATAATCTATATTAAAAACTTTTTATTTTCTGTTCGTTAGTTTGTTTGACGTAAACAGTAAACAGTCGTAAACTGAATTATACACTCACGGTCAAAAAAAAAAAAGCCAAATGGCTGTAAAAATTCAATGAATGACACAACAAAATTCGAAAACTTCAACTTTAAAAATACAGTGAAATCTGAATATAACAAACCTCCGAAATAGTGAACAGCTCAAAATAGTGAACATTTAAGTAACTGACATTTCAAAGAATAAGAAATAAAAAAATGACAAAAAGAAGTTTTAATATTTAAGCAAAAACATAAATTTTTTGAAAAAAATCAATCTTTAAAATGCGAGCAATCTGGATACAACAGGACTTGCAAAAATTAATCCACTATATCCAGATTCTACTGCAAATTTAAAAAAATGTGACTCTTTAAGAATCTGTATAAAGTTTGGTTGTGTTTTTTTAAATTGGGTCTTTTTATTTTTGCCAATGTGCAATATAACCTTATGCTTTCACTCTCCGCAGTACATTTATTTCAACTTAAAGAGTTTTTTAGTTTAAAATAAAAAGATTCTATAATTATCGGGTTCTTGGGAGAATTCTACAAGTTCATCAATAGGCACGAAACTTTATAGATGTGAATTTAATATTAATTCGAATGTTTTTTGTCCATGGAATCAAAAAAAATATAACATTTGCAAATGAGAGCCATCTTAATATAAATATTACTTCTCGAGTATGGGTAACAACTTCCAACAATTGCTCTGCACAAGTGCTTATTGAATAGCGCTTTTGTTAACTTTAATTTTGAAGTCACATTGCTTTAGTATAGGGCTGCCATACGTCCCGGTTTTCCCAGACATGTCCCGGTTTTGAGATCGGTGTCCCTGTGTCCCGGGGCACAGTAAAAAATGTCCCGGTTAAAATTATTGAAGAAAAAATTAAAAGTATCAGTAAAAATTGAAATTTTTTGCAAATGCGTGCAAATTAATGAAAATGAAATAATTTTTTCAAAATTCCGAGTTCTAAGAACGAAAATCAACTTGTTTAAAATAGTGCAGTTTTTATTCGCTATTCCAGGGCACAAGGGAAATAAATCGAGTATTTTCAGTGGCCTTCTCGCAATTTAGAAAGGAAAGAAACTATCTCAACATAACCACTTTGAAAAGCATTATGCAATGCAATTTTCATTATTCTAAGAAGTGCACATAATTTTTTAAAAATATTACAACGCAAAAGCATGTTCTTGATGAATTAAAAAAGTCTGCAAAATATGATCGGGCCAAACCTTTATTTTGAATAAGTCAAAACAATATTTTTTTTACCTCATTGAATGAATTGATGTTTCTTTTTTTTTATAATATTTATAAATTATGTTTGTATTACATACTATGTGTACCTGTGAGTTATTTTGATTTATGTTTTTGTAATAAACGGCAATTTATAATATTAAAATTTCGTATTTGTTTTTCAAGTGCTGTAGACGTATGGCACCTCTACTTTAGTATTAACCAATAAAAAAAACAAAATGCATTTAAAATTAATAATCTTCGTATCATCGTACTCACCGAAGGTTCATCTTCTTCAAGGGTTTTATCAGGCTACAGAGCGTCATATATGAAAATATTGCAATTATTAGTTTTGCTATTTTTTATGGTCATCAAAAAACTTACATCAAATGAGCTGTTTATGAAGCTTGAATGCGTTTCTCTAATTTCAACCAGTGGTCGCAAAAAATCTAAAAGATCATAGCACCAGAGACTGGAAGTAACAATATCAGAAGATCCTGATCCACTTTTTTTGCTACATACAACTGCTCGAAGCTCTCTGCGGAACTGCGACCGTAGCGACTGAATTTTGTCGCGCACGTGTTGAACACTTGGAAAATTGGTTTTTGTGGTATTCCTTATCTCATCTGATATGCTCTGAAGGTCCTGTTGCCTCTTGTGCCGGTTGGAATAATCTGGACTTCTAACATTCCACAGGCTTTCATTACACTGCAGCAAATTAATAAGATCTTCCGTCAAGCTCCGACTCCATGTAAATGCCATTTCTATAAAAACAAAATGCAATATAACTAAAAACAATACGAACTGATGTTACTTACTCTGCAATTTTATTAAATGTCTTTAACCATGAAAAACAATAGGGCTATTCCCGATTACGGGCAAATAGCGTGGCATCGTGGCATTTGCAAAATATGATGGCAAATATTTTCAACACAACAACAAAATGTACAGATTTGCATTTGCCCGACTGTGTCAAATTTGCAACACTAAAATCGCATTGCATACAGTCGAGCATGGGCAAAACTTATTTGCCAATCAATCAGCTGTCACATTTTAACCAAACGCCGCTAATAAAACAAAATTAACAGACTCTGATATGGAACTCACTTTGATAATTAATACACTTTGATAAATAATAATGAAAAACACCACAAATACTGTTCGTGTTGTTTTTTTTTTTTCCTCCAAAACAGCTGTGAGTTTTGTTTGCAACAGTGTTCTAAGAAGTGTGCTCACAGTTGATGGCAAATATTTGGTAGGGCATACATTTGCAAAGCTATTTGCCCGTAACTGGGAATAGCCCTAATAAAACAATTTTATACCAAAGATTATATAGTATAAAGATGTGCCACGTAGAACATTAAAAAGTAACAAATATTTTTCAGATCAATACGTAAGCTTTTGTGAGCGCGATGAAAAAGCTTTCTTGAGAGAAAAGTTTCCAACGTTTGCATGCACATTCTCTCTGCAATGCTCTTTCTCTCGTCACTCCACAATGCTTCACAGCATAGATCACCACTGCATGGTTTCTCATAGCTAACGAGAGTCGTGAAATTTTATGTTGTAATTGTTTTTTCCATTGCTGTTGTTGGAACCAAGCAATTGTGATCTCTGCTTGACAGCAACAAATGTTTTTGTTTGTTTGCATTATTTTCATGACGATTTCCTTATTTTGTGCGAAGCAGCTTTTCTAATTCACTGCTTGCTATTAATATTGACTATTTTTGATTGAATCAGCCAGAGCAGTAAAATCTGCATATACATTCATAATCTTAAGGAAAACTGAATAACGACATACAAATCCAATCAATGAATTCAAAATTGTTAATAAATAAAATTTATAATTTACATTGATATTTAATTGATTAGTAATTAATTTCAATTATTTTTTTTCGTTATTCAGAATAATTAATTATTTTTTATTTATATGAATGATATTTACAACGAGTGCAATTCAAAAATAATTTCAAACTTTTCAATAAATAATTTTTTGTGCATTATTATTTCTTGATTCATTGCCTATTCATGTGTTATTCATTATTAATTTTATAGTCATTATTAATTTTGTATTTATTATTAATTTGGTTCATTATTCAAAAGTGAATAAAAAGACTTTTTTTTCATTTTAGTTATTATTCAAAAGTGAATGAAAACTTAGAAATGAATATGAAATTTATAATGAATAAAAAATTAATAATGAATAAAAAAATAATAATGAATAAAAAATTAATAGCGAACATTTTATTCATAAAATAGTAGAGAATAACAAAATGTTTTATTCATTGTAATTTTTATTTAAAAGTGAATAACAAATTAATAACAGTGGTAAACAATTTGATAAAAAGTTTGCGCGATAAAAACGACATTGCTAGTTCGATAAAGTATTTTTTCTAGATAATAGAAATCATTAAGACTTTTCCAGGTTGGTTAGAATTTTTTTTAGAAGAATTTTCGACTTTTTCGAGTTTTGAAAAATATTTCCCCACTTATAATCCTATAAATCAAAAAGTATTAATTTATTTTACAGGATTTATAAATATTTACAAATGAGACATTTATAACTTTTATTTAAGATATTATTTATACGATTATTTGTACGATTTTTGTCGACATTTTCTGAATACTACATTTGTGAAAGAGTTTAAAATATAGCGTTTATTTAACATTTCCCCCATATTAAAGTGCGCAAAAATATGACTTCGATATATATTTTGGATTTATTTTTACTTTGTTGTTAAAGAAATATTTCAACGAAAATATTAAGGTTAAAAGTATTATTGTAGCAGGTTAGATATTTACGTATTTCGGTTTTAGTAAAAATACTCAAAATTACCTCCATCAAAGTGGACGTGGTGAGTTCGTACTAAACAAATTCTTCAGACTTTAAAAACCCAATTATCATATTTGTAACTAATTATCATATATGAAATCTTCGCGCTTCTATAAATAACTAACTGAGGCACTGTGTGTTGCTACCACGCCCCCATGGCCAAACGCCCATAACATGTTATCAGTGAAACGGCACGAGTAAATTGTGGTCAGGTACCTAATTCCGAGGCTGTGCGCCCACCTATAACTCCAAAGCTATTAATATCAAAAATTTCAGTTGTGTGGGAGGGGTCACGCCCTCTTGCCTAACGCCCATAAAATGTTATCAGTGAAACGTTTAAATTATAGTCGAATACCAAATTCTGAGGCTTTGCGAAATATAATTATAAAGCTATAAGATATCGCATATTTGGCCTGTATAGGAGGTAATTTTGAGTATTAACCATATTTTTTAAACTTTTTCACAAATGTAGTATTTAAAAAAATTATACAAAAATCATTTGATCAATACAAATGATAGCCTTAAATGAAAGATATAAACGTCTTACTTGCAAACATGTATAAATTTTTTAATATGAAAAAAATGCTTTTGAAGTTATAGGATCATAACTGGGGACATATTTTTCAAAACTTAAAAAAATCGAAAAATCTTTGAAAATTCTTCAATTCTTTTCGAATTGCATTCGTTCTATAATACTCATACAATTTAACACAGAATCTATATTAATAAAAATTATTTTCTGGTTTGTTTATTTAATTGACATTTATACAAATCTAAATGGCTTAACGGACTTCGCTCAATTTAAAATTTCAGTAATTTTAATACCAAAAACATTCACATATCTTTAGAATTTCAGAAATTTTTGGTACAACATAAAACATCGTTCCCCAAGAATGAGAAAAACGGCATGAAAACCAAAACTTTGACTTTCGATGCAAATATATTCGCTATTTTTAAATATATTTAATTAAATTTTTTTAATCAAAGTTTTAATAAAAGCACTTTACAAAAATAGTTTCAACTGTAGCGTTAGGTCAGTGAATATATCCTTTCTTTTTTTCAAAACCGGTCCAAAGTATTTAATTTTTACTAAAAAAATTATTAAAAAAATGCTTTTGTTGTATAAATAAGAACAATTGAAAATTGCATTTGTGAGTACTTTTCATATAGTAAAATTTATTAAGCATGTATTTGCAATAATATATTAAAAATATGTAAATATAATTAGTTAAATAAAAAAATTTTCCGCAAAAAAACAACTTAAAAAATATTGCTTATAACATTATTCGCGGCTAAGCTTCAACTGATGGAATCGCAATTACAATAATATAACACTAAAAATATCATGTGGCAAAACGGCAGAAAAAAACCAAGTCAACACACAAAATATACCCAGATTAAGTCATCTTTATGATATTATATTCTTGAAATTATATAACAAAAAGATAAGATATAATGCAAAAAATATAATAACTTTAAATTATATAATGCTCGTAGGGTAGTTTAGTAAAAAAATTGCCTACATTTTTTAAGTAAAACCTAATAAAATTCTGCTACATTTTGTTGGCAGCTACATCGTTTATTCAGATGCTTCTTGCATCAAATCTTTACATATCATTTCTATTGCTTTTCAATATTATGCTCACATTTGCTCACATTTGCTCACATTGTCGCTTATTTATTCTCTCGCTCTCAAAAGCTTTAAATCGTTGGCTCGCTGACTCTCATAAAGCTTTTGTGTGGATTTATGATAAATCCACATTCAAATTTTACTGTGCCACTTGCTTGTATGGCGGTGGCACATCTTTCTATTATATTATCTGTGTTTATACTATTTAAACGAAATGGTTTGCATATTTCTGTAAAGGGCTGTTCACATTTCAAACCGCTCATCAAATCATTTGTCAAATCGTTTGACCACAAAAGTGTTCACACTCATCAAATTTTTCATCAAATTTCATTTTATCTTGAACACCGAAGTAAGCACATCGCGATGACGGAAAATTATTAATACCACTTGTTATTAAAATCGTATTGGAAGAAGAATAAATTATTTTATAAATTATTATAAATTATTTGCAACAGTTATTTATTATTATTTTGCTATTATTTTCTTCCGCTCCCTCTTTTACCGCGATGTGCTCAGGTTGAAAACTTTTTAGAACTGATAAAATCGTACTACACAATTGGACGAGTGTTCACACTCGTCAAATCATTCGTCAAATCAGCAGAAAAATCAAAAAATTTTGATTTTCATCAAACGATTTGACCAACGATTTGATGAGTGTTCACACTCGTCAAATCGCCATCAAATCCATACAAATTCTGTTGGTCAAATCATTTGTCAAATCAGTTGATTATCGATTTGATGAGCGGTTTGAAATGTGAACAGCCCTTAATGCTAACTGTTTGTGTTAAGGGTTGCTTGAGCACACAATTAATTTCAATTTCCAATACTTTCTGCTACTTTTTTGATGCTATTATGCAAAATGACTAAAGGCAACACCGGAAAGTTCGGCATGTTTGGTGTTTCAATAGGGCTGTTCACATTTCAAACCGCTCATCAAATCGATCATCAACTGATTTGACAAATGATTTGACCAACAGAATTTGTATGGATTTGATGGCGATTTGACGAGTGTGAACACTCATCAAATCGTTGGTCAAATCGTTTGATGAAAATCAAAACTTTTTGATTTTTCTGCTGATTTGACGAATGATTTGACGAGTGTGAACACTCGTCAAATTGTGTAGTACGATTTTATCAGTTCTAAAAAGTTTTCAACCTGAGCACATCGCGGTAAAAGAGGGAGCGGAAGAAAATAATAGCAAAATAATAATAAATAACTGTTGCAAATAATTTACAATAATTTTTAAAATAATTTATTCTTCTTCCAATACGATTTTAATAACAAGTGGTATTAATAATTTTCCGTCATCGCGATGTGCTTACTTCGGTGTTCAAGATAAAATGAAATTTGATGAAAAATTTGATGAGTCTGAACACTTTTGTGGTCAAACGATTTGACAAATGATTTGATGAGCGGTTTGAAATGTGAACAGCCCTAATCAAAATGTTCGGTCCGAGAGCGAGAGAATGAACTTGAGAAAAAGTTCATTTTTTCATTTTATAGGTCTCTATCCAGCTCTCAAGTAATTACTCCAGAAAAAAGTTACTTAAGTTTCTTGAGTGTAAAAAAGTAGTAGACAAGTAATTTTGACGGCGAGAGTTTTGACAGTTCCAGCATTGTATCACTTTGTATTGAAAATTTAGGCTGATTTGTTTTCATCAAACATTGAAATAAATTTGTTGCTATAAATATTGAAATAATTCATTAAATGAGTAATGGCTGAATTGCAAAGGTAAGTAATAGAGAAAAGCGTTTGTTTACATTTTATTACATTTTGTTTACATGTTGGCAGACCGCTTCTTCCGGACAGCTTTCGACCGCTTCTCGGAAGACATCTGCCCCTCAAAATTGACTGCCTCTTCTTCTCCCTCCGTAGAAATGTTCATGTGCATGTCTAAAATATTCTTTTATTAATTTTAAATCAATTAATCAATGATATCAATAAAATTATTTACCTTTGAATGTTGGTTGCAAAAATTTTACTTGAAGTAATAATATAACTTGCATATATTTCTTGACATTCACAGTGTTACCGTTGTCACTTTTCAATGAAAAAAAAGTAGTAAGAACAGAAAATTTTTCTTACGAGCTGGATTCTCTTTCAAGTAATTTTGTCAAGGAAAAATTACTTTTCGATTACTTTTCAGATTTATGTATGAAAATAAGCTTTACTTGAGAGCTGGAAACAGGCCTTATACGTGAAACAATAACAACAAAAAATGTTCGGCAAACATGTTTGGCTAGCATAACCACTGCATAACAAAGATCGCACTTTAAAACATCTTTCTACTACACACTAACATTTATGTGCATTTTATCAAAGAGAATAAATTATATCAAGAGGAGCAGAAACTCAATGTTCGCTCTTGAGAATTATTTCAAGACTACAAAGATTGGGTTCTGCCGTCGCGCTGCTAATGTTGTTCTGCCGACGTTCTTGCTGACTGTTTCGGGCAGAGGTATTTTTAAAATTATGTGTGCACAAGCGAGCTGGGAATACGTTTGTTCTTTTTAGATTGCTTTGGCCTTTTTCTTCCTATTAGAATTGCGATCGTTTTGAATATTTTATTGAAATTTGGAAATTGCAAAAAAATTGTCAGCTTTGTTTTGGCTGAGCTTTGTTTACATTTTTTTGTCCTACATTTCTAAAGGAAAGATTTCTGTGCAAAAGCGAGCGGCAACAAGTTTTGTTCTTTTTACCTTTTTCTTCTTACTAGAATTGCGATCATTTGGTACATTTAAGGAATTATGAATGAAATGAAGCCAAACAAGATTTCCTTGAATTTAGCAATTTGTCGATATTCTAATGTTTTGATTCCAAACTTTTTTTGGCTGAGTTGTATTTACATTTTTTTGCTACATTTCTAGTAAGGAAGTTTTTCATACAATTGCAAATATTTTATATGAATATATTTTAATTATATTTTATTACAGAATTTTAGCTTTCTATATCGATCATTTGGTACATTGAAAGAAATATTGGTGAAATAAACCAAAATGCCTTTCTTTCAATTTAGCAATATCGAACATATTATTGTATTTTTTATTTATATTTATTTATCGAATACTACTCAACTATAACATTTAAATTACAATTTCAGAAAATATAAAATTGCAATTCCAAGGTACTTTAATTCATATTCATTTATTTATTATTATTTCATTTTCTATTTTTAAAAAAGTTCAAACTTGCCAATATAATTGGACACTTTTTGTACCTGTACTTCAAGAAATAGTTGAAGAAAATATTTCCACAACATTTCATAGAAATTTGATACAATTGGGATTTTTGCGATTTTGTTTTTTAATCTGATAAAACATGCGATACTTCAAATTATTGGACAATTATTAATAAATTATGCTAAAATAATTGTGATTTTCTTAAAAAATATTCTGAAATAGATTTGAACAATGCATAAAAGTAAGATTTGAGCAATACAGAAGAGTAACAATTTATTTGAAGTGATTGCAGGAATGTATTATAAATTAATTTATTTATTTTAATTTGATGTGTCGCTTGTTTTATCAAATTATGTAAAACTATTTTAAAATAATTAATGCAATGAAACAAAATATTTTAAATAATTGAATTAAAATATTGGGAGGTAAATTTTTACTAATTCTATTTGCACTGCAAACCTTATGTTTCCACTACTAAAATTAAAACTTCCAAACATATTAGTATTTAGCTTATTATTTAATATTATACTTACGAACTACATGACTTATTATATAATATAAGACTTGCAAACTAAAATGTACTCTTTTTATTTAATATAATAAATTAAATCTAAACTGAGATCTTATTACATAATGTACTCTTATTATATAATATAATAATATACAAAATAACTACTGACTAACTTAAAAACTAAGGAGCGGCAAACATTTCCAAATAATTTTATTCTTAACTAATCCTAACTAATCCTAATTCTTAACAGTGAAAGCTCCCATAAGCGGACACCGATGGTTACCTACTTTTTGTCCGCATATGAGAGATGTCCGCTTATGAGAATAACGTAAAAAATAATATTAAAATTCAAATTAAAAAATGAGCATTGTGATATTGTAATTTAAAATAATTTTAATTCTTCAATAGTCAAAAACAACACTAGTACAAAATAAATTAAAATTTAAATATGTACATTAGAGTGGTCCTTTTCTTTATAAAGTAACGAATTACTTACCGGGGTTTTGTTCCTTCACAAAACAGAAGTAAACTGCAAAATTTTTAAAAAAACCTGACGTTTAAACGTGCCGGTTACAGGTATGAAGTCTTAGTTCTTAGTTCTTTAAGAAAAAAAGGTCTTAAGTTGAAAATCAAATTTATATGGGGAAAAAGTGTTCTTTTTTCAAAAAAATCCCATTAAGAATTTTTTAAGTGAAAATTTAAAAAGAAACCGGTACGCGACCAATTTTTTATTTAATTTTTCTTTTAAATGAGAAATGCTGTTGTGACTTTTTACTTTTCGAAAAAAATCTTAATATTTTCCTCGTTGTATTAAAAAAAGTGCAAAACTGCAAATTTAAAAAAAAATCATTGAAATGTTATGGAAATATTTTATTAAACTATGTTTAAAACATATAAAAAATGCGATTAAATTAAATTACCTGGTCGTTATGAAATTTTTTGCTAGATGACTGAGTTCCTAAATGCATTTATGCAATGATCAGTGTGCTTTATTTTGAATTGATCCGAAGCTTATTAACCAAAACTGCTTGTTTTAAGAATATCAACTGATATGCGCAGTTTTGTAATTGAACTTAGCACCAATTCAAAATAAAGCACACTGATGCATTGCATAAATGCATAAATGCAAATGCACTGTTAAGAATTAGGATTAGTTAGGATTAGTTAAGAATAAAATTACTTGGAAATGTTTGCCGCTCCTTAGTTTTTAAGTTAGTCAGTAGTTATTTTGTATATTATTATATTATATAATAAGAGTACATTATGTAATAAGATCTCAGTTTAGATTTAATTTATTATATTAAATAAAAAGAGTACATTTTAGTTTGCAAGTCTTATATTATATAATAAGTCATGTAGTTCGTAAGTATAATATTAAATAATAAGCTAAATACTAATATGTTTGGAAGTTTTAATTTTAGTAGTGGAAACATAAGGTTTGCAGTGCAAATAGAATTAGTAAAAATTTACCTCCCAATATTTTAATTCAATTATTTAAAATATTTTGTTTCATTGCATTAATTATTTTAAAATAGTTTTACATAATTTGATAAAACAAGCGACACATCAAATTAAAATAAATAAATTAATTTATAATACATTCCTGCAATCACTTCAAATAAATTGTTACTCTTCTGTATTGCTCAAATCTTACTTTTATGCATTGTTCAAATCTATTTCAGAATATTTTTTAAGAAAATTACAATTATTTTAGCATAATTTATTAATAATTGTCCAATAATTTGAAGTATCGCATGTTTTATCAGATTAAAAAACAAAATCGCAAAAATCCCAATTGTATCAAATTTCTATGAAATGTTGTGGAAATATTTTCTTCAACTATTTCTTGAAGTACAGGTACAAAAAGTGTCCAATTATATTGGCAAGTTTAAACTTTTTTAAAAATAGAAAATGAAATAATAATAAATAAATGAATATGAATTAAAGTACCTTGGAATTGCAATTTTATATTTTCTGAAATTGTAATTTAAATGTTATAGTTGAGTAGTATTTGATAAATAAATATAAATAAAAAATACAATAATATGTTCGATATTGCTAAATTGAAAGAAAGGCATTTTGGTTTATTTCACCAATATTTCTTTCAATGTACCAAATGATCGATATAGAAAGCTAAAATTCTGTAATAAAATATAATTAAAATATATTCATATAAAATATTTGCAATTGTATGAAAAACTTCCTTACTAGAAATGTAGCAAAAAAATGTAAATACAACTCAGCCAAAAAAAGTTTGGAATCAAAACATTAGAATATCGACAAATTGCTAAATTCAAGGAAATCTTGTTTGGCTTCATTTCATTCATAATTCCTTAAATGTACCAAATGATCGCAATTCTACTAAGAAGAAAAAGGTAAAAAGAACAAAACTTGTTGCCGCTCGCTTTTGCACAGAAATCTTTCCTTTAGAAATGTAGGACAAAAAAATGTAAACAAAGCTCAGCCAAAACAAAGCTGACAATTTTTTTGCAATTTTCAAATTTCAATAAAATATTCAAAACGATCGCAATTCTAATAGGAAGAAAAAGGCCAAAGCAATCTAAAAAGAACAAACGTATTCCCAGCTCGCTTGTGCACACATAATTTTAAAAATACCTCTGCCCGAAACAGTCAGCAAGAACGTCGGCAGAACAACATTAGCAGCGCGACGGCAGAACCCAATCTTTGTAGTCTTGAAATAATTCTCAAGAGCGAACATTGAGTTTCTGCTCCTCTTGATATAATTTATTCTCTTTGTTTTGTCGTCTATCAAATTAGAAATAGATAGAAGTCTGCGGCAGCAACAATTGTGGTCGTGTTCTCTCTTTGTCGTGCCGTCTTCAAAAATACATCTACATAACAGTCAAACCTAAATCAGCGCGTTGAGCGGAGCGTTGATAGCCGCTTTACGTTAACGCTTAAGCACCATACCTAAATAAAAGCGGTAGGCGGCAAACAAATGTCAAACATAAAAACGAAAACATGGACGAATTAGATGTTCTAGAGGATATTTTATTTTTAAATTTAATTTCAAGTGACCACCGCAGTGGAAATCGGGAAATTTTCAAAAGCCGTGCTCAATATGGATTTTATTCTACTGGAGTGAACGTTTTAATAGAAAAAAATCCAGAACTATTTCAGAAATCCACTCGTTTCACACACGCACAATTCCAAGTTCTTTTGAATTTGATTGAGCCATGGCTGCGAAAGTTCTCACGCAGGAAGCTGATTGAGCCGGAGCAGAGACTGTATATAACACTGCAGTGAGTTGAATGCATTCCATTAACTTCAATTTTGAATTACTTTATTTTCCAGTTTCTTGGCCCATGGATGCGCTCTTCACGTATTGTCAATGAAGTTCAGGATTGGCTTGGAAACAGCAAGGTCAATTGTTCTGGAGACGTGCGATGTATTGTGGAGTGTGCTAGCAGGAATTTATGTTAGCCCACCAAATAATGCAGAATGGAAGAAAATAGCAGAAGATTTCCAAAAGACAACCAATGTCCCACATTGTTTAGGTGCGCTCGACGGCAAGCACGTGCGAATTAACTGCCCACCTAAATCTGGATCGCAATATTTCAACTACAAGAAATATAACAGCATAGTAAGTACATAAATTAATATAATAAATGGTAATGAATTAACAATTACGCTGAAAAAGGTTTTACTGGCGATTTGTGACAGCAATTATGCCTTTAGTTTGGTTGATGTGGGTGCTTACGGAAGCCAGAGCGACGGTGGAGTCTTCAAAAACTCGAACTTTGGAAAGATGTTAATAGAGGGAAAACTTAATATTCCAACAGCAGCCAATCTTCCAGGTTCAGAAATCCGGATCCCGTATTTTTTTGTTGCAGACGCAGCGTTTCCTCTCCGGGAAAATATTATGAAACCATATTCAAAGGTCACTGATGCCGGGAAAGAACAATTCAACAAGAGGATTTGTAGCGCTAGAATACGCATTGAAATAGCATTCGGTGAGGAAATATTACTATTTATGTATTAATACACAGACATATTATGAACTGTGTGCTCATTATTGAAATGTTTTTTAAGGTATTCTTACTGCCTGCTGGAGAATTTTGCGAACATGTATGGCTTTTTCACCAACAAATGCCAAGAAAGTATAGTATAGAATATATGCATATAGATGGAAGTAACAAATATTTGTTAATATTTTCAGGTTGTACTGGCAACAATTGTGCTACTCAATTTTCAACGGTTTCATGCAGTAAATTCAACGAGCACAGAGGAAAGCAATAGTTGTAGTTTGGCGAGTGTAAGCAGAGGAGATTTAAATACATCAAATGCATCAGTTCAATCTGCCTTAAACTGTAGAAATGCTCTTTGCAACTATTTTAATTCGTTTTATTTATCATTTTTTAAGGCTCGATACATAGTTCAATGATTGCTAACAACCACGAAGACATTTTGGCTATTTCCTCATTGAATTCCATTTCTTCCTACAAAAATAAATTTCTTCAAATCTTTGAAATCAATTATTTAAAAATATTTTTAACCCACATATATCATGTTTTTGCAATAAGCCCATAAATTATTTAAAAACAAGTTTTTGTATAACAAATTTTCGTTTGATTTTTGAAGTGATGAATTTGATGTTCTTGTTTTGTTTATGTTGGTTAAAATAAAAGTTTTTAACAGTTATGTTAAATAAATGGAAATAACTATTTTATTGTTATTTTATATATACATATTTTTAATATGAAAAAAATTTAATGTATAATAAAAATATTTCATATGAAAATTAAAGAATAAATAGTGCTTTCAAAGCTCAACATACTGGCTCCGTAGCTGCACGCATCTGTATTCTCTATTTTATTTATCTTGCTGAAAATAAACAAAATCAATAACAAACGACAACAACGAAAGCAACTGACGTGTATATTTGCAAATTTTACATACATATTATCAACAACAACAACAGATACGATTTCGAACAAAACCAACAACAACAATAACGACAGCATTAGCAGGTACTGAAGCAGCTTGAGTATGACTTTTCATATACGAATATATGAATTTTTTCTTCTTAGATTTTATTAAATAATTTGGTATACTTCAAGATTATACGGATTTTAACCTCCTAAATCCAAATCTGAAAAAAATTAACAAAACATGGGTATCATAAGAAAAGTAATTAAAGTAACTATTTAACAATGTATCAAACATGAAAATCCATTCATAACTTTTTAAGATATACCTATTCTTATATTTACAATTTGTATGAAAAACTAGTGGTTTCCCTTTTACGAAAGCACTGCAGTAAAAATTATTATATCCTTAAAAGTTATGCATGAATTTTCGTGTTTAATACCTTGCTGAATAGGTACTTTAATTACCTTTCTTATGATACTCATGAAGTGTAGTTTTGTTGACTAAAAAAATAGCAATATTTGCAGGCCATTTTTTCAAAATCCATATAATGTTTTGAAATGTTCCAATAATTTTGCTGTATCCTAAATACATGAGTGATTTCAATTTAGCAATATTTTTCTTAAATCACACCGTGATTGAGCAAAGTTTTGCAGATTTCCTTTTAAGCCAAACATTTCCTTGATTAAAGCAAAATAGTTTTCTCCGTGTATAGCCCAAAGTGTAATTTTACATAAAAAAACGATATAGCTTAAGTTATTTTTATTTATTATTGGCATTGATTCTTCGATTCACCATCTGCAGAATTTCTATTTCAACATCGTCAACTTCGTTTTCAGACAATTTGTCAAATTTTTCCCTAAGCAGGCTCATGAATCGTCCGTATTTGTCAGTGCTGCTTGCATCTGGAGAGGCTTCGTATTTTTTCTTCATCGCTGCAAGGACCTCACTAATAAGATTCTCTTGTTTGCGCTTGCGGCATGGTGCACGGGGTGAGAGGTTGCTGCTTTCATCTTCCAACCATTCCACGCTATCTTCCATCTCCAGCTCCAAATTGCTTGTCGTGCTGCAAAAGAAACGACGATAACTTTAACAAATTCATTCACTTTTCCAACTGAATAAAAATAGTTTACCTTGCGGGTTCCATAGAATCTCTTAAAAAGTCTAAACTTCTCATGTATTTCCACGGAGTTCCAAGTTTTTGAGAGGAACCAGATGGACGATCTTCAGTAATTTTTTCTTTCCGGTATCTGTCACGCAAACTCTTCCACTTCACTTTGCAATCTTTAGATAAAATAAATATTTTGCAATTAGAAATTTTATAGTATATTAAGCGAATTGTTATGCTACCCGGCAGATTTAATTCTTTGCCAATTTCTTCCCAAATTTTTTCTTTAAATTTAACATCTTTGTATTTAGGTTCCTTCTTATTATAAAGACATGGGTTTCTTTGCACTAATTCTATTAGGTGCTATAATTTTCACAAGCATTAAAACTATACTTAAATTATAATTATCAACAAAATTCTTACCTCCATATTGCAAATTCAATAAACGTGCGAAAAAGAGTAAAAATAAACAATTGTTATCACTTTAAAATTACTTTGCTTTCACTTTTGCTTTTGATGTGTGCAACTTCACTTCTTAACGCTCTGTCAAAATTGGATTTTCCAACCGCTCAGCGTTGCCGCCGCGTTATTATGGTTTGCTACATATAAATCGTATGGGCATGAGAAATTTTTGACAGATAAAAAACGCTAACGCGCTGATTTAGGTTTGACTGTAAGAAAACATGCGTTCTATCTTTTGACAATTGGCGTTCGTCGCT
Source organism: Dichetophora obliterata (assembly GCA_963920525.1). Lineage (NCBI taxonomy): Eukaryota > Metazoa > Arthropoda > Insecta > Diptera > Sciomyzidae > Dichetophora > Dichetophora obliterata. The sequence continues at coordinate 9,917,388 of OY986440.1, forward strand.
TGGCGCAGTCAATGTGTATCGGCTATGAATCGAAGATAATTCGATTGGTCTTCCAGCGAAAACTTTCACTTGTAAAATCTGTTGAAGCTCACCACTAGCGTGTTGTACGAAACGATCGTTTTCCAATATTGCCTCATTTAGGCCACTAATAATCTGCTTTATATTAAAATAACTTTATTATCCTATATCATTGGGGAGGACGAGAGCTCTATCATCGAAATGCACTGAACTCTTACAAATAGACAGTGGGACAAAGTCCACTGTTTCACTCAAATTGAAACTCTGCTTAAGCTTGCGGAGCAATTTTTGAAGCGAAAGTTCTTACACATAGTTTTGTTGATTTGTTTAACTGAAAATTACAAAAACAGAAAGAAAAATTTCTTGACCATGCGACGATTTGAACTTAGCACGAGATAGAATATCCCCAATGAACGAGGGGTCGCAGGCTCGGACAGGAAACCAAAATATAACCGGAGAATGAATGAATAAAAAAATATGAATTATTTAAATAAATAAAAAGTGTCATAGCAAAATATTATGCATGCATTTTAAGTTTGCCAGTTAGCCCTCTTCAAAGCCGTATTGGCGCTGAAGCATTTATTTTATTAATATTTTTGTATTTATGGATTAATTAAAAGTGTACCCAGTTATGGGACACGTTAGGTTTTTGGCTCATAACTTTAGATCTAAAAGCTATTATAAAGATATTATAAGTTTATCAAATAAACTACATTTTTGCTGAAGTAACTATATTGTTTTAGTCAACCAAATCAAAATCAAAAATTTCACGACCAATTTTATGAAGGGTAAATTTCTTGCCAAAAAAAATTTGTACCCAGCCACCTTGAAAAATCCACTAAAAATGGGATTTTTTCGTACATCTTTTGTGCTGATTCGATTGCTTTTGAACTCTGCAATCCAATATTTTACTGTTGATGACGACGGAGCAGATTCACCAAAATATTTATCGAGCTTTCCTTTTGTGTCTTTCGCACTTTTGTTACGCAAAAAGTAATGCTTTATCAAGACACGAAATTCTTTTTTATCCATTTTTATAACAATACCAAAAGTTGCTTAATTAAAAATACTGTAACGTCACTATTCATTGACAGATCGATCTGACATTTGTTCATGTGAAGATTGCCACCCATAAAAAATGTCATGCATTACAAACGGAGTAACAAAGCAGACGCATTTTCTTATGCGTGGGGTATAAAGATTTAGCCGAATCTATAAAGTGTGCACAATTTAAGGTGATTACTTTAGGCTTTACTTTAGAACACAACCAAAAAGTAGGCTCACGAGCTTAGCAGAGTCAAAAAAGGTGCAGTTTTAATACACGCAAGAGTTATTTTTCGTACAATGGCTAAACTTAGCTCTGTAAACCTGGTAACTCAATCTTAACTCTCTGTGCAGACATGGCGTAATGTCACGGATTCATAGTGTAGATTATTAACATAAAATTTCATCTATAAAATTCCATGACATAATTTCTAATTACTATGAATATAACATGAGTACAGCTTTTCCATTTGGGCTTATGAATTTGGCCATTTCTTTGCAAAATCAAAGCAAAAATGCTTAAAAAAGTTCTGAAAAAACTTCCACCTATCCTTAGGCTCATACCGTGACATATTCTCTTAGAAAAAAATTTTTTTTGTTAATTTGATCATTTTCGAGAAAAACATTTTATTGTAACAATGGTCTTTTTCAAAACAAAAATTTGAAAAATACAAATCTAAAAAACTCAGCTCAATAGCTAATACAATAACTAGAACTTTTCGACTTCAACGTTAAATATAAATTTGTTGAATGATATGCTTTAATAAAAACTGTAAAAAAGTAAACGAGAAACGAAAATTCGATTAGATAAATTGATAGATATTTAAAAATCAAACATTTTAGAGAGAAAAAATTATATATCTTGTATTTCAAAAATTTATTTTTTTTATAAAAACTATCACTTGTTTCGATCGTTTAAATTCTGGAAAGAGAAATCCAATTGGGCTGTGAGCAAACAGTAGCGCTCTGTCCGACTGTACAACGAACGCCAAAATTATCAAAACAGATTTTTAACATCTGCCTTTTCAATTACTCACGCCCATTGCCAAAGCAGTGAGGGCAGGAGCGAGCGCATAACCAGCAAGAGAATAAATAACGTTACTTAAAAAACAAAAACATTACAGAAAAAAACAAAAATAACTGGCAAAACACTTGAATGCACACAATTGTAATTGAAAAATGAGTTTTTCGGATGCCAGTGAATTTTAATGCGACTTTATTACTTATTCAAATTACGGTGAAACCCATAACAAATCCTGATTGTCGTCATCATTGTCCTTGTCGTTGTTGTAGTTGAATTTGATGATGTGATTTGGCTTCACAACTTGTGGTAGGATTTCGAACCCGGGTAAAATTGTGGCGGTCGTGGGTAGAAAGTTGTACGAGGCAGTTAAGCCTGTCGAATGCTATAGTGAGTGGGTCATGCTTGTTACCCCTCGACCAAAGCTTAACAAGTGTTATATGACAGGGAGTGATTTGCTGAGAGGATGCTTCACTCCTGTTGTCTTTGTTTTCCCTTTTTACTACTACTATTTTAATGGAGGTTGGGTTTCATACCTTGCTTGTTGCCGGTATATTTACAAACATGTCGAAAATTTAAATATGTCAGACGTGCGGAATTCAATTAACTTCTGATTAATGATGTAACACGATAAAAATGGCGGTAGCAGCAACATAAGCTAACAACATGCTGTAATCATATTTTGCAACAAAAATACATGTAATAATTGTAATTCACATGCACGGTACAAAATTTCAGTAACAATTTCAAACTTTCGGGGTTTCTATATTTATTCTAATAAAAGAAAGATTTACAGTTAAAACCCTTCGGTTTAAAAAATAGATGTACAAAAGAATTTTAAAAAATTAACTAAAAAAATTAAATTGGCCATTTCAGCTCTTGGAAGAACTTCGACCGAGCTTCTATTGATCAAGTTTGTTTTGTGCGTGTTGTGTTAAATGTTTGAACACAAATGATCGAGAACTGGACCTACGAGTTTTATGCCGACTCATAACAGCTTTTGTTCTCAAGAAACTATACATGGCAACTTATTTTTGCCATTGTCGGCAGAGAGGTGGCGGCAGAACAGAAATTTTAATTCAATTGAAGAAACATTGTGTTTGAGCTGGTATTTGAACCGTGGTTCTTTAGCTTACGGGCTACGCACTCTACGAGTAGACTACGGCCACCACAGTATTAAATGCATTCTTAAAACTGTGAAATCTTTTTTCAAACAAAACGGTTTAATATCAAGACTCAAGCAGTTCAGATTAATATTTATAAAGTTAATACTCTTAGGATTGTTGCTAACTAGACTATCCACTAGACCAGTAGCTCTGTTCTGTAACTTTTCTCACCGTAGTTCTCACTAGATTTTCTTACTTTGACATCGTTGTGATTTCATTCTCAATGGTCTCTGTAATAAAATGAGAAAAACCGGTGACTCGTCTCGCTTGTTTCAATTCCACTTTCAAAGGAACTCGATAGACTGTAAACTAAAATATGCGACTCGAATCGATTGCAGTAGCTCGTTCCTGTAACAAAATCGGCAAGTTACCGATTAGTGTGACGTCAGCCGTTATCGATCCCTATTTACCGATTTCGTGACAACTAATGATTCTGTTCGTTAAAATCGGTAAAAACTCGGACCGTGATGAAAAAGAACACAAATCGAGAAGAAAAGTTTCGAAATTGAGTCAAATGACAAGCAGTTGTTTACTCGAATATATTATTTTAGTATTATATATTATTTTTTTACTTTATAACAAATAGGTGCTTGTCTTGTTAATAAAAAGTGAATATTTGCAGTTCTAAAAATTAATTATGTTATAATGATGTGTATTAATGGTTGCGGTTGTAAATAATGTAAATAATTTTACACTTAGTGCTGTGCTGCAAAAACTTAGCAAATATATGCAACCGGTTACTTTTTCATAGCTCAAACAAATACTGTTTTGCTAAAATTTTTAACTTTTATGTAAGTAGCAGAGATCTGCAACAAGTAAATTGAAAATCAAGCTACTTGAAAAAATATCAAGCTTTGAGTTGATATGCAGGAACTTGATTTATTTTTTTCCTTACAATTCACGACTGGCTTCTGGAAAATGAATCATATGTCTGACGTGATTCTATTTTGTTTCTACCCCATATGAGTTGGTGGACTGACGATCGTTTGTTTCGTTGTTCGTTTCATTTATTATGCGGAGTTCGTGTAACTTTTTTCTGTTGTTATTCTGTTGTAATATTAGGTGGCAACCCTATTTCAAAATTTCATAATTTGGAAATTTTGACAACGGATTCTGTACCATTTTTTTTTGCCAGCCCCGAATTCATAAAACTACAAAAAATCAAGGTGGCAACCCTATCCACCATCTTGAATTTTAAAATTCTGACTTTAGATTACAAATCAGCTACTCCTTAACACTGATAAATGACGTTTAAAACTCTTGAAAAGGCATATTATTAGGTGGCAACCCTATTATTTCAAGATTTTATAATTTGGAAATTCTGACAACGAATTCGGCTTCAGTGACCCATTTTTGGTGTACCAATTTTTTTGCCAGCCCCGAATTCATAAAAATACAAAAAGTTAAGGTGGCAACCCTATCCACCATCTTGAATTTTAAAATTCTGACTTTAGATTCGAAATCAGCGACCTCTTAACACTGATAAATAACGTTTAAACTCTTAAAAATACATATTATTAGGTGGCAACACTGTGGTAAAAATTTATGTGGCAACCCTAGCCTCCATCTTAAATTTTAAGACTGACATTACATTCGAAATCAAATCCGTTGTCAGAATTTCAAAATAACAAGAATTCGCAAAAATAAAAAAAAATATAGGTGGCATCATCTTCGAAATAAGTTACCCCTAAAACTTCCAACCACTGAGTCCACAGAATCATTAAAATTCCTATTACGCTTAAGCTCTCTCTAAACAAGCTCATTGAATTTTTTGGATACTTGCTTTAATTGGATACTTGCCTTCAATTTTAAGCATTTCAAGGTTTTTGCCGAAGACATCAAGCTTTCCTTTACTTGAAACTTCGTGCCGTTCGCTTGTAAGCTAGCATACTTGCAAGTCGCAAGCTGTCGTGGGCTTATTTATATTCAATTACAAGCCATACTTGATTCAAAATTATCAAGCTCAAGCTAGCTTGAACTTGTTTTTTAAGCAAGTACTTGAAATAGAGTTTCAAGTAGGCTTGTACAGTTCTCTGGTAAGTAGGCATTATTTATAAATTGTATTACCTTTAAAACTAAAACTTTTTTAAGAATAACAAAATATTTCAATCAGAAAAAAATTCGACTTATATGAAAGTAACCATTTTTAAAGGTACATTTCGAATACTTATAACCTAATAATACACAACATTACTGTCATTAGATAAATCAGTAGAGTTCTCACTTGCCACAAAGCCAGTGATAAATGTGACACATTTTTATCGATTCACTTTACGTACAGAAACACTTTTTCAAAAGGTTCCATTGAAATGAAATCGAAACATGTGACAGCTTATCGATTTGGAATGAACGAATCGAACAGAAATCGATTCAGATTCGTACAGAAACATTGCAAGTGAGAATGACGTCAGAAAGACGTCAAATCGGTAATATGAGTCGGTAACTACGATCGCTACGAGTTACAGGAACGAGCCACAGTTCTAACTATGCTCTCTCTTGGTGACAAAAATTTTTGCTTGCTTATGCAGCAGTCATATTCAGTGAAGTTTCAGAAATGAATGTATCCACGTTACAAATACTTTTACCGGGTACAAGGTATCAACTTAAATTTTTTTCATGTAAATTTTAAAAATATTATTAACACAATATTATATGTACTACAATGTATATATTAGTGAATACATAGACTAAAATATTTCATAAATTAAATTTATTCCATGATATCATTGCATACTCGGATTGCAATTTGTGGATAAGGTTTGTGTATTTAATATCAACATCACGGTTGCCACCTTTATGGGAAAAATCCAATTTGTGGTTATTTTTAATTGCCGTGGGATATGGGAATTCCCATGGGATTTTTTAATTGAGTGTGGTTTTTTGACGTAGAATTACGTCATACAGCGCGGTTTGTATGGGGGTCATTTTCACAATTTTTTCAAACACATTTAGAAAGTTTAGTTGACAAAATATCAGTTAGAGTACGAACAAAACGAATATCTAACTTTGGATTTTGCCACTTATTTAATAGTCACAAAACAGCAAAATCCAAGAAAAAAAATTCATATATTCCTATGAGAAAAACACAAGCTGCTTGCGTAGCTGCTTCAGTAGCTGCTTATGCTGTTTTTGTTCGTTTGGTTCGCAATCGTATCGTTTGTTGTTTTGCTGCTTTTGTTGTGGTTATTGTTTTTAATATTCAAATCCATCCAGATTTCGCGTTGACACAAGTCCCGACTATATTATAAATAGGGCTGCCAGGTCCCGATCTCCACGCGGGTTGTCCCGATTTTCAGCCTAAAAATGTGCGTCCCGCGAAGACCTCACGCGGGACGCCAAATGTCCCAATTTCTTGAAAAACAATTTTATTTTGTAATATTTTCACTATTTTTTAAATATACTTCCTACGTTCTTATTTCTTCATGACTAAATTTGTACAGATTTTTTTTGTACGCCACTAATTAATTGCACTGAATCGCATACTTTTCAAGCAAACGAACAGTGCGTGAAATAAAGAAAAAGGGAGCGAATAAAACAATAACATCATTCTTTGTGGATATTGTTAATTTTGCTTAGCTCATTTTCACCCACGATGTTCGTTAAGTTCAATATATCGCATCCTTTTCTCGCAATCAAACATAGCATGAACGAAAGAAAAAAAAAACAAAAAAAACAATAAGTGCATAATGTATTTATACATTATAAAATACAAATTTTGAATTTTCAGATATATTTATTTATTTATTTATTTATTTATTTATTATTATTTTTCATCAAACAGAGATTTATTCTCTTAATGACTACTTAAAAATTGAAAATACAGTATATTATAACAATTTGATACAGGCTACGTTAAGTTACTGGAATTATTACTTACACTATTAAAATATAAAAGCAGAGAATTCTTAAAGACACTCCTACTTAAACCTAGATTAAAGTCTATATCTCGACATACTGAATTTGCCAGTCTTAAGCAACGAGTGATTGGTTCGTTCATATTGTAGTTTACTCTATGAAATGGCTCATGAAATAATCTTTGAGATCTCAGATCACGTGAAGGTACGTGAAAGCTTACTTGAAAAAGCAAAGTGGAACAGTTTATTTCAAAGCATATTAAATCCCGTACGAACATAATGGCAAAATATTTACGGCGATTTTCTAAGGATAGAATACCAAGAAGAAGCCTTCTCACATAATATTCTGGCATTTCGATATTCCAATTTAAGCGACTGATTGCAATTCTCGTAAAGCGTCGCTGAATTCTTTCGATTCTGTTAGAAGCGCATCTATAGAAAGGGTCCCAGATTATGCAGCAGTATTCTAAGATAGATCTTACAAATGCAAAATATAACGATTTTAAAGAAAATGGATCGATCACAAAGGTCTTTAGTGTTTCTGTTTATAAAACCTAACATAGCATTAGCTTTTGCTACAATATAGTCTATATGCTTTGAGAACCTTAGTTTATTATCAAGTATAACTCCAAGATCTTTCTTTTCAGTTATTCTAGACAATGTCATAATTCCGAGTTTATATGTGTAAACTACGGGCGATAAAATTCAATTGAAAGTCAAACTTTGGCATTTAGATATATTCAGCGGCAGTAAATTGTCGCTGCACCAAACAGATAATTGGAGCAAATCTCTTTCAAGATTCAAACAATCGTTAGTGTTTTTTATAATAGAAAAAATCTTTATGTCATCAGCATACATTAAACACTGAGAAAATTTTATTTTTTTAGGAATGTCATTTACGAATAAAAGAAACAGAAGTGACCCCAAGTGACTGCCCTGCGGAACTCCTGAAGAAACCGATATAGCGTCTGACAGTATATTGTTAATACGAACAAATTGTGTCCGTCCTGTAAGGTATGACTCGAACCATTTTAAAAAGTTAGAGTGAAAGCCAATTAATTCGAGTTTTTTTATGAGTAACTCATAAAATATGAGTAACATATAAATATGGGTTAGTAAAAATATAAGTTTATTTCGTTTCTATATTCATTTATTTGAGTTCTCTGTCACTGACTTTTGTTTAAAATATAAAATTTATTTTTTAAAGTTACATACAACTCGAAAAAAATCGATTTTCAGTAAACGTATTTAAAGTTTTTTTGTTATTCTAAGCGTACTGGACGATTGAGTCTCTGTCCCGATTTTTTTGCTTATGTCCCGATTTTAAAAAAAAAAACCTAGCAGCCCTAATTATAAACCACATATTGGGTAAACTAAACATATAACCAACAGAATTCAAATGTTTTAGATTGACTAAAAATTATGGCGACATCAGTAACCTAACTTACGTCAATTTTAAACTCAGTTTTCCGGCGCTTTTGCTTGAGCGAATAATGGATACGTCGGTATGGCCCTGTAATGTTAGAATAAAAAATTTTATCAACAAACTGCAACCAAAAAATTCAAAAAACTTGAAAGGCTCCCCGAGTCAAGTGGTGGCCCCAACCTGATTTCACCAGTTTCAACGAATATTTTTATCTTTTACCATAATATTGGGGGCTTGAGAATGAAAATTCGTAATTTTCAATTATTTTCTTCATCGCTTCAATACGACGTTATTGCACTAACGGAAACATGGCTCTCTGACAATTATAATAACGCTGAGTATTTTCATCCAAAACCATATAATGTTTTTAGAAAAGATCGATGCCCCCTCATATCTGGGCTAAAAAGAGGTGGCGGAGTTTTAATTGCAAATCTTGTACACAAATTTACAAACTACTGATCTTAATTTGGATCAGTTAATTGTAAAAATAAGCTTAGACTGTTATCATGAAATTTATGTTCTTTTAACCCTCTAAGACTACTTTTTAAAATAATGGGAGAAAATAAGACGCATAATTTATTCTAAGGTAAATTATAGCTCCTGAACTCAAAAATAAACTAAGAAATGGTGTAGAAGCTTTCGTTTACCTGTAAGGTGAGAAAATGTGAATAAGTGTCTCAAGGCACTCTTGGAGCTTTGAGCGGAAAAAAAGTCTGTTGCGAATTTGGTTGTCTTACAGAGAATAATTTACAGAGTATAAACATACCTTTGACAAAAAAATTATGGGTTTGATTAATTTGTTCAATTTCTTTTTTATTATCACAGCAAAACACAAGGTGCACCAGTCAGAATTTTATGCACAAAAAACATATGGCTCTTGCAAATCACAATAAAAGTATCATTAAAACTTCTGAGAGCTTTTGGATCTTTTGCATTTAGATTGGTGTGTTTCTTGGGAACAGCCAAAAAATATTCACATGATATTAAAGCTTTTACTTTTGTTGTTATTGCGAATAATATGATAATTGCCTTGAGACACTCTTACGTGTTAGAGGGTTAAGCTATATACCACCGAATAGTCCTCTTGGTCAGTGATCTGTATAAAATGCACATTAAAAACTGTATGAGTATTTTGAATAGTTTAAAAGACAATCAGCATGTTATTGTGATGGGCGATTTTAATCTCCCCAACATAAATTGGATTTATGACGAAGATATACGTTATTGGATACCTTTTAATGTTTCAAGCAATCTTGAAAGCGAGATTGTGGACAATATTGCAGAATTTGATCTACGCCAAATTAATGGTATTCATAACAGTTTAAACCGCGTACTTGATTTAATATATGTTGATAGCGAAATGAATGCGGATGTCAACAACCTTGATTCTACATTTTTGCTTGATTTAAATCACCACGCAGCATTATGCTTAATTGTAAAATTTTACAATTATTTGAAGCCTGTTTTTGATACTAGCTTAAGTTTTGATTTTACGAATGGTGATTTTAGTAGTAGTTAAAATTTGTTGGGCAATATTGATTGGCTGTCATTTTTAAACAATAATCTTTTAATAAATTACACTCTTTTTTCAAACAAGCTCAGAGAAGCTATAAATATGTACATCCCTCAAGTTTCATTTAAAGTCTCATAAACCTAAATGTTTCGATATAGAACTGATTAATATTAATAACAAGAAAAATAAAGCATTTAAACTGTATAGAAAATCTGATAAAATCCGGGCTCAGGCATGGTTTTTTTCACTTTCTTTGTTCTTTCCTCCATTTAAGAATTATGGAAAGCTAAAAATTCACTGCTAAACTGTGGAAAATGTGGAATTAAAGGACAGGAACAATTAAGGACTGAAAATGCTTGCCGAGGTTAAGGCATAACACTTAGCCTCGGTTAAAAGCAATTCAAATTGTCTTTCACTGTTGTTTCGCCTAATCAATAATTCACGTATGGTTCCAATCAATTCCTCTAAATAATCTATCCCTTTCCTTTCAGGTCAAAGACCAAACCTTGTTTGTATAAGGCGCATGCCTTGGTTCTTTGATCTTTAAAAAAAAATTATCGGGTCCTTCAGAGAAAACAACTTTTTATATAAAAATTATATATTTCAAATTGAATGTCAACTTAAGACTAATAGTAAGAGCTTTTGGCATTTTATAAACAATGAAAGAAATCTACGGGTATTCCTAATACAATTCAGTATATTGGTAAAACTACGTCTGATTCCCTCTCGATTTCCAATCTTTTTGCTGAATTTTTTCAATCAGTATGTGTTTCTTCCGATACCATCGCTAATTCATATCTGCCAATCCACTTGATATTGGTGACCTTGAACTCAGGTTGGAAGAAGTTTTGGAAGGCTTAAATCAATTGAACCTTGATTAACAGCCTGGGAAGGCTGTCCCACCGATTCTCTTAAAAAAGGCGTTTGCCTTACCTTTAGTGATAATTTTCAATCAATCACTTAAAAAAGGGGAATTTTCAACGGATTGAAAAATTACTTTCATTATACCAATTCACAAATCTGGTTAAAAAAACGAGGTATCAAACTATCGCCTAACATGCAAAATATCTACTATTCCCAAGCTGTTTGAGAGATTGGTCAACAATAGGTTAATATTGTTGGTGAAGGAACTTATATCACCGCTTCAGCATGGTTTTTTCCAGGAAGGTCAACCACTACCAACTTAGCAATTTTTTCTAAATATATTTTAAATTGTTTTGAAAATGGACGTCAATGTGATGTTATTTTCACCGATTTTTCAAAAGCTTTCGGCAGAGTTAATCATAACTTGCTTATTAAGAAACTAGAACTAATTGGTTTTCTTTCCAATATTATAAAGTGGTTTGAATTATATCTTATAGGTCGGACACAATTTGTTCGAATAAATTATGTTCTGTCAATTGCTGCAACTGTTTCCTCTGGGGTTCCGCAGGGTAGTCACCTGGGACCTTTACTGTTTCTCTTATTCGTAAACGACATTCCTAACATAATATCTTTCTCTCAGTGTTTAATTTATGCCGATGACATAAAGATTTTTCTGCCATAAAAGACATTCATGATTGTATAAAAATGGAGAGAGATTTGTTACAACTATCTACGTGGTGCAGCGACAATTTATTTATAACATATCAAAATGCCAAAGTTTGACATTATGTCGTATCTCTTAAATTTTCTTTCTTGAATATAGGCTTGGAAATATGACGTTATCAAGAATTACTGAGAAGAAAGATCTACGAGTTATACTAGACAGGAAACTTAGTTTTTCAGGGCACATAGACTACACTGTAGCTAAAGCCAATGGTATGTTAGGTTTCATAATCAGGAACTCCAAAGACCTTTCAGATCCTTTTTCTTTAAAATCTTTATATTTTGCCTTTGTCCGATCTATATTAGAGTATTGTTGCATAATATGGGACCCCTTTTACTCATGTGTTTCGAACAGAATTGAAAGAATTCAGAAACGATTCACGAGATTTGCAATAAGTCGCTTAGGTTGGAATATTGAAATGCTTTCTTATAATGTGAGAAGGCCTCTTCTTGGTATTCAATCTTTAGAAACTCATCGGAAATATTTCACTATCATGTGAAACACTCACTTATAAGAGATTTAATATGCTTTAATATTAATTGTTCTTCTCTACTTTTTCAAATACCTTTTCACGTACCTTCACGTGGCCTAAGGTCTCTAATTCTTTTTAATGAGCCTTTTCATAGAGCTAATTACAGTCGAAATGAACCAATCACTCGTTGCTTAAGACTGGCAAACTCTGTGAGCCGAAATATAGACTTTAATCTAGACTTAAGTAGGAGTGCTTTCAAAAACAATTTGCTTATGTATCTTAATGGTATAGGCAATAAATATAGTGAATTATCGTTAATACTATAAATTAGTCTATAAGAAAACTGGATAAGTTTATTTTTTTAAGTAGTCAGTAACGCTGCGTCTACACATAACAATTGTTATAACAATTGTTTATTTCCATATTAGTTGCCAAATTTTTGTCAACTTCAAGCAAATTGTCTATTGTGACGTAGGTGGGCTTAACAATTGCAAGACAATTGTTGTTTTATTTGACGTTTCCCTTGGTTTTTAAATTTTTCTCTGTTCTTGTTCTTCACTTTCGGAAGAAAATGTCAAAAAATGTCAGCCTACGTCAAATCGTTGTTAGTTTAATTGTTTGCCTGATTGTTGAGACAATTGAGCTGACAACTGAGAATATATGAATGTGTTAGTAAAAAATGTGTGAGTGTATTGAAACTGTCATGACAATTTGTCTCGTGTAGACCTAGGGTAAGAGAATTATACTCTGTTCGATGAATAAATAAATAAATAAATAAACAAATATGTAAAATGTACACATATAAATACACATAAGATGTTTTCGTTTTTGTAGGTCGTTATTGGTTTTGTTTATTTTCAAAAAGATATAAATACAACATTGGCGTCGGAAGCGGGGGAAAAGGGGGCAGTTGCCCCCCCACTTTTTTAGCTAGATAAACAATTTAAAAGGAAAACTTCAAAAGTTATTCAAAATATCAGTTTTTTTACAACGATAATATTTTTGTATTATATATTTTCCTCTTCTTTCTCTCTTCTTCATAAGCATGCTTGCGGATAACCATTTTCTTTCTCTGTGTTTGCAAAAAGATAGAACAAAATCTAAAGTTTCTATTGCAAACCCACCACTTCAGTTTAAAAGCACCCTTAAGTATGTAGCTTAATGCTTGTTAATTTTGCAACTCTGGTAAGAAAAAATTTGACATGTTCTTAGGGGCTTTCCATATAGGGCTGTTCACATTTCAAACCGCTCATCAAATCGATCATCAAATGATTTGACAATTGATTTGACCAACAGAATTTGTATGGATTTGATGGCGATTTGACCAGTGTGAACACTTATCAAATCGTTGGTCAAATCGTTGGATGAAAATCAAAATTTTTTGATTTTTCTGCTGATTTGCCGAACGATTTGACCAGTGTGAGCACTCGTCAAATCGTGTAGTACGATTTTGTCAGTTCAAAAAAGTTTTCAACCTGTGCACATCGCGGCAAAAGAAGGAGCGGAAGAAAATAATATCAAAATAATAATAAATAACTGTTGCAAACAATTTATAATAATTTATAAAGCAATTTCTTCTTCTTCCAATACGATTTTAATAACAAAATGTATTAAAATTTTTCCGTCATCGCGATGTGCTTACTTCGGTGTTCAAGATAAAATGAAATTTGACGAAAAATTTGAAGAGTCAGAACACTTCTGTGGTCAAACGATTTGACAAATGATTTGATGAGCGGTTTGAAATGTGAACAGCACTTATTTGACGACATGTTGTACGATAAGTTAGATGGAAAACTAATGGGACTATTTGATTGAGCGTTCGAACGATCCAACTTGTAAAGCAACATCATTAATTGTAAGCTCTCAAGCAGAACACATCCGGCTAATAGCTAAGCAACTTTTAGATGCCCTAAAAATTGAGCAGTAATTTTACATAGTTGTACAATATTGTACAATCGGCAGAAAAAAACCAAAAATGTCGACTTTCGTTTTAGCTTACGCATGGTACTACATGTTGTACAATCTGCCATGTTGGTCCAATGTTTTGGAAAATGCGAAAGCCCCTACTGTGAATTAGCTGATGAAAATCCACCTCGACGCTTTGAAGAAACATCAAATCCGGTTCCTTCAGTACAGTTGCCATTATATGATCGGCAACGAAAAGATTATTTCGAAATTTTAGATCTTCTCTCAAATGAGATAACGGCTAGATTCGATCAAACAGTATTTTACAACAATATTTTACTTTTTTTTTTATTTTTGCAAGTTTACACCAGCTTAACTCAACCGACTCACTTTGATTTAACATTCGGTGAGTCGGTTGAGTGAAACTAGTGTAAACTGGCACTTTGTAAATCTTATTGTACATTTAAACAGATATTGACACTCTGGAATCGTTGGAAAATATTGTAATCGAAGCCTTCAACGGAAAAGTGCTTTCTGAACAAAATCTAAAAACAAAACTAGATCTTTATGCAGATGAAATTGCTGAAGCAATTGCCTGGCCAAACACCTTGAAATTGTAGTGGCATTGTATCCCAATTTGCGAAAAATTCGGATACTGTAAAAAAACTATTAAATGAAGTTGAAAAACTTATTACTTTGCTTTTGACTGTGCCTGCATCAGCAGCTTCATCTGAGCGTTCTTTTAGTGCACTAAGACGACTTAAGACGTATCTTCGAGCAACTATGACACAGAAACGACTCACTCATGCAGCACTTATACACATTCACAAAGATAAAACCGAAGAATTGAATTCGATGGAGGTGGTGAAAGAGTTTGTTTCTCGCAAGGACAGAAAGAAACATTTTGGAATAATTTAAATTGATATAACTTTTTGTAACTTATTGCATTTAAACCATGTAAAGATATGCCTAGTCTTGCTTTATAAAAGGAACCATTATTTCTTATATTTTCATATTACCGTATGAAAGATCCTTGATCTCTAATATTGAAATTGGAACAACTTTTAAAAATAATGAAATTTTAATATTTTTTATATATTTTTATATTTTTTTTTATTTTAAACTAAAATAAAAAATTATGTTTATTCACATTCATGTTTCTTTGAAGAGATTTTGGTGAACTTTTTTTGCACTACCATTTGTACTGCCCCCCTATTTGTACTGCCCCCCCCAGATGAAATTAGCTTCCGACGCGCTTGAAATACAATAAAGAATACAGATGCGTGTAGCTTAGAGTGGACCTTTCCAAGCACTTGGAAAATTTCCAAGCACTTCATGGAGCGTTCCAAAGGCTCAAAATGCGCTAATGGATGAAAAAAAATTGTGTAAAATTTTAGTAAGATCGGATGCATATCACGGGTTTATATATCACGGCTTAAAGTTTGCACAAGTGCATTGTTTTTTCCAAAAAATTTTCAGTTTCATAAGGTTATAAAAAATAAAAAAAATAAACTAGCCATTTCAGCCCTTGGAAGGACTTTGACCAAGCTTCTATTGATCAATTGTGCTGTGCGTGTTATTAAATGTTTGATCACAAATGACCGAGAACTGGACCTACATGTTTTATGCCGACTCCGAACGGCGTATGTTCGTTCTCAAGAAACTTTATATGACAATTTTTACTCTCCGAGGTTTGCCATTGTCTGTAGAGAGGTGACGACTGAACAGAAAAATTAATTCAATTGAAAAAACTTTCTGTCTGAGCTGGAATTGGACCCGGGCTACCGCAGTTCATTAGCTTAGGGGCCACGCACTCTGCCCACTAGGCTACGGCCGCCACAATAAGGTTATTCACCTCAAATTACTTGAATAACTCAGGGGGACAAAATTTTTGGATTTTCCCAGCAATATTTGTATTAATTTCGACTAATCTTGGTGCGCTCATTTTAAAACTATTTTTACTTTTTTCTAGCATCACCAGTTTTTGAGATAAGCGTCAGTGAAATCGTGCAATGAAAACTTAAGTGGAATTTTATTATATCAAAATTTGTTCATTGTTTGTTTGTTGTTTTTTTCTATTTGCGAGGAATTTTTGTGGTTATTTTAAATGTTCGTGGTATTTTTTGTGTCTTTTTTAATTGATATGGGATTTTTTTTGTCAATTTTATGCCATGGGAATTTTTGTGGTTATTAATTTTTGTTATTGTGGGAAAAAGGTTTTCTCGTGGGAATTTGAGGTGGCAACTGCTATAAACATCACTAAGGCCTTTTCCACACTTGGTCATCGCAACTCCAACTCAAGTTGCTAGCCTGTGTATTTATACCGGAACCTTCAGATTAAGCAACTTGCACGCAACAAGTTCTCGACACGTTCTCAACCTGTTCAACGCAACGCGGCTTTCCGCAATTTTCATCGGCGACTTGTTGCATCAGTTTTTTTGTTTTGTGAATTTAAGTATTTGTAGTGCAGTAGGCTATATATTAATCAAGGTGAATAAGCTAATTAATTAGTTCCTAATAGAATCTAAAAGAAGAAGAAATAGTTTGCAGGATGAATGAGCAAATGTTAAATATTAAATTAGTGCAAGAAGTCGAAAAACATGAGTTATTATATAATAACAATTATTATATGTTGCATGACTTTTGAAGCAATTCTGAAAGCATTCGGTTTATAGTTGCATTGCTTTTAAACTTTTTCGCTGTTGCGTTGAAGTTGTGTTGGAATTGCGTTGACCAAGTGTGGAAAAGGCCTAAGTGTTAAAGTGTTAAACATCAAAACAAGCAAGTGTCAGCATAAATAATAAGGGTATTTACGGGTTGTTGCGAATCGCAGTTGCGACGCTGCGAAAATGCAAGATTGCGAACTTTCCCATCACTCCAACAACAAACACATTAGAAGCAATGTTGCAACTCTTCTTGAATTGCGCACTGCCCAAACCTATTGCGATAACGCACAAGCAGTGATGCTTAACAGCTGGATCATGTTTTGGTTGTTCTCAAACATAGATGCCACCTGGGTAAAACTTTAAAAAGCTTAAGTTTATAAGCTGATTCTAACAAATTTTTGTGATTTTGAAATGAGGTGACAATTTATTTACTGTTCATTCGACATATTATTTTTATTGCATAATTAAGTTGCAATATTGATGTTCACGCGTTAGTGCGAAATATCTTGCATTTTCACACTCTTGCAATTTGCAACAACACGTGTATACCCCTAATATAATGGTGCATATCCGCCATTTTCATAAATAAAGCACCTATAATATTTATATTTGTTTCTTGTATATTGTGTATAGAAGAACCTCATCAAATTTTACACAAAGTTGTCTGGCACTTGTTGCAATTTCATATATTCCCCTTCGCTTGTGTATCTTTTTCATCACGGACCACTATTTACTCGCTTATCAGTTACAGAAACACTTGTTCTCGCAAAAGTGGGTATTTTGGAATGAAACACTATGATGTCGGAAAAAGTGACTTTTTGTCGCAATAGTTACAGCACCGAGCTAAAGGAGTCCAAACTACGGCCCTCGACTCAACACCGGCTCACGAGCACAACCAATCTAACCCGACACAGCTCTGCTGATGTACCTGTAGCTCGTTCTTGTAACTCGTAACGATCGCAGTTACCGATCCATGTTACCGATTTGACGTCACTCTGACGTAATTCTCACCTACACTGTTTGTGTAATAATCCGAATCGATTTCTGTTCTATTCGTTTGTTCCAAATCGATAAGTTGTCACATGTTCAGATTTCACTTCAATAGAATCTTTACAAAAAGTGTTTGTGTAAGAAAAGTGAGTCGATAAAACTTCATGTTTTTCTCACTCACTCTGCGGCAAATGAGAATTCTACCGATCTGTATTAATGACAGTAATGTTGTGTATATATTAAATAACAAGTACTCGCAATTAATATTCTATAACTGATACTTTCGCTTAAGTTCCTTTTTTTATTGTAATACTCTGATTATACTATTGTTTTTGTTTTAAAACGTTTTAACTTTCAAGGTAATGCGATTTAAAAAGAATGCAAATTTACATAAAAGAAGAAAATTTAAGAAACAAAATATTTGTTAGAGCAATGCAAAAGAACCCGGTTGCAAATATTTGCTAATCTTATATCACATATCACTTATTGTCAAATTATTTACATTCATAATAGTTGATTATTTCTGAAAACATTATAACACATATAAATAATCAAATAATCACTTTTTAATAAAAAGACCTTCACGTTTTTTTATAAAAATTTTAGCGCACATAAAATAAAATAAATGCAAGTAGACAGCCGCTTGCCATTTAACTCAATTTCGCAACGTTTCTTCTCGATTTGTGTTCTTTTTCATCACGGACCAAAATTTTACCGATTTAACTTACACAAACATTAGTTGTCACGAAATCGGTAACTAGGGATCGATAACGCGTGACGTCACACAAATCGGTAACCTGCCGGTAACAGGAACGCGCTTCTGGTGTCCGGCCCACCTTTTAGGTTATTTTAATAAATCAAATCAAGCAAAGTTATTATACAAAATAATAATCAAATGTTTTTTTACTGACTAAAAATACAATAATCCACATAATTAAATTATTATAATTATGGTACACTTAATGAGATTTATGCAGCTGTGGCTTTTCTCTGACGGTTGTGGGTTTAATTGACTTGTGCCAATTGCACTGGTTTACAAATAAAGAAAAGTTGTTTGTGAAATAAATTCCACTATCCATTTCTAATGTAAAATTAGTCGGTGCTTCATAAAATGTCAATATTTTTTTCTTGTCAATCCAATTTTGAGATATTGCCCACTATAGTTATTTTTCCAAAAAAAAAGTTGGTTTCACTTCATAGCACATATCTCCAGAACCAACATTAATAATCAAAGAAGTAATATATCAAATTAAAGCTAACAAAATTCGTTGCAAACAATACACAATACATTATTTTTTTGATTCAACTATTAGTTTCGGCGAAATAAATAAAATAAAATGAATAAATAAAAAATGCGCAGGCAAGTGCACTGAATCGTGGATACACCTATTGTCTTTCTTAGTGAAGTGTCTGAAAAATGGTTGTTCACGATGTCTGTAGTATGTCACGTTTAGTTGAATTGTTGAACACGAGAAGCATGCAATTTCGATTTTTCCATTGGCAGTTCCAAATATCTTATCCAATCGTTCAGTTTAGCTTGCGATAAAATGTGAGTTTTGCTTTTAGTTGAAAATAAACTTCCTCCAGTGGTTCCTCCCGACTCCACTAAATCTTAGGATTTTTGATTGTTTTTACGTGTTGAATCGGGACAATTAGAACAAAGAACATCGTCAGAATGAAGAACTGACAATGAAACGGTTTTGACATTGGTGTATATAACTAACTCGTTTGCGTTTTCCAACGCCAGTCACTTTGGACAGACAAAAAATATCAATCGCTTAGGTGACAAAACGGTCGTCTTCATATCATCGGAACATCAAATTTCATATATCCTTTTTTGCTCCAACTCCACTCAGACAATATTAATTAACACGACTAATAGCCGATACACATTAACTGCAATAGTCGTCCACCGACAAAACGAAAACTTGAAGTCAGAGAGAAATGTCGCAGTATTCTCGACGACTTGATTATAATGAACGCAACAGCGACAATCAGTATTTCATACAAAACATAAACAAACTCTGCTATGTTCGCTCTTGTCGTCTATCAAATTAGAAATATATTGAAGTCTGCGGCAGCAACAATTGTGGTCGTGTTCTCTTTTTGTCGTGCCGTCTTCAAAAAATACATCTTCATAAGAAAACATGCATTCTATTTTTTGACAATTGGCGTTCGTCGCTTGTCGCAGTCAATGTGTATCGGCTATAACACGAAATACTTGGCGTCCATGGATCATCAATATTCTTAGCCGCAATACCAAACTAATGAAGATATGACGTTTGCAGTAAATTCGTAAAATTAAGTCGATTCATTTCGAAAGTAAATTCAACGCACACGTAGCAGAAAATATTTGGATAGGTCTTTAATTTTTTAGTTTATTTTACCAATTATTATTTTCTTTCTTTCGTTACAAATTGTGCGCTTCTTTTGTTTGCCACGTTTCTTGCTAGAATGTTAGAATGTTCTCGCTTCTATTTTTTCTAAACAACTTACCAGTGTTGCAGATATGAAACAATAAAACTAAGTAGGCTCACCACTGACTGTGCTCTCCTTCTTATAGCCATTAGTGTAAAAATCAGGGGTTGCGCTTTTACGTTCTCGGCTGTTGCATTCTGTCATGAGCCTACCTGTTTTTATTGCACCATGCAAATTATGTGTTCCGTTTCGGCGGTCGCGCTCTCAGTCGTGAGCCTACCTGGTTTTATTGTAGCATGTTTTGACACTAATGCCTTATGATTTGACCTGATTTGACACTAATGCCTTATGATCACAGAGCTGTAAAATCGGCATTATGGCCTTTTACACATGGAGCAATTGAAAAGTAATGCAACTACAACAAAAGTTGCTAACCAATATATTTATTTCGGTATAATATAAAGCAACATGTGCACAACAAGCCTTCTTATAAAGCAACATGTGCACAACAAGTTGGCAACACGTTTGAGACCATTTCAATGCAACACAGCTTGCTGCAATTTTAATCGGAGATTCTGTGTTGCACATTAGGGGCCCTCAAACGATACTACATGTCCATCCGACCTGTCAAGCCATCACACATGTAGTATCGTTCGTGTGCAAGAAATCAAGGCGGATGGACATGTCCGATGGAAGTTGAAAAATTTTTACTTTTTGCTAAGTACGTCCGACATGTAGTGCGCGGCCATCCAACTTAGTACATTTTGCCATTTGTTGAAAATTTTCAGAGAGAGCACATCTCGCGGCAAAACTGCCGAACGTAAGAAATATTATTTTTTGACGCGAATTTTTTTATCTTTACCTTAAATTGTGATGGTTTAGAATATTTGAAGCAAAAAACATAAAAATAAATGTTCAAAACAATTAATATTTTTAATTGATGTTAACTCTTCGGCAGCTAAGAAATAATGAAGTCCATCCAAAGTCTATCCGTCATGTGCGATCTGTGTGAGGGCAACGAAAAAAGTCTCGTTACTTTATCGAACTACATGTATGTCCGTCATGTAGTATCGTTTGAGGGCCCCTATTGTGTTGTATTTGACATCAGTTTGCTACCGTTCTTTTGCTACGACGAATAATCTGCGGTTAATATTTTTCCTTATGTATGGATGCACCCAAAAGTTATTTTGATGTTGTGTTCTTCCCGTATAAAAATATGAAATAACATCTTCATCACTCAAATCGCTTTATCTACTTTAATTTTTTGTTTGTATTTAATATAGCTTCAATTAAAAAGTATTTGTGTTATTATGAATTTTTCAATAGGGGTATTCACGATTCAGTGCACTTGCCTGTGCAGTTGAGGACTTGTGCACTTTACAAAAACAAATTGTACGTGCGTCAAAAATCTGCACAAGTGCTTTTCTACTATTACCTTCAACTTGAGGACTTGAGGACTTGAGCAATTGTGCACTTGTGTGCATTGAAAAATGTTGACAGCTTTGAAATGGTGATGGTGGTGTGTTCACGAAAACCTAACTGCACAACTGCACAAGTCCTCAAGTCTCCAACTGCACAGGCAAGTGCACTGAATCGTGAATACCCCTAATGTTGCGTTGCGACGTGACTTGCTCATCTGAAAGTATAGGCTGCAATTCAGTTCTTAATTGGAGTGGATTGCAACTTTTTAAGCTATTCCGTTGTAGTTGCATTACTTTTTACTTGCTCCATGTGTAAAAGGCCTTATATTAAGAATTTTAAGTACAACTGAATAACTACATAAGAACGCATTAAATAAATGTAAAATTGATTAATAAATAAAATTTTTAATTCACATTCATTTTTAAAAAATAATTAATAATTCATTTAAATTATTCATTTTCGTTATTTAGAATAATAAATCAATTTTTTTTTCATTTGAATGCTATTCACAAAGAATGCAATTCACAAGGAATTTTAGAATTTTCAATTATTCTTTTTTTATTCATTACTAGCTAAAACCCGGCGCGTTGCTGCCGCGGCCTCGTTGCCAAACGCGAATGAAATGTTATCAGTAAAATTGCATGCTTATGTAAATTGAGTTCGAATACTGAATTCCGAGGCTGTGCGGCCTATAACTCAAAAGCTATTCGATATCGCAAATTTGGGTTGTATGGGAGGTGCCACGCCCCTTTTTCCAACTCCCAAAAATATTATCAACGAAGCGGCACGTGTAAATTGTGGTCGAATACCGAATTCCGAGGCTCAGCAGCTTATAACTCCAAAGATATTCGATATCCCAAATTTGGTTTGTATGGGAGGTGCCACGCCCACAGCTGGTAGGAGGGTGAAATATACTTCACGACCTATTCTCATACCCATAAAATATACATACAAAATTTCATGAAAATCAGTCCAGCCGTTTCGAAGGAGTTCTGTAACAAACACCGTGACACGAGATTTTTATATATTAGATTTATTTCTTATTCATTATTCATTTGTTATTCATTATTCTTCATTTATTCATTATTCATTTTTATGCATCATTCTTTTTTTATTTATTATAAATTTTGTATTCATCATTCATTTTTTATTCATTTTTCATTTGTTATTCTTTTTACATTTTTATTCATTTTAGTCCTAAGCCATAAATAAAAAATAAGCATCAAATGAATAAAAAATGCATAATGAATAACAAATGAATAATGAATAAAAAATGAATAACGAATAAAAAATTAATAATGAATAAAGAAAGAATAATTAAAAATTCTGAAATTCTTTGTGAATTCCATCCTTTGTGAAAGTGCATTTCAAATGAATAAAAAATGATTCATAATTCTGAATAACGAAAATGAATAATTAATAAATTTTTAAAATGAATGTTATTTAAAAATTTTATTTATAAATCAATTTTGCATTCATCGAATGCATTCTAATTTCGTTATGCAATGATTCACTTTTTTGTGAATAAAATCAAATTGAATGCATTCTTTTACAGCTTGTTGTGTATGAAAAAAAAAAAAAATTAAAAAAACAATTATTTTACCTACAACAACTTTTACTTATTATGTATTTATATGACAATAAACTACGGCGAAACACATAAATAGACAAACACTCAATTTGGGTGATTTCTTTCAATTGAACACAACTTTTCCTTTTCTCAATAGGTTTTCTTAAACAATAACTTATTTTTTTTTTTGGAAAAATACAGACTTTAAGCAAAAAATATCAAAACTAAAAAAATATTTTGATTTCTTAACAAAATTTGCTATCAGTTTTCGGTTATTTTGTAAATTTTTCTGAAAAACACGAAAAATTTTCAAAAATTTAAATTATTTCGCCTAAACTAACAATCGCATCAAAAAAATGCGTGTAGACGTTGTTTGTAGTGAATTTTATTAGCTTTTGTTTGATATATTTTTTGTTTGATCTTTGTTGTTGGTTCTGGAGATATATACTATTAAGTGTAACCAATTTTTTTTTTGTAAAAAGAAACCTATAGTAAGCAATATCGCGAAAACAGAGTGACAGAAAAAAAAATAATGACATTTTCGGAAACACTGTAAGCTGTAAGCCAGTGTTATCAGAAGCGACTTAAGATTCTTATTAGTTAACTTGGATCAGTAAACAGTTTTTGTTTATTTAATGGACAATTTTTTCACACTGCTAAGTCGTTCTAAAAACGGGAAAATAGCCACGAGCAAATTTATGTAACTGACTGTGTGAGTGAAAGAATCTTTTTAAATTCCAGCAATGATGAGTTTTGATATCTTTATACAGTGGCTCACAGCTTATTTTATGCAGTGCATACTTTAAACTTTAGGGCTTTATAAAAACAAAACTAACAGGAATACAAAAAAAAATATGGTGTCATTTAAAAGAGCAAAAAGGCTAGTTCAATAAAGGTTTTTCATTAATTGTGAATACATATATTTAGTTGTTTAAAAAAAAAGAACAGAAAATACTGCTGAATTTCATCTCACAGCTTATTTTATGCAGTCACTTCTCTCTGTTACGGTACTCTAATGCTGCGCTGTCTAACGGTACTTTCGTTAGCTATTCCTTCGTTCTGTTTCTATAATTGCTTTGTGTTAGCTTTTTGGTCTGATTTTATTGCTTCAAGTGTCTGCTTCTATGATTATTTAAAATAGGAGCGCGCACAACGCTACAACAGCGAGAATTGGTTATATACTATTTTAAAAATAGCAGCTCGCAGCGAAAAATGGCTGAAATGGTTAATATCAATTCCTCTACAGTGCAAAAGATCATCGAGCGCTTCGTCCATAAGAACCGATTGCACAATAAGAGCAAAGAAGCACCAAACAAAATTTTTAATGCAACCGACGAGCGGCATATTGTACGGAAGATAAAGGTTAACCCGAGACTCTCAGCTCCGAAAATGGCTTTTGAATTTCAAACTGACCTGAGCAAAAAGAACTTCCATGGCTGAGTAACACGAAACAAGCCGTTCATTAGCCCCAAAAACAGATTATGCAGACTCAATAACGACAAAGAACATATGTCCAAGGCTCCAGCGTACTGGAATTCAGTTACTTTTGCAGATAAATCGAAGATCAATTTATTCGGTTCAGATGGTATGTGCTATAAGTGGCGAAAACCGAATACCGAGGTCAACAAAAAAAAAACGTAAAACAAACCGTGAAACATGGCGGTGGCAGCGTCATGGTTTGGGCCTGAATGTCAACTGCTGGCACTGGGAAGTTGCCGTTTATTGAACCAACAATTTATAAATTTAAGTATTTACAGATCCTGAAAAACGATTTGTTGTAGAGTGCAAAGGTTCTGGGCATAAAATTGCATTTCCGATTTTACCAGGATTACGATCAAAAGCACAAAGCGGGTATTGTGCAAACCAGGCTAATATACAACTGCCCACAGTTGATGACGCCGCCAGCACAGTCGCCAGACCTTAATGTTATTGAAAATGTGTAATCTTTGTTGGAAAATAACATCCGGAAACATCAAATTTCATACAAAAACCACCTGAAAGAGATATTGAAAACGAAGTGGGTGAATATTTCGCCATCTATCACTCAAAAACTGGTCGCATCAATGCCAAGCCACCTTAGATCTGTTGTGGACAAGGGCTATCATACCAAATAATAAAAAATATCAGATATCATTAATTAATACAAAAAATTTATATATAACAAGTGACTGCATAAAATAAGTTGTGATATGAAATTAAGCAGTATTTTCTGGTTTCTTAATTTTAAGCCAACTTAATATAAATATTTACGATAAATTAAGTTAATTTAGTAAACTAAAATTTTTGTTCTTTTAAATGATACTATATTATTTTTTCTATTCCTGTTAGTTTCGTTATTATAAAGCCCTTAAATTGAAAGTATGCACTGCATAAAATAAGCTGTGAGCTACTGTATATAAAATTCTTCTGTACATGGCTTTGTCACTGAACTCCTCTTAAACGGCTGGACCGATTTTAATAAAATTTGGTGTGTGTGTGCGGCTGGGTCTGTAGATGGTTTAGGTTTAAAAAATTAATATAGGTTCAAAGGAGGTATCTCTAGGGTCTAACTAATTTCGATCATTTTCAGTAATCATCTATTACTTTATTTGACTACCATTCTGACGATTTTTTATTAAGATCGGCCAACCTTTGTATGTACCTCTCATATAAAATCAAGTAAAACAAAAATAATACACAAAGGTCCAAAAGAGGGTCCAACCGATTTTGACTTTTTTCAGTACACATTTATTACTCTATTTGGCTACCCCTCTGGCAAATTTTTTTTTAGATCGACCAACCTTTGTATGTAACTCCCATTTTAATCAAGTACAAAATTAATTTAGGTCCAAGGCAGGTACCTCTAGGGTTTAACCAATTTCGATTAATTTCAGTACACATCTATTACTCTATTTGACTACCCTTCTGACGAATTTTTGCTAAGATCGGTCAACCTTTGTATGTACTTCTAATACAAAGTCAAGTACAAACATAATATGGGTCCAAAGAAGGTACCCCTAGGGTTAGACCGATTTTGACTTTTTTCAGTACCCATCTATTACTTTATTCTGATGAATTTTTGTTATGATCGGCCAATCTATGTATGTACCTCCCGTATATAATCAAGTTAAAACTTAATAAAGGTCCAAGGGAGGTACTTCTGGGTCAAACCGATTTCGATCATTTTTAAAATTTTTTAATTGGCTTAAGCTAATTAAGCATACAAAACTGCATCATCATAGGAGCAGTACAAATCCTCCTTTTATTTTTGTACATCGCTTATATGGAGATATTTCACTGTGTATCGTAGCGAAATTCATTATATAAGCTTTATATTAAAAAATACAGAAAAAATTCGAAAATGAGCCAAATCGGATAAAAACTACGCCTACCTTCCATACAATGTGACTTTACCTTATTGGTAAAATCTCTTTAAATTCCAAAAAAATTAATCTAATTACTTAAAATTTTGCAAATAAGCTTCTAATCTTAAGGGGAGGGGGGGGGGGGGGGGTAAGGTTAATTCGGCCTAAAAATTACCCATTTTTACGAATTTTTTGACGCGCGTGGAAGTAACTTGAATTGATGTAGGTATAATAAAGCAACATTTGAAGAATATCTAGCAAAAATTATTAGAGAAATGTCAAGATATAACAAAATGGCGGCCGTTTTCCGAAAGCACCTACAAAAAAGTGGTTTTGCGGTGAACAGCATAGCCCATCAGCGGATCAACTGAAACAAAAACTAATAAGGAATTATCTTCGACTGGGCCGAAGTTAAAATACCCCCATGGCCGAATTAGAGTATATATAAAGTCTTAAGCAAACTGTTAAATATATTTAACATATATTTAACATATATTTAACATATATTTAATATATTTATTTTGGTTAAGTCACTTTGTATGGGAGGTAGGCGTGGTTTTCATCCGATTTTTACAAATTTAATACTCAAAATAAATATTCAATATTTAAGACACTGTGCGAAATTTGAAGTCATTAAATTGATTTTTGTGTAATTTAAAGAGATTTTCCCGTTTTGGTTAAGTCACTTTGTATGTGAGGTAGGTGTGGTTTTCATCTGATTTTTACAAATTTAATACTCAAAATAAATATTCAATAGTTAAGACACTGTGCGAAATTTGAAGTCATTAAATTGATTTTTGTGGAATTTAAAGAGATTTTCCCGTTTTGGTTAAGTCACTTTGTATGGGAGGTAGGCGTGGTTTTCATCCGATTTTGCTCAGATTCGAAATTAACCTCCATTTTTGTATAAAAAGCTTATATTTTGAATTTCGTTATGATAGCTTAAAAATTACGGCTGCGGACATGGCTAAATCGACTCAGAAAGTGATGCTGATCAGAAATATATATACTTTTCTATACTGGCCACGCCTTCTTATCGGCGTTACAAACGGAGTGACAAATTGGGGCACGTTTTTTAAACGTGGGGTATAAAAAATGAAGAAATTTTGAGAAGCTAAAAAGATTCCCGAAGTAACGCTGTCGAGTTTTAAAATTTTTTTGGATTTTTGGCAGTATTTCTTACTATTAAATGAAAAATAAGCAAAGAACAAATAAAAACTTCATAGTTTAAATCTTAGCTATGAACACGAGGTTTGGAATTTTGTGAAAAAAATTCCACCTCCGATACAAAGTGATGATGTCATCATAATAGTGAAACCTTTATAAATTTCAAAAAAATTAATGTTTAAACTTGCTATTGTGCACATAAGCTTTAATAAATAAAAAGGACTCTGATTTTCAAATGTGAAATATTTGGATAAAAACCACGCTCTATAAAAGTAACGTCACAACAACAAATACAAAATTCAAGACTTTGAATAAACTAAAATACGGCCATTGGGGTATTTTAACTTCGGTCCAGTCGAAGATAATTCCTTACTAGTTTTTAAATACCTCACATAGATATTTATTTTAACAGTCTTGTTTGGCTTCTTCAGAGATTGTCAGGCTATTATTTTTTTACAATAATTTAAGAATAACTGTTCTTTGAGCAGTTCTCTCGAGTTTTCAGTGTTGCCTGCTTTAACAAAAACAAGTGTTTTATACTAATTGAACAATTTGTAAAAAATGGCATACAACACTTTTTAGCATTAATTTCATTTCGACTTTTGTCCATCTAGATTGCTTATTAAAAACACTGTGCACCCCCGCCGCCTCCCCTTCCTTTTTTCACATAGTGCATACTCTTCTAAAGTTTTAATTTGCTTTTTATAAAAAAACAAGTGTAGTATTTTTTACATATTATTGCCATAAATCATTTTAAACTTTGCTAAATTTATTTTTACAATTTTAGCCAATACTCAACGCAGCTCAAACGACGTTTGTTGATTGTTTCTGTCAGCTTTTTTCCATTGACGTTTTTATCAAAACATCAGGAACTTCAACAAAATTAAATACAATGGAATGTCATCGTCAACTCTCGCCAAGCCCCGTGCCTGTGCAAAAAACAAATCATGTAAGATATTTTTATACTTCAAAGATCGCATTTTTATAAGCTTTTATTTAACGTGCTTCGTTCGTATGTCCGTCAAAATTTGCAAAGCATTTTTTGAACCCTTGTTGCTATCCGATTAAGCTGAACTTTAGCTTTCATATATGTAAGTCCGGTGACAATGCAAAAGTATGATAACATTTTTTTTCCACACCCCCTTTTGCCCCATTTTACCGCAAAACAACTAAGCTGAGTAAGCTGAAATTTTGGCAGTAAATTTCCTTCAAGTAGGGGATGGGGTTTGAGAAAAAAATATGGTAACAACCCCTTTTACCGCCCACAAATACAAAAACGTAAAGTTTTGAAAATAAAAGATGTTAATAATAAACATTTAAGACTAAAAAGTAAAAAATAAATAAAAAGTAAAAAAAAATTTATAAAATCAGCTTTTATTTAAAAGAAAACGTGAATTAAAAAGAAAAATAAATTTAACTGACATTTGTCATATATGTTTTTAGTACACTCGCGCTCAAAAAAAAAAGCCGAGTTGATAATTTCATAACTAATATTATTTTTCTTGAATTATAACACAGTGTGCCAAAACCATAAATAAACAAGCACATCAAAACTTTATAAAAATTCTTAAAGAAGAACGTGTTGAGAGTCCATCGCACTTGATTTGACCTCTCAAGGTCATCACAATTTTTTTCAACTTAGTTTTAATGTTGAAGTGTTCGAATTTTGTTGTGCAGACATTAATTGCATTTTTACAGCCATTTGGCGCATTGCAAATGAAAAATAAACTTAAAATTTTTTTCAATAAAATTCATTAGATGTAAAATAAGGCTATGTAAAAAGATTTGATGAAATAAGAGCGTTTGTAGGGTAGCAAACATTAATTACATAGGAATCAGTTTTTGACAAAAAAAAAAACGCTAAAATTGCTTTTTAGCAAATTCTTAACCGATTTCGATATTCTCAATTTAAATAGAAAGGCATTTTTACGTGCAATTACATTTTGTGAAAATGCAAATAGCATTATTGGAATATTATTTAATTAAAATTTATAGAAAGACCATTTTTTTAGGTTACTAAAAATTACCATAAATTGCTTCGCTACACTTTACTTGCTACTTCGCTACTTTTTTGTATTCTATCGAATGTCTTTTGACACAGTCTTATTTTACATCCTTTAATTTTTTAAAAAAGTGAATTTTATTTTTCATTTGCAATAGGTCATTTGCAATTAATGTCGGCACAACAAAATTCGAACACTTCAACATTAAAAATAAGTTGAAAAAAATTGTTATGACCTTGAGGGGTCAAGTCAAGTGCGATAGACTCTCAACATGTTCTTCTTTAAGAATTTCTATAAAGTTTGGATATGCTTGCTTTTTTATGGTTTTGGCACAATGTGTTATGATTCAAGGAAAATAATATTAGTTATTAAATTATTAACTCGGATTTTTTTTTGAGCACTAGTGTAGGTATATTATAGATTTAGAAGAATCCCTCTCTTGGTTACTCATCATCGCGTAATAAAAGCGTACTCCAATAAGTAAGTTCTAGGGACGAATATATATTTAGAAATTATCAAAATGTAAAATACATTTAAATTTAAAAAAACTTGAGGCACCGATGTCCGCGACCGGTATCTATTATATAAAAGTATAAATATAATATACAAAAAGTATACAAAAATACTTTAAAAAGTATAAATAGATATACGTCCCTAGAACTTACTTATTGGAGTACGCTTTTATTATGATGATGAGTAGCCAAGAGAGGGTTTCTTCTATAGTTGCCGAAAGTAACCATATGAACTTCTACCACGTATATCTTCTGAACATCACTACGAGTTAGTATTACATACAATACAATACAATATGTGTGAGTTGTATCCCTGTAAAAAAACATGCGATCGCTCCTATGAGGAGCAACAATAGAGCGCTGTTTTGTTGTTTTATTCTATCAAAAAGTGAGCACTTGTGCCCTTGTGCTCCTTTACTGTTTTATAAAATCAAAAGGCGAGCAATCAATGAAAAAAAGAACATAAAATGAGGCATGTGCTTTGTAAGAAACTCGATCATTATTTTCTGTAAAACTCGACCATTGTAGTCCAGTGGAGAGTGCGCTAGACTAACAAACCAGAGGTCTCTGGTTCGACTCCGGGCTCGGGCATGGTTCTTTTCACTTTCTTTGTTCTTTTCTACATTAAAGAATTATGGAGAAATTAACATCCACAACTATATTGTGGAAAATGTGGAATTAAAGGACAGGAACAACTAAGGACTGAAAATGCTTGCCAAGGTTAAGGCATAACACACACTAGCAATTGAAAGCATTGTCTTTTAGTCTGTTTCGTTTAATCAAAAATTCACATATGGTTCCAATCAATTCCTCTAACTAATCTATCCCTTTCCTTTCACGTCAAAGACCAAACCTTGTCTGTGTAAGGCTCATGTTGGTTCTTTGATCTTTTAAAAAAAAAATATTTTAAATATTCCTTTGCTGATCCATTTGGATCAGTTATTGATCGCTCCTTTTGAGCTCCTCTGGGATGTTAAAGGGAGCGATACCCTTCCTAGGACATGCAATGTTAAAAGAGAACACAAAATACACCTAGCTTGGAGCAATAAGGAGCACTCCACTGCTCCTCAGGGAGCACTCCCAGATCGTTCATAGGATGATCCACTTTTTAACTGGGATATTTAATAGACTACATCTATTGAATAGTTTGTACATAACAATTTCAGATCAAAATATTTTCTTGTTCCATACTATTTAGAGCGTTCTTTTTAGTAGTCGTATTTTAGATTTTGAACTAATTTTTTTGCTTTATATATATATATACATATATACACATATAGATACAAATTTGAAATTATCTCTTAGTTTAAGTTTAAGCATAACACAGAAAATTTTTACACACACAGCGAAAAAGTCATGTAGCGAAGGGTTGAGTCATTAATTACTATATCACGTGCTAGTATAGCCAAAAACTATTTTCTTCTAAGCTCCAAGGTGTTAAGGCTTATCTTGCAGTCCACAACGAGAATTCTATCTTAGCGCGAATTTTTAAACACTAGCCGAGTGAAAGGTCTTTAAATATTTTCCATCCCAGAGATATGCTCTGAATATTAAGAAAAAAGGAAACAAAAAATTGTAAAAGATGTTTTAGGAGCCCTTTATTGTTTTCAAATGTTTTCTCAAACAATCAGCTCAAACAAGAAGCAGCTAAATTAATTCTTTCAATTGAAACTAATTCAGGTAATATTTATTGTACTCTAGCAACTTTTTTTATTTCTTAAGCTTAAGAAAATTAATTAAAGAAATTTTATATGAATACCGTCCCTTACCTCACGTAGTATCGTATCTGGTTGTACAACATTTTGGAGGGGAGCATTTTAAAGATTTTGAGTGATTTTAAGTGTACTTTTCTCTGTCAAATTTGACAGCTTAAGGGCCGTTTTCTCATCTTACCTATAAATTTCGCTTTGGTTATTGATCAGATAAATTTATCGTCTCGGTAAAGTAAATTTGGTTTTCTCATGTTGCCTTCAAATTAATATTAAACATGTATGAAAGAATGGCAACATTAGATAATAATTGGCAGCACAGGCACTACTGTCAGCTGTTTTTGTTTTGTATTGAAAGTAAAATTTATAATTGAATTGGAGAAAACTTTATGGCAAGTGAAGAAAATAAAAGGAAAAAAGGAAATGATTTCACTTTGGAAGAAGAGGTGGTGTTGGTGGAAATAATTGAAAACCGTAAACACATCATCGAAAATAAGAAGTCAGACACCGTCACCTGGAAGCAGAAGGAGCAAACTTGGAAAGCGATTGCCGATCTTTTTGCAGCCAAAACAGGTTCCCTACGTGAATTCATTTTGAAGTTAGCAAAAAGCTGTTTTTTGTTTACATTCACCACCAAGTTGGCAGCGCTTAAAATTTACTCGTGTTATAAATTCTACAAGCTACTTAAAGTTCTCGGTAACTTAATCATCTCGGTAACACTAAAGAAGACATGAGAAAATGAAAAAGTGCTAAAAAGGACTTTAAAGTCAGCTTTAGCTGAAGGAAACTTTAAAGGTAAGATGAGAAAACGGCCTTAAATCTATGTACCTTAAAGTTTAGGGTTTATAGTAATCACTCACTTAAAACAATCATCGATATGTTTCAAGATGGTAAATTCTTAGAAAATAGAGCATAAAGTTATGGCATATTAACACGATGAAAGCTCAGAAATGGATGATTCGGAAAAGTTCGTTTATATACCTAGCAAAGGTCATTTGATTGCCTTTTTAGATGAGGTATGTTTGCTAAAATCCTTTGCCAAATGCAATACCGTAAGTAATAGCAGTGAAACCTCAATTATTCCTGTAACTCCTGAAGTTGTTTTATTTTATTTATTTATTTATTTTATTTATTTATTCATTCATTCATCAACAGATTAAAGTATCCTCACTGACTACTAGACTTAAAGTATTAACAGTTAACAATAAATTAATAAAAATATTTAGTTATTCAAAATATTGCTTATACTATGCAAATAAGAACATAAGTGATTTTTGAAAGCATCTCTGCTTAAACCTGGATAGAAATCAACATGTATGCAGACTGAATTCGCCAGATTTAAACAACGTGTTATTGGTTCATTACAAGTGTAGTTTACTCTGCGATATGGTATATGAAATAAATTCCGTGCTCTAAGATCTCGTGAGGGAATGCGAAAACTAATCTGAAGAAGCAATTCAGGACCATTAATGCTACTACATATAATATCCCTTACAAACATGACGGCAAAATATTTACGACGCATCTTCAAAGTGAGAATACCGAGAAGTAGACATCTTACTTTATATGCTGGCATTTCTATATTCCAATTTAATCGTCGAATTGCCAATCTCGTGAAACGTCTTTGAACTCGTTCAATTCTATCAGAGTGCACTGCGTAAAAAGGATCCCATATAATGCAGCAGCATTCTAATACTGATTTCACAAACGCATTATATAATGAAATTAAAGAAAAAGGATCGTGAAATTCCTTTGAGTTTCTAGTAATGAAACCCAGCAAGGAATTGGCTTTAGAGATCATATAATCAATGTGCCTAGAAACGTGCTCCAATGTGTTAAAAAGAATTACCAAAAAAATTACCCTAGATCTTTCATTTCCGTTATTCGTGATAAAGTTATATCGCCAAGCTTAAACGGGTAAAATAACGAATTAGAGTTTCTGTGAAGAGTCAAACATTAACATTTTGCAATATTGAGCGGTAATAAGTTATCTCGACACCAAGTAGATAGTCTCTTTGCATCTGACTCAAGATCAGCGCATTCGGATGTTAACTTCAAACGAGCAACAATTTTTATGTCGTCAGCGTACATTAAACACGGAGAAAATTTAAGAATTTTAGGTATTTCATTAACAAATAATAAAACCAGAAGAGGTCCTAAATGAATGCCTTGAGGAACGCCTGAAGTAACCCGGATAACTTCTGAAAGCACATTGTTAATGCGAACATATTGCGTCCAACCAGTTAGATAGGACTTAAGCCATTTTAAAATATTTGAATGAATGCCAATTCTTTCCAGTTTGCTTATAAGTAGGTTATGGTGAACCCTATCGAACGCTTTAGAAAAGTCAGTGAAAATAACATCACACTGGTAACCTTTTTCAAAGCTATTTAGGACGTAATTAAAAAAAATTGTAAGGTTAGTAACAGTTGACTTACCGGTAACGAAACCATGTTGGAATGGAGATATAGACTCTTTTACAAAAAAAGTGAGCCTATTGTAGACCAATTTCTCAAACAATTTGGGAATCGACGAAATTTTACAAATCGGTCGATAGTTCGATACATCGTTCTTGGACCCTGATTTTTGAATTGATAGTATAAATATAATTTTCCATTCGGAAAGAAAATCACAATTTTTGAGTGACTGATTAAAAACTAAAGCAAGAGGAAAAGCTTCTGCACATTTTTTTAAAAGAATTGGTGGAAAACCATCAATTCCAGGTTGTTTATCTGTGTTTAAATGACTTAAACCTTCAAAAACTTCCAACACACTTAGCTGTGAAAAGAGTCCTCCTTTGTTATTATTTTTGTGCTCACTTCGACCTCTTCTGTCACTACCATGAGTATGTGCACTCGAATCTTGGACACCCTGTATGTGCTTACACTTCAGGGTATGAAATATGCAGATATCTTTAAAATTTGTGAATAATAAAAAAAAAACAAGAAAGGACCGAGATCTGCAACGAATAACATTTTTGAACCAATGAACCACTTACTTAAAAATGAATATGAATAAGTATCAATAGTTTCCAAAGTAGAACTCATATGTGATTGATTCGAAAAAAAGTGAATCACACATTTGAATCATGAGCCACTTGCTCAAAAATGAGTATGAATAAGTATAAGTAGTTTCCAAAGAAGTACTCATATGTGATTGATTCGAAAAAAAGTTAATCACATTTTTGAATCATGAGTCACTTACACAAAAATGAGTATGAATAAGTATCAATAGTTTCCAAAGTAGAACTCGTATGTGATTGATTCGAAAAAAAGTGAATAACATTTTTGAGTCAATGTGCCACTTACACAAAAATGAGTATGAATAAGTATAAGTAATATCCAAAGTAGTACTCATATGTGATTGATTCGAAAAAAAGTGAATCACATTTTTGAGCCAATGTGCCACTTATATAAAAATGAGTATGAATAAGTATAAGTAGTTTTCAAAGTAGCATTCATTTGAGATTGATTAAAAACAATGTGAATCACATTTTTGAATCATGAGCCACTTACACAAAAATGAGTATGAATAAGTATAAGTAGCCCAGTAAAAAATTGGATCATCCTATGAGCGATCTGGGAGTGCTCCCTGAGGAGCAGTGGAGTGCTCCTTATTGATCCAAGCTAGGTGTATTTTGTGTTCTCTTTTAACATTGCATGTCCTAGGAAGGGTATCGCTCCCTTTAACATCCCAGAGGAGCTCAAAAGGAGCAATCAATAACTGATCCAAATGGATCAGCAAAGGAATATTTAAAATATTTTTTTTAAAAAGATCAAAGAACCAACATGAGCCTTATACAAACAAGGTTTGGTCTTTGACGTGAAAGGAAAGGGATAGATTAGTTAGAGGAATTGATTGGAACCATATGTGAATTATTGATTAAACGAAACAGACTAAAAGACAATGCTTTCAATTGCTAGTGTGTGTTATGCCTTAACCTTGGCAAGCATTTTCAGCCCTTAGTTGTTCCTGTCCTTTAATTCCACATTTTCCACAATATAGTTGTGGATGTTAATTTCTCCATAATTCTTTAATGTAGAAAAGAACAAAGAAAGTGAAAAGAACCATGCCCGAACCCGGAGTCGAATCAGAGACCTCTGGGTTGTTAGTCTTGCGCACTCTCCACTGGACTACAATGGTCGATTTTTCACAGAAAATAATGATCGAGTTTCTTACAAAGCACATGCCACATTTTATGTTCTTTTTTTTATTGATTGCTCGCCTTTTGATTTTATAAAACAGTAAAGGAGCACAAGGGCACACGTGCTCACTTTTTGATAGAATAAAACAACAAAACAGCGCTCTACTGTTGCTCCTCATAGGAGCGATCGCATGTTTTTTTACTGGGAGTTACCAAAGTAGTACTCATATGTGATTGATTCGAAAAAAGTGAATCACACATTTGAATCATGAGCCGCTTGCTCAAAAATTAGTATGAATAAGTATAAGTAGTTTCCAAAGAAGTACTCATATGTGATTGATTCGAAAAAAAGTTAATCACATTTTTGAATCATGAGTCACTTACACAAAAATGAGTATGAACAAGTATCAATAGTTTCCAAAGTAGTACTCATATGTGATTGATTCGAAAAAAAGTGAATCACACATTTGAATCATGAGCCACTTACACAAAAATGAGTATGAATAAGTATAAGCAGTTTCCAAAGTAGTACTCATATGTTATTGATTCGAAAAAAAGTTAATTACATTTTTGAATCATGAGCCACTTACACAAAAATGAGTACGAATAAGTATAAGTAGTTTCCAAAGTGGTACTCATATGTGGTTGATTCAAAACAAAGTGAATCACATTTTTTAATCATGAGCCACTTACTCAATAATGAGTATGAATAAGTATAAGTAGTTTCCAAAGTAGTATTCATTTGAGACTGATTAAAAACAATGTGAATCACATTTTTGAATCATGAGCCACTTACACAAAAATGAGTATGAACAAGTATCAATAGTTTCCAAAGAAGTACTCATATGTGATTGATTCGAAATAAGTGAATCAAATGAGTATAGAATGAATTAAATGTTAAGGGTTGCCACCTAATAATATGTATTCTTAAGAATTTAAACCATCATTTAACAGTATAAGAGTGTCGCTGATTTCGATTGGTTAATAGGGTTGCCACCTTAATTTTTTATTTTTACGAATTCGATGCGGGAGCGAACACTATGTAAAAACAGGTCGCTGAATCCGAATCCGTTGTCAGAATTTCAAAATTATGTCATTTTTTATAATAGGGCTGCCACCTTATAATATGTATTTTTAGGAATTTTAAATATCATCTAACAGTGTTAGGGGGTTGCTGATTTCAAATCTGAAGGAAAAATTTTAAAATTCAATTTTGTTAATAGGTGGCCACCTAATTATAAAAACTGACATCATTTTGAAATTCTAACAACAAATTCAGATGCAGTGGCCCATTTTTATCTAGTGTTCGCGCCGGCACCGAATTCGTAAAAACAAAAAAATTAAGGTGGCAACCCTATTAACCATATTAATTTTAAAATTCTGAATTCATTATCGAAATCAGCGACCTCTAACACTGTTGAACTATGTTTATAATTCTTAAAAATACATATTATTAGGTGCCAAACCTTAATATTTAATTCATTCTATAATTATAATCACATATGAATACTACTTTGGAAAGTACTTATACTTATTCATACTCATTTTTGTGTAGGTGGCTCATGATTCAAAAATGTGATTCATTTTAAATCTCTGAATTGTGAACGAATAGTACTCGAGTACTACTTATTTTTAAGTATTCGTCGCAGATCTCTGTTACGAACTTATAATATTCTAGCTATAAACCGGGTTAGTTGTTATTGAATTTGAAGAAAACAGTTAATTTTTTTTCATATTTTTTAATTAAAACAATGAAAACAATACTTAAACATTAACATTGCTTTGTTTCAATACTATTTTGGTACGTAATCATATTCTCCAACATTCTTGATTTTTGTTTAATCGACTACATCACACACTATATCTTAACCCCATTGGTCTCACAATTATTAATTAAAATTTTTTTGTTTTTTGCTTAAATTGAAATCGATTGGCCTTTGGCTTTTAGCCGTTTTGTGTAGAAGGACAAAGATACAAAAAATTCAATTATTTTATTCCTTTTGACGTAGAATTACGTCTTACAGCGCGTTTTGTATTGCGGGTCATTTTCACGAATTTTTTCAAAGTGATATTTGACACTTTGGGGTATACCTACAGCCTTTAATATTCATCGTACAAAGAAAAAAATGCCAAAATATCAGTTTTAGTGGGAATAAAACGAATATCTAATAAAATAGCAAAATCTTAGAAGATGAAAAATTCATATATTCGTATGAGTAATGCACAAGCTGCCTAGCTGCAGTAGCTGCTTATGCTGTTTTTAAGGTTGTTGTTGTTGTTGTTGGGTTTGCTTGTGTGGTTCGTTATTACGTCGTTCGTTGTTGTGCTGCTTTTGTTGTTTGTTTTTATAAATATGTATGTAAAACATACATATATAAATACACATGAGTTGCTTTTTTTTCCCAGATAGCCAATCGGCTTATTTCTGAAGCGGACCGTTTCGTTGTCAGCAAACTATGCATTGTGTGTTTCATATAAGAGTGCCATTTATTAAGTTTGTATATTAATGTTGATTTTCTATGATTTAAATACAAATTCTAAATGTTTGATAGTTTAACTGCATGTTTATGTAAAACGAAACGAAGGCTGAACGTGGTGAGAGACACGGTAAGCAATACATTTTTCCATATAAAAAAGTATTGTTGCTCGTTTCTTACACGACGTTCAGCCTACGTTTCGTTTTACATAAACATGCAGTAAATCATTCTTGATTTTAAATACAAATTCTAGTTGTTTGATAGTTTAAAATCGTTTATTGAGCTTTAGGTCAGGTTAGAACAATTAATTGCTCTAACGAATTTTTTTCAAAGAAACAACAGAAACAACACTTTCAATAAAAAAAGAAAAAAAAACATCACTAGCTGATTAATTAGTTAGCTGATTGATTAACTAGTTTAACCTGACCTAAGGCTCAATAGACGATTTTAAACTATCAAACAACTAGAATTTGTATTTAAAATCAAGAATGATTTAAACTATCAAACAATTAGAATTTATATTAAAATCATAGAAAATCAACACAAAAAATAACAAGGTCATATAGAAAACTTTAAGTTGTATATTAATTTTATTTGTTGTTAAACAGTTGTAACCTTTTCTTAAAATAGTTTTTATTAAGTTGCAACAATAAGCTAAACAATAAACGGTAACTCAACTGCACTTCCTTGATTTCAATACAAGGGTTAAAAAAAGGGAAAAAAGACAAGAACAAACGACACATCAAGCGAATATGACATCAATTTCAATTCGATTCTTGATAAATACAAAAAAAGACTTTACAATTATATAGAAAACGGTTTAAAGGTACAAAAACTTGCCATTTTCATACCAGCAAATCAGACGCTGCCGTTTTAAGTACCGTTTAGCTGGCACAGTAACATTCATGGCTTGTTGGGTTGTAATGCAATAGAGAATACTGATGCATGTAGCTCGAGAGCCAGTATGTGGCTACAAAAAATGTACTACTACTAGCCAAGGTTGCCAGTTAAAATTTAAAACAATTCCGACAAAAAGTTACTTTTATCACAATAACATAAATTAAATACAACAAAAATTACCATTGTAAATATAAACAAAAAAGTTTCTACCGCAATAAAAAAATATCAAAGAAATCTCACGATCATTAAATATTACCACAAAAATACCACGCTTTAAAAACGCATTTTAAAAATGCCACCACAAATTGCATATGCATTTAAAATTGCCACAAAAATCTCATTCGCATTAAAAAATACCACAATAAGTCCCATATGCACAAACCATTTTAAAAACATTTAGAAGTAGAACAAAGAAACTTTGCTTACTAAAAAAGGAAAAAAAAATTTAAGAAGAATATTACCAAGCTCCCACGGAAATTTAAATAATACCCCGCTGAATTTCCACGCCAATTAAAAAATACCACGCTGAATTAAAAAATTTAATAGGAATTCCCAGAAACAAAAATTCCTAAGAGCAATTAAAAATTACCACGAATGGGATTTTTCCAACATAACTGGCAACGTTGCTACTAGCTGCTGGTATTGTTGTTTTGGTTTTGCATGTGCTGCGGAGGGCCGTTTTTCACTCGGCAATTCTATGAGCAATAATTGCTTTCGCCGCAAGTAGTTTGTGGACTTCCCGGGTTTAAAGGGGACTTTCGTAAGCCCATTCATGCGGGCGAATAATCCACAAACTGCTTCCGGCAAAGGCAATTATTGCCGAGTGAAAAACGGGAAAAAGAGATCTTGCTACCAGAGCAATAATTGCTTTCGCCGCAAGCTCGAGAATTTTCGTGTGTAACGAGTGGAAAGCGGGACATAGTAAGCAAAGTTCTGTTTATTTTCTGTGGACGATTCGATTCATCCCCTCTAACGCTGCTCCACCACAGCGATCATGCTCTTTTCTGTGTTTTAGATTTGCTTGGTAATTGTTGTTGGTTCAGTTAGCTGAAATTTTTTTAGATGTTCTTAATTTTTACTCGACATGAACAGCTGTATTTGACAACTAGCTCGCTTTTCTCGGCTTTGAGTGCCATGAGTTGGAGTACGAATAAAACTAATGTTTATTTTCGCATCATCTCTCTCTTCTCGCATCATTGGTCAGGCCTCACTTAGAATACTGTTCCATTATATGGAACCCTTCTGCACACCTACATACTGAACGTATCGAAAGAATTCAAAGAAAATTCACTAGGTTTATGTTTTACCAATTGAACTGGAACCCGAGCCCCCTCCATATAGAACTAGATGTGCCCTGATTGGACTAAGTTCTCTTAAGTGTAGAAGATAGGCAGCATCAATCATTTTCCTTAGAGATATCCTCCACAATAATATTGATTGTCCGGATCTATTGGGCATGCTTGCATTTCGTATACCCCCGAGACGGTTTCGAAGCCAGTTTAATTTCCATGAAACCTTTCATAGAACTGTTTATGGACTTAACGAACCTATAACCCGTAGCATTAGGGTAACTAACTACCTTTTGCCCTTAATTGACATATTTGTCACTAACTCTCGTGATCATTTCAGAAATACACTCTATAATGTCCTCATGAGCCTCGATGCCTAATTCAAATTTAACACAAATCAACTTGTTTACTTTTGAATTCTGATAAATTATTTTT
This sequence comes from Dichetophora obliterata, assembly GCA_963920525.1. Lineage (NCBI taxonomy): Eukaryota > Metazoa > Arthropoda > Insecta > Diptera > Sciomyzidae > Dichetophora > Dichetophora obliterata. The sequence goes on from OY986440.1 coordinate 9,958,441, forward strand.
GCTATGTATAAAATTCTTTCAGCTTGTTTATTTTTAAATTAAGTTATAGTTAATTACATTTAATTTATTTTTTCCCTTTGTTATATAATTGTAATTTTAATTTTAATTTCTATATGGAGTATAATATGGATTGTTAAGTAGTCTACAAGAGTTACAGCTCTGCTTGATGAAATAAATAAATAAATAAATAAATAAATAAATATTTTCAGCATGTATGTATACTACTACGCAAATTTGCGCATGCGTTACTAAGCATGCGTTGTGCTTTAAAAACTACATTTATTTTTTAAATACCATAATAGGAATTGTTTTTATTATGCATTATATTCTTTCCATATTAAAAATTTATTTTTTTAACTAAAATTTTAATTTTAAATTACTTTTAAAATATACATATATAATAATTCAAATTTACCCATATTTATTTCCATTAATTAAACATAACTGAATTGCATTTACCAACAAAACAAATGCAAAAGAACAACAAATTCATCACCATAAATATCAAAAGAAAACTTTTTATAAAACAAAACCAATTTTTACATGAATTTAATTGTGAGAATTTTAGATCAGGTAAATTTAAAGAAGGACAACAACAACAAATTTGTTTTTGAATAATTTGTATTTAGAAGATGAATTACTTTAAAAAAGTTTTGAAGGATATACATGGAAAAAACCAGAATTTTTCTCTATTACTGTATAAAAAGGAATTCTACGTCTATACTTACGATACTATCGAAACTGTGTATTTTTTAGAGTAGCCGCAAGCTCTTTTTGTAATGACCTCAAAAAGGCTCTGCCGAATATAAAATTTTGTTGGGATCATTCGAATGATAAGAAAGATAATAGAATCAATTAAAAAACAAGAATTTCTTCCAGAGTAGAGAACGTGTTTAACTATTTCCAAGCAATTCCTTCGAGCATCGCCTTTTCGTTTCTGAAGTCGCCAAAAGATAGTTATATGCAATAGAAAATAAAAAATTGGCATTTATATAATTGGCCAGACAGTAAGGACCAGAAGTGAACCGTTAGTTTGTTAAATAAATCACAGGAAATTCCACAAGTACACAACAAATTCACACGTGTTGGTGAGGGTTTTGCAATAGAAACGAAAGTGTGTATCGATAATCTTCTCACGTTCTCAATTATTTATTGAGACAAATTACATTAACAAACTTCGAAATTGCTCTTTTATCTGTTGTTTTTTTTTTGTCTTCCCCAAATTGCAAGCAAAACAAGCGCACGCACAAAAATGGAAAAAAGTTCGCAATTGGATGAACTGAGTCGTGAAAAGACGTTAGCAGAAACTTTGTGAGTTTCCTTTTTGCTTGTTTAAAACAAAAGTTTCTAAACGATTCAAAAATAAAACGGCAAAAAGATAAAAATGTGTACTAGAAAAAATATTAGTCAAAGCACACTGAAGAAACGGTGAAAAAACAATAAGTAGTAGAACTTCATGGTGGCTAGGAAGCACTTTATGCTAGAAAAAATAAGTATGTACAGTATATTTAGATAGGAGTCCCCTTTAAAATGTTTTCAACCGTGAATGTTATATTTCAACCTGAATCACCCTAAGTAAAGGTTTTATCAATTAAAAAACAAAATGTTAGCAGCAAACAGAATCGTAGCCAGGATTTCATGGGGGGAAGATTTTGACTACGAAAATTTAACAACACAATTTTTTTATGTGGAGAGTTTTTTGTTCAAAATTTATTACATCTTAAACTAAGCTTGAATGAGGCTATTCCTTTTTTTAAATTACAAAAGAAGTTTCTATAGATAGTCACATTTTTTTTGATCGAGGAGAAGCTACCCTAAAAATGAACTAAATTCAGTCTATTTGATGGACCACGAATTTTAGTCCGAAATATGTGCTAAATGAAAGTTGATGATGAAACACAACTCTCAGAAAAGTTTCAGTTCGAGGTTCAATGTTAAGAGAACAATGGCCGCATTCTAGCCGAAAAAGTGCTCAAGTAGCGAAGTAGCATAAAATATTTTCGCTATATAAATTGTGACATCTCAAGGAACATGTTCTGTGAGAGCATACCATTCAGCCCGAAAGTTGTGGAACAGTTCTTTCCGCTGAATGCAGGCAATGATAAAAGTTGATTAAGTTAAATTGAGTCAGTTTAATAAGATTTTTACATAATTTCAAAATCTAGTATCTCAAGCATGGGCGTCTACAGGGGGAGGACTAAGCGCCCTCTCCGGCTCTGTGAAATTGAAACTTACGGCTTTTTTGATTTAATATCAAATATTAAATCCAAAAAATCGACGCTTTTAGTTGTAAAAGTGTAAAATTGTGCAGTAAAAAGTATTTTGATAAGGTGCGTCATAATCAATCAAAAAGTCGATTTTGAATTTTTTGTAACTTACGGCTCTTTTGATTTCATATGACGATATGTCATTATGATGCTAATATATTTTGAAGAAAACACACAAAAATACTTTTTTAAATAGTATGTTGTACCCGTCGCTGTCATAAGTTCCCCACGGAGAAAAGAACCGGTTCTGAACCTATTACGTGTTAGGTCTGACCCAATTCTGCCAGCAATATATGATAACAACCGGTCACTTTTACATAGCGTTGTCATTGACAGGGGTCAAGTGCCACCTGCTGCATCACCTTGGGCTGATCCAGTGACCGGTCCAAAAGAGATCTACCAATCTTGGTAGATGAAAAAAGAACCGGTTCAGAAACTACTACGTAGTGTTGTCAAATATTCGACAAAATGTAAAAACCGGTTTCTGTAATAACCCGAGAACTACAATTTTTCAAAAACCGTATTTTCGAATAATTAATAAAAATTTACCGGTTTTTAGTAAAATATATTTTTAAATTTAATGAAAACCTGAGAGAAAAATAAAAGCCATGGCATATTTTTTTGTCGATGTTTTTTAAGTCTATGAATTCGTTTGAGGTGGTTGTGAAGGGTAGATGACGATGAACCTTTGCAGGAAATTATTTTAGGACACAATGTACATTGCGCCTTTTCTTTATTTTTCTTAAAGTACTTCCACACTATGGAGCTCATTATGAATCTATGCTGGAATATATATTATTACATTTTCAAGAATTTATGTGAATGATGGTACTTATATTGCCTCAGTAATAATTTAAATAGTGTTTTGTTTGCAATTTGCGTTAATAATTCATGTGTAACAATTTGGTTACAAACAGCTGTTTAAGTGTTGGACTTTAGTGGGTTGTGTTTAATAGGAAAAATAGTGCTGCCACGAAGATTTTTCGTTTTTTGTATATGGTGGAAATTAACAAAAAAAAAACATGGAAAAAATTTTAAACCAAAAAACCCGGTTTTTCGAATTATTCGAAATGCATAATTTAAGAAAAATCGAAACCGAAGAAACCGAAAAATCAATAAAATCCCAGTTTTTCGAATAGCCCGAAACCGAGAATAACAACGCTCCACGTGATAGGTTCCAATACGTGTTCTTGCACTCAAAAAATGTTGTGTGTAAACATTACTAATAACTGCGGCTATTCTACTAATTTTTTTCGTAGTTTTCAGCCACGAATAGGATTCGTAGAATTAACATAGAATAGTACATATTACACATATGTTATTCGTATTCGTACGAAACAAATGTTTATTGTACGGATACATTTCCTTACATTTACGAATGATCCCAGTAAAAAAGTGGATCATTAGCGATCTATTAGCAATCTGGGAGTGCTCCTTGAGGTTTAATCATATTAAATATATAAATGGAAATTTTTTTATTGATCCAAGCTAGGTGTATTTTGTGTTCTCTTTAGAAGAAAGAGTAGCTCTTCCTTTAACATCCCAGAGGAGCTCAAAAGGAGCGATCAATAAATGATCCAAATGGATCAGCAAAGGAAAATTTTTTTTTGGTTGGAATTTAAGTTTACTCCAAAAGCTCCATACCTCAAGTATACTGCTCAAGACCCTACAGTGACGAGGAAATTATTTGGCCAAATCGTGAAATTTATAACGCCATCACAAATTACGAAGTGTTTTTGATTCTTTTTAAAAACTGCACTTTAATTGCATCAGTCGCATCAGCGGATGGACAAAACGCAATTATCGTTGGCTGGTCGCACTTCACGACTTCGGTGTTGAAATGACGCGAATCGAATGAAAGAGTTTCAAGAGAGAATAAATCACAGAAAATAATGAAAGAGTTTCCTAAAAAGCACATGCTCCACTATATGTTCTTTTTTTCATTAATTGCTCGCCTATCGATCTTATAAAACAGTAAAAAAGCAAGAGAGCACAAGTGCTCACTTTTTGATCCAATAAAACAGCAAAAGAGCGCTCCCTTGTTGCTCCTCATGCGATCGCTCCATATTTTTACTGGTAATATGGTAATAACTAATAAAAAAAAACTTTAGGGGTATTCACACTAACTTGGGTAGTTGGGTATGGGTGAATTGAGTACTTTTGGTTATTGCGAGCACCCTAAATTAGTTTTTGGCAGTGCTGCATGTTTGTTTGATCTCCTCGGTTTATGTAGATGAGCGACAGCTGGAAAAGGGTTGCCACCAAATCATTTTTTTAATTCGGCATAAAATAGTTATTCTACATACGAGTATTTTTAAAGTGAACTTCGCAGCATCTTATCATATATTAGTAATCCAGGTTAACTAACAGGCAGCTAACTGCCACATAAGAATTTTCATGCCAATCGGAAAAAAATTTTAATTTTATGTATATCTGAACTGGCATAGCTGTTGTGCGACTACGCCCATTTTAAGATAAGCTTCCAAAAGTAACTACTTTACCAAATTTTAGTTTAATGCGACCAAAACCGTTTAAAATATAGCATTTTTATTGATTTGTAGGCGGTAAAAGGGTGTTTGGCTAAATTTTCCCAAACTATCTCGTAGGCGAAACAAATCCACAGCCAAAATTTCAACGCAATCGGCCCAGTTGTCAGTTTTAATGATTTATTAAGGAGTGGGCGTTGCTATAGAGCAATCACGCTCATTTTTAGTACTGTTCCCGAATGTAACCATACAAACTAAATTACCAAATTTAAGTCTTATGCGACCAAAATCGTCTTAAATAAAGTATTTTTATTGATTTGTGGGCTGTAAAAGAGGACGTGGACACCCATTTTTTATACAGTTTCTGACAGTAACCATACAAACTAAATTACCAAATTTTAGTCTAATACGGTCAAAACCGACCGAAATATAGCATTTTTATTGATTTGTGGGCGGTAAAAGGGGGTTTGGCTCTTTTTATTAACCGAGATATTAACTTTATTAACCGAGATATTAACAGATATTGTAAATTTGGTTGCCTTAGGTGTTTCCGTTCCCGAGATCTTAAGAAACACCGCACGAACGATATTATATATATAGAAGGGCGGTAAAAGAAGGCGTGGCAAAATTTATACATCAAGTGACCACCACACTTGGTCTAAAAGCAAATATAAACAAAGTTTCATTCTAAAAACATGCAAAACTCAGGAATTATAATATCTGAAATGTAGGCGTATTTATAGATTGACCACGCACCTTTTTTGAATTGTCGATAGCAGCCATTCGAAGAAAATTACAAAATTTTAGTCCACTACACCCGAATTCGTCTGAAATAAAGCGATTTCATTAACTTGTGGGCGGAAATAGGGGGTGTGGCAATATTTTTTTTTTTATTATTCGAGATATTAGCCTTGACAACAAATATTGTAAATTTGATGCCCTAAGGCCAATTCTTGCCTATTTTTGCAAAAGGTGGTAACAAATGGAAAAAGTACTCAATTTGGCAAAAAAACAGTCTACCCAAACAAGTTAAGAGGTCAGCTAGAGTACATTGGTAGATGGGTACTGGGATAAAATGGCACTTTACAAAAACAAAATGTGCGGCATTTGCCTATCTACCCAACTACCCAAGTCAGTGTGAATACCCCTATTCTGTCTGAGATGAGCGGTTCATTAGCTTACGGGCCACGTAGTCACCCCAGTAGGCCACCATGCAATCGTACATTTTCTTATATTCGGTTATTGTTCAACAAACCAGGCTGAACAATTTCAGTTGTACACAAGGCGAGTGCAAAGCTTCTAAGACAAAAGCTAAAGAAAAAATTAGAAAATTCTGAATAAAGTAGTCCGATTTTGAAACAAGGACTAATTTTTTAAAAAATCTGACGATCTGGCATATTCGGATTAAGCAAACGATTTTACATAAGAATATGTTATGGTCAAAACTTTTTTTATCACTTAAATGTAAATAGTAAACTCGATTTGAAACATCCATTTTACACTTCTTCAAATTTAGCGATTTTTAGCGTTTTTTAGGCACCCACCCAGTTTGAGATTTTTCTAGACTTTTTCATGTCACGTGCTGATAGTACATCCAGGATTCAGAATCAAGCCTTGCAGGGAAGTTCTGGAAAAATTAGGAAAATGTATGGAACCAAAAACCCATCCAATATACATGTACCTCTTTACATATTTATTCATGTTTTGAATTAAAAAAAAGTAGGTCAATTTCCCTACTCGATTTAAGTAACTTGCCAGCTGCTTGAACTGATGCATTTTTGGAAAAAGAAATAAGTGGATATGTGTCAATGCGGTGTGAGATCGGGTCAAAAATAGCATGCAGGGAACATTTCAAGAATAGCGACAACTCTAGCATAATATATGGATTTTGACCTCCTAAATCCAAATATGAAAATTTTCAGGCCACTGGCAATAGCGCAATAGGCCTCAAAAATAACAATGAGTTCGAAAAAACTTGTTTGTATTTTTTTCGGTTTACAAAAAAAAAAAAAAAAGGTTTGTTTAATATTGGGAAATTTTTGTATTCTTATTTGAGAAGTTGAAAACCTGAGGGCTTAATAGGAGCAATTCATTTAAGGCTAAAGGAGATTATTTAATTAAAAAATTTAATTTAATAAGCTACTAAAATATTTGCGTTTGCAAAAAATTATTGAAATCCATTACATGACAAAAAAATAAAGTTAAATTTGAAAATGTTTCGAGCATGATACGAGAGATATTTTTACCCCATCTTTAAAATATATTGGATTTTCTTATGTGTTCAAGCGTGTGTCAACCGTTGTATCATGTTTATAATATTAGTAACTACTAAGAATCTCAGAAAATATAATTATATAGGTTATATATTCTTTATGCGCATTCTAGACTCCTTTTGAACAATTGCTGCGGACTCCTATGATCTCAAGAATGACCTAGAATACGAAAATAAGTATTGGTAAAAAAACAAAGTTCGGCCGCTCAAATTTTGTTCGAGTGTTACTGAGTCCTGAGCTTTAAAGTGAGCCCTCCAAAAATTCATTTACAGTGGCTCCATCACATAATCGGACAAGAGATTGTATGATATACATGTGCTCTAAACCAAATTCAGACATGGTGGAGTACGGGTGCTTCTTTATTGGGTTGTCGAAGGCGACTTTGTAGTCGACAAAAAGATGGTGGGTGTCGACTTATTTTTCTTGAGTCTCTCCAAGATTTGTCGTAGCGTGAAAATCTGGTCGATGGTGGACTTTCCAGGTCTGAAGCCACACTGATAAGGTCCGATCAGTTCGTTTACAATGGGCTTCAATCTTTCACATAAAACGCTCGACAGGACCTTATATGCGATATTAAGAAGGCTTATCCCACGATAAGTGGCACAGATAGTGGGATCGCCTTTCTTGTGGATTGGGCAGAGCACACTGAGATTTCAATCGTTCGGAATGCATTCTTCCGACCATATTCTGCATAGAAGCTCGTGAATGCATTTAAGTAGAGCTTCGCCTCCGTTCTTAAACAGCTCAGCAGGTAAGCCATCAGCTCCCGCGGCTTTGTTATTTTTAAGCCGAGCTATAGCTGTCAGAACTTCATCATAGTCGGGCAGCGGAACCTCGACGCTGTCATCCGAAATTGGGGTTTCCAGAATATCATAGAGAAATAGAGATGACACTCTATTGGCGGGATTGTTGTCAGCGTCGCCATTTAGAAGCTTAGAGAAGTGTTCCCTCCATAACGTCAGTTTACTCTGGACATCTTTCACTAGATTCCCGTTTTCATCCTTGCAGGAAGAGGCCCCGGTTTTAAAACCATCGGCAAGGCGTCTTATTTTTTGGAAAAATTTTCGGGCCTCATTCCTGTCACCATACATCTCAATCTTCTCCTGCTCGCGCTTTTCTGCCCATCTTTTTTTCTGCCTCAAAAAAAAATACGTCTCTCTTCCCTTCTCTTTTCTTTGTATCGCTCCTTAGCACCGCGAGTTACAACCAGCTGCAGGGTGGCTTTGTAGGCGGCGTCTTTCTCTGCAGTGGCGTTGCGACACTCCTGGTCGTACCACTGGTTTCGGCGAGGGCGGTGGTAGCCAATCACCTCTTCAGCAGCCGCACGCATGGAGTTGGAAATGTGTGTCCACTGCGTGCATATATCATCGATTGGAAGAGTGCTTTGAAGCAGCAGTTAGAGTCGAGTGGCGAAAGCATCGGCAGTCTGTTTTGATTGCAGCTTGTCGACGTCTAGTTCTCTCTGTGTAGGGTTGCGTGTATTCTTAGCTGCGCACAGACGTGTACGGATCTTGGCTGCAACAAGATAGTGATCCGAGTCAATACACTGGAAGAGTGCCTTCCGTCGATCAAAAAGTGATCAATTTGATTTTTGGTTTTTTGATCAGGGGACATCCAGGTGGCTTTATGAATATTGAGATACTTGAATCTAGTGCTATTTATTATCATGTTTCGTGCTGCGGCAAAGTCAATCAGCCTCATTCCGTTATCGGAGGTGTTGTCGTGGAGGCTGAACTTTCCGACTGTTGGACCAAAAATATTTTCCTTGCCCACCTTAGCGCTGAAGTCACCAAGCACGATTTTTACGTCGTGACGGGGTCAGCGCTCGTAAGCATTTTCATAGCGCTCATAGAAAATTTCCTTGATCTCAATCTGATCGGGAATCTGGGGGCGAACCTTTACAATGTAACATGTCTGACTGTCTCAACCTGGCGAGGCCAGCATAATCTTTGTCGTTAGTTTGGCGGCTATTCTGAGCGGCGTGCCCCCCTAGGCTTTAAATAGGTTGTGCGTCGAGTTTGAAGCCCTCCCGTAAAAACCCATTTCAATGAAAACAATTAAGAAAAGAAGAAAACTAGATCAAACTTAGCATTTTTTAATTTCAGATGTGGGGCCTTATATAATATTTTCAAAGATTCATGAGGATTGGATCACTAGAATAGGGTGTGGGGGATGGTTAAAAAAAAGCATACAAATATTCACTAAAAATTCCTAAAAATATCTCTTGCAAACTTAAATTCTTTATAAAGGGCAAGGGTAAAGAAAGGGTTAATTGTTGGTGTTTTTACTAAAATTCAATGTATCCATTTATTGAGGTAATGAACTGCATACCACAATTCAATTTACATTGTTCCTTAACTATAAGAACTTTTTACCTTTATTCTATATCAGTTCTTTGTGGCAATGTAAAATGTTCTTTAAATTTAATAACTTTTTCCTAAATTCAATGTGTCAGTCCTTTGCAGCAAAGAACTGCATAGTTTAAATCAAGGAATCTGTTCTTTATTTGTAAGAACTATTTCTAAAACTTAAAGAAACTTTTATTTTGCTGTAAGAAAATGTTCATAGAAATCAAAGAACTTTGTACTTACACACAATGAAAAGTTCTTTGATTTTAAGCAACAATTCATGAATACCGTTAACTTTAAGAACTTTAAGAAACTTTAAGAACAAAGATTCATTGAGCGTAAGAACCCATACTTTGGACCAATTTTAATGAATGATACATTGTGACAAAGAGTTTTTTCTTTGTTATTAAGAACGTTTTTGGTTCTGTGTATATGAAGCGATCAAGCGCTCAATACTGACAAGTGGAATTTGAACGCGTTTTATTCTGATATCATATTCTCGCAATTTGGTCAACTGCTACAGTGGCTCCATCATATAATCGGACAAGAGATTGTATGACATACATGTGCTCTAAACTTAAAAAAGCACGAAATATATTGGTTTTTCCACTTTTATTTACACTTCAAATGCTTATCTTTCTGAACAACAAAAAAAAAAAAACAAGTTTTATACTGAAAATTTTAAATTTTAAAATCGGACAAAGTAAGAGAGTAATACTAAAAATTCGAAAATCGAACAATTAATATTTAGTTGCATATCCTTTGTTGTCCAGAACGGCCTTTAAGCGCTTTGGAATAGATTTTACCAAGTTTTGGCATACTTCCGGCTCAATGGAGTTCCATGCTTCTAGTAAAGCCTCCCTTAGCTGAACTAACGTATTGAATTTTTGTTGATACACTCTCCTTGCTAATTCCTCCCAAAGATGCTCAATTACGTTAAGGTGTGGGCTCTGTGCAGGTGTTTGAATAAGTTTGGGCCAGCTATGGATCAACCAAAGCTTAGGAACGCCCGATGTGTGCTTGGGATCGTTGTCTTGATAAAAAGTAAAGTTGTTTGCTATACCCAATTTTCTGCACTTTGCTTTACATTTTGCTTCTGAATATTGAGGTAAACAAATTTGTCCATTTTACTATCAATAAATTGCAAATTGTCTACTCCGACACTCGACATACAGCCTCAAACCATAACAGAGCCTCCTCCATGCTAAACAGTGGCTTTTGTGTTTTGAAAATTAAATTCGGCATTTGGTTTACGCCACACAAACATCTTGCCATCTGATCCGTGCAAATTAAATTTGCTTTCGTCAGTAAACAAAACCTTTAAATAATGAAAGCTATCAATAAAAATGTATTTTAAGACGATTTACTATAAAATTACTTGATTCAAAAAATCTTCTGTTTTCAGTAAATACTCCTTGGCATATTTTAATCTTTTGCTTTTATTTTTAGGGCTTATAAATGGTTTTTTCGTAAAAATCGTATTTATGTAATTTATTTCGAACAGTATTTAGGCATATATCTTTTCCAGTGCGAGTTTTTAAATATATTTTAAGTTCTTTTGTGGTTTTAAAAGGATCTTGCTTAATTTTTTTCAATATCGACCGTTCTTCGCGCTCATTTAAAATCTTGCCTTGACCTTCTCTGCTCTTGTTGGCCAACCTAAACTCATCACGGAACCTCTTGATTATGTCGTGGACAGTAGATTTACTTTTTCCAACCAATTCGGCAATATCTCTTACGGTTTTACCTTCCAAATTCAATTTAACTGCTAATTGCCTAATTTCGACTGTAGACTGCTTTCCACTTGGAGCCAATTTATATATATTTTCATTTATTCTGCGCTTTCTACTAAAGCCTTCAGCCTAGAAGAGCAAAGTTATGGAGATAAGTTGTGTTGATACAATAGGACCCAAGTGTAAATTATAATTCCTCTCTTATAATTATTTTTGAGTCATAAAAGATTTCTTCAATTTGGTTTCTTTGATTCTTCCATTTTCAGGTAAGCACCGTCCTGCTTTATGACATCCCTATCGTTTCGCTCTATATCGAATGTCAGGAGCGTCTTTGTTTGGCTCAAATCTCAAACACACTGCTCAAGCAGTTCAGCTATAATGAGATTCATAACCGACGTGTTGCTCTCGGCATAACATGTGTACAATGTACGCCAGTTCAACTGGAAATACTGCGCCGAGCAGGCGCAATGCCTGTTAGCTCACGACGATGCGGCATGATAACACGACGTGAGGCGGAACGTTTATGTAAAAGCTTCTTGGGCGACAATGCGCCACCTCGTTTGCCGGATGATTTTGCCTTTAGTGTTCATCACAAGTGCGCCTGGGGCTGTCGAGGTTCATTTTTACCTTCACGTTACAACTCATCACGTGCAAAGTGTATAAAGTGCACATATTGTGGCCTCTTTTTTTCACCAAACAAGTTCATTTTCCATTCGCATCGAATCAGTGCTAACGATAAATATATTCAGCCAGATGCAGCAAACTTTAATTCCTGGCGCAGACACATGATGCTTAGCGGACATCCACGCGAAGAAATTGTGCATGCTTGGGAAGACGTCAAGGCTATGTTCAATGGTGGAACACGTAAGCGTCTTATGGCTTCCCATTCACTAATGTCTTCCGAATGTCAATCGAATACAGTCGCCCAAAAGATCTTAGATGACGCAAGTAGTGGCGGACAAGAAAGTCATAATTTACCTGAGGACAATAATAGCACACGTCTATCACCAAAACGAGCCAAAGACAACAGCTTAGGAGTAACAGCCGCTGCTGTTGTAGGCGTAACAGCAGTCGCGGCTGCTGTAGGCGCAGTTGCAAAGCAATTACCTATACGCCCTTTCAATATGCATCCGAATGCTGTCGGTTCGATAAACTTATGTTCGAGCAGCATTCCTGAGAGTGATATCGCAATTATGCCTTTTTCACGTAGCTTCATGATGGACTACATGTGGCACGCGCATGCTGTTCAAAATGCTGCTCAAATTCAACAGCAGCATCAACAGAAGTGTGGCGCCAACAGTGGCAACAGCAAAACAGAAGCATTTTCACTCACTCCAAGTTGTAGTTTACAAACTTGGATAAAAGCTCCAATTGTAAACGGCAGTGGTTCGCTTTTGTTTGATTCAGCGGCTACTGCTGTCAAATCATTGCCAATTCGAAGTGGCCATGAATCTGATCCACAGATATATTCTACTTCGCATCATAACACCGGGTCAGCATCATCTATTGTGGCAGCACCTAATCTATCTAGTTTGAAATCGTTTCGTGAACCGGTAGCAGCTATACCGCAACTTTGTAATTCATCCGCTTTTAAACCTGTGATACAGCTACAAAAACAACAGCATCATCATCAACAACAGCAACAACAACAACAGCAACAACAACAGCAACAACAACAGCAACAACAACAGCAACAACAACAACTTCAACATCACCATCAAGTGCAGCAGCAGCACCGGATGCTAAATTCAGTAAGAGCTGTAGCAGCAGCCGTTTCCGCAACTGCCACACTGGTTTCTACGACGGTTTATTCATCAAAAAGTACCGCCACGGTTTCCCTCACCACGTCTCTGTCATCAATGTCATCATCATCGTCTTCTTCGTCTTCTTGTTCATCATCTTCATCAATGCCAAATGCACCAATATTGCCTACGTCAGTGGTTTCACCAACTTTTGTCAATCACACAAGACTCTGTACCACACCAAACGCACTGTTGCGATTGTTGCCACCGCCAGTACCAACATTACACAATCTACCTGTTGATACATTGGACGCTGTAAGCACTCATACACCTTCCGCAGAAAAACTGCAGTGCAGAAAAATCACAAGCGAGAACATATCAGTGACACCTCCCTTCATGATCTGCTCAGGAACAAACTATATTAAAGAATCGCATTCATCCGAGGATGAGCTGGAAACAGAAGACGATATAATGGTAGATATTGAAACCACCGAAGACGATCAACAGCAGGTGTCGCCGCAACAAGCTCAACAGCAAAGAGCTCAAACACCACTACTTCCTAAGGTCTGCCCCTCTCAGCAGCTATTCATAAAGAAATATGAGCCAAACAACAGCATGGATGACATCGACGTTGACGGTGATGGTGATAGTGACAGAGGTAACGAAGAAGTTCGCGAAGTTGTAACGCAGACGCAACTAAAAGAGAACGCACCTAATCTAAACTATGAAACTGAACGACTTGGAATTCAAGGGAATACAATTGAATCGGAGGAGGGATATTTTAATGAAAGTGAAACTTTATTGGATCAACATGGCAGCGATTCGACAACGTCTACATCCAGCTCAATCGAAATCGTGGAAAACTCAAACACGAACGAAGAAGTTCTTTTTGGTAGGACTATTATTGAAAAGGTAAGTGAAATAAAAGGCAATACTTGATGTACCGTAAGAAAAAAACTTCAATTTTGGTAGAGAAGCTATATAAATTCAATATATGTATTAGGGCGTAACAATAGAAACCGATTCAATTTGATAAGAGGTAAAAAATTGGGAATGGATGAAAAAAAATTTTCAAAATTTTTAATTTTTTTTTTAAATCCATACCGGCTCAACTCCGTGATCTTTTCTAAACGCAAAAAATAGATTTGTTGCTATTTTTGGGGTATAGTATCGATTTTATTAAATGAAATATCTTCCATGGATATTTGCATACTTTCTGACAGTCAAGCCGCTTTGAAAGCCCTAGGAACTGTTGAAATAACATCTGAAACCGTTTTAAGCTGCTGCAGATCTCTAAACGAGATGGCAGAGCAGCTTAAAATCCTTCTTTGCTGGATTCCTGGATGTAAGGATTTTCTAAATGAACTCGCTCGTACAGGTACAACCAAACAATTAACTTTAGACAAGACAAACCTTAGTATTCCTCTCACCACATGCAAACTCCTTACACATGAGATATCCTGCATCAAAACCAACTATAGATGGTCAGAAGGTAACACGTGTAATACAACACGGCAAATCTGGCCTAAACTCAATCTTTAGCGTTCAAAGAAACTCATTTCTCTCAAAAGAGACCACATTAGCACCATGATAGGGATCCTGACAGGGCACTGCCTCATTGGCAGGCACGCTCAACGATTAAACATATCCCACAACGACTTTTGAAGAAGCTGTAGAGATGAGGAGGAGGAGGAACCTACAGAACACTTTCTCTGCACTTGCCCAGCGCTGGCTCAAAAAGTTTTCTTCACTTAGACAACTGCTTTTTCAAAGACCTCGAAGAGCTCTCGGAAATATCGGTATACCGAATCCTAAGCTTTGTGAACAGCTCAAGCTGGTTTAAATAGAGATTGGGAATCAACCTTGTGGTACCACAATGGGCCTCATTGGCCTAAGTGTGTCTCAATTGAGGCAGCCACTTTGACCTAACCTAACCTAACCTAACCTATCGATTCTATTGAAGTGACGTCATAACAATGTACTTAGACCTTCAACGAACTATAACCCATCTTCCGAATCAACACAATGCTTACACATTTATAGGGGGCATCCCCTGAGCGTTGGTTCAGTTTTAAAAAAAAGAAAGTTGGGCCAATATGGGTTAAGAGAATGTCTTAGAGTAAAGTGTTTGGTACCAAAAGATGCGTAATGCATTGATATCGTTCCATCATCATTTTTATGACAAAAAAGGGGGAAATCATAAGATCGTTCATTTAAGTTTCACCATAAAATAAAATTTGTTGGAAAAAGTATCTAAAGTATAAAATGTATATTTTTTTAAAATACACTAAAAAGATACAAACTACTTTAGGCTTTGTAAATGAAGGAAAATATCAAGCATTTTATACTTGAACCACAGATAACTTATCATATAGATCAGTGTCGGGCAGCTTTGCACACTTGAGATTGTGTTTGTGCAGAAAAATATGTATTCATCTCACCTACAGAACGATCAAAGCTTCAGTGTTCAAGCTAATGTCAAGCAGATAAAATCTGCGCTTGCGTGTTTCTTGAATATATTATATTATATCTGGGTCGATAAGAAATAATAGCTTAACTCGATTTAAGACAGAACTGAATTATTGATAAATTTATGTTCCACGTATATATCATTATGAACACACAAAATCTAGAACTTCTAGCATGACCTTAGCCAAAGATATGACGCAAAAATAAAAGACCCTTTCATATAACTTATATGGCGATTGAAAAGTTTGAAGCAGGATTTTTGGAAACTTTGAAATAAGACTTATGCTGTTATTGCATCGACACAGATATAACGTAAGATTACACTGTATAAAATTTTATGCATGCAAAATTTGTGGAAGTATTTAAGGGAAAATTTTGTATTTTTAGAAAATAACGGCATGGCGCGGCATCAAAAAGGTAAAATTAAAAAAATTGTTTATTACAAGGCATTACGATGATTTGCATGGCCAATATAAGGTAATTGTGAGCCATGCGATGAAGAAATTACTTAATTATTTAAAAGTTGCATGTCCACATATCATATCATATTGCGATCAGTTCCAAGTACGATGAAAGCATCTTACGCTGTTAGTTTGGCCTTGGCAAATCACAATAAGCAACATAAGCACAACAAAAAAAAATATTTGTTTTTACCTTTAGCCTGCCTTTTTACATTTCCGTCTGCTTATCTGTATTTTGCATTATCCGTCTGTGGGTCCTTTTAACATTCCGTCCACTACTTATTTATTTAATTTCGCAATACAAATCCGAGCAAAAAATATTCCATAATGCCTAGTATGATTTCTGCAAAAAGCGCTTTAGCACTACTTTGTTTTCAGTGTGAGCTTTAAAGTGCTCATTAATACATTTATACATTAAGAGGAGAAAGTATAGGTGAGCAAAGCTGCCCCCCAGTGGGCAAAAGCAGGACTTTGAAGCGCTTCTAGCAGGCCATCATATGCATTTCTTAGCCCTTCCGTGCTCGTTTTCAAGCCCATAAGCGTTTTTATATGAAACGAGAAAATTTTCTAGGCCTTCCGCTTTCGCGACTCTAAAGAAGCCTGCTAGAAGCCCTTCTTTAGAATGTACATTAGAAAGGAAAGCAATATAAATATCAACTTGAAATAAAAAAATTTTGACAAATTTCAAATTTGAACCATCGTCCTCTCAGCTGGCGGTCTGGTTTCTTACCCACTCGTCCACGTCAGTTGATAACAAAATTCAGCTTATTTTGCATCATCACAAATGAAAGTAAGTTTTCGGGAGCGCGGGTTCGCAACCCAGCTCGGCCCAAAAAAAAATTTTTTTTGTATTTTTTTTAAAATCTAAATTTTTTTACAAATTTTTCTGTCCATTTAAAAATTTTCTTGGAATTTTTTTGTAAATTTCTTCATACAAAAATAATAGAAAAGACTTAGAAGTTTTCCATATAAAAGTTTTCATATAATGTGATATGCAATGTGTTAGATTTCGGAGACCTGGGTTCGCGTCCCAAGTCGGACAAAAAAAAAATAATTTTTTTTTTGTTTTTTCTTTAAGATTTGATTTTTTTAATTGATCTGATCATTTATAATTTTTATAATAAAATAACAGGAAAAGACTCCAAACCTTCAAAAGGTAGGCCTTACAGAAGCACTCATCAATGCAGCGATAATGGAAGGTATATTGACGCCAACAAGAGCACTGCTAGCATGCATTCTTTTGCGTATCGCTAGCTAAAATGCCCACTGGGCCGACACTGATGTAGATGTACATCTAAGAACAAAAAAAGCGGCCGAAAAGTTTTCCAAATTTCGCCTCCAATGTTAAAGCTCTTTCCTCTGAAGCTAAAGCTCTTGCTTCCAATGTCACTAACACAAGCACACGAGACACTTTCATGTACCCAGTGTGCAATTGCTTCCGACATGTCTGATTTCCGAAATCGTCTATTAAATGTCTGTTATTTTATCAGACATTTAGCCGAATAACTCTTAAATGTCTATCGACATTTCTACGACTTAGTCTGCACATAGTCTGACGTTTTTTACAAACATAGTCTGCACAATCTCTGAATTTCCTTCGGAAAACTATCCGACATAGTCTGCACATTCTCTGTAGGAAATTTTATGTGTTTGATTCCCTTATTATTTTTTTGATTTTGTCATTTGATGGTAAATAGTTTGTGCTGCAGAGCATTGTTCTGCCTCTGCCGACAATTTACCGTTTGTTTTTGCACATTATCTGTTTCTGTTTTGTGCGACATGCTTATTAGTGTTCATTGTCTTCAAGTGTCAGCAGGTTATTGTGCGCGCAAAAAAACAACCAATAATAAAAGTTACAAAGAATAATATTTCGGTGAAGGATTTCTACTTGATAAAATTACTTAAAGGTACCCTCTTATATTTTTTCTATATTGCTTGAAACTATAATACATTTGTATATATTTTTTTTTATTTATTCAATAGAAGTTGCGGCGGAAAAAATTCCACAAACAACCAACTCAACAATTGAAGGGCACATTAAGACATATTTTAATTCGTCTTAAGGCAGACTCAACAAAAAACTTAAAAGGCAACATGAAGATTGAAGAATTTCTTAACTATTTTTAACTTTTTAATTACAAAACTGAATTTTCCACATGTTTATTTAATTTTTAACTTTTTAATTATAAAACTGAATTTTCCACATGTTAATTTAATTTTTAATGAATTTGCTTTAACACTAAGTTACACACATTATGTCCTATGAACCCAATATACCTTTTCGGAAAGGGGAGAAAAAATAAAAATACACGTGTAACATCGATTTTCGTGTACACTTCTCTGGCGCCAGAACTTTAAACATAAAAAATCTTACGTGTACATGAAAATCGATGTTACACGTGTATTTTTATTTTTTCTCCCCTTTTCCGGAAAGGTATATTGGGTTCATAGGACAAAACAAAATCTCATTTTTGTAACTCGGTGTAATTTGATCTCAATTTCATTTTATAAATAAGAACAATATATGTATACAAAAACCATCAAATGACTCTTATTGCTTTGTTTACAAGGTATCATATTGGACAAATTGTCAGAATTGTCTGGACATTCTCGGACAAAATGTCCGACAAAGGTCAGAATTGTCTGGGCATTCTCGAACAAAATGTCCGATAAAAGTCAGAATTGTCTGGACATTCTCGGATAAATTATCCGACGAAGCTTAGAATTGTCTGACCTTTGTCTGATGTTTGTCTGACAAAATGTCAGATTTCCCTCCGAATTTCCCATCAGAATTCGGACAGACTTCTGTCAGAATAGTCGCCAAAAACTTTCGAATTTTTCCAGACAAGTGGTCCGAGTTCTTGTCAACCACTCATACAAAAGTCGGTAAGAATTCTGACGAAAGTCGGCATCAGACTCGGAAACTTTTGCCGACTTTCTGTCAGAATTCTGACCGAATTCGGAAGAATTGGTACACTGGGTACACACATATTGCCTCCAGTTAAGAAGCATTTTTGATAGCAACAATGTTATGTATATTATTTCAAAAGCATCACAACGGAGTCAATGGCCGCATTCAGCGCAAACAACAGTTGGCAACTGTTGTGTAAAAATTCGCTGAATGGTACAAATTTGGTAGCGCTAACTAAAACTGATAAAGTAGCGAACGCCTTTTAATCGAGCGAACAAACTCTATGCTACATGAACACATCTGTTTGCTTAACTGTCAGATGCTGTTACTGACACTGTTAAATTAATAAACGCAGAAAGAACGCTGCACATTTAAGTGAGAAACCTTTGCAATTGAATTAAATTTACATAAAAATTAAATTGAATCTAACTTCTGACGTGTAGAGTAGCAACACATTCAGAGGAAAACATCGTGAACTAAGGTAGCGCCACCATTACAGTTCACAACAGTTATCTGCGCTGAATGCGGCCAATAGCTCAGTTGGCTAAGACTTCTGTTTTTATTTTTGTTTTTTGGAATCTTAAGTAGTGAGTTCAAATCCCACCAGAGACATACGTTTTTTTTTCTTAATGCCTTTTAGTTTTGTTTTGGTTTTGTTTTTTAGTTTGTTCTTTTTGTTTTTGTGATTTCATTTTGTTTTTTGGATTAGCTGCTTTACCTTCACCTGGCCTCGTGGGGTACGTACATACCCCACGCTCTTTCTGGTTTTGACTTGTTTGGAATTTTTTCTAGTTTTCCGAATTTTTTATGAACGCTGATCATTATTTTTTGTTCAACCTGGACTATTCTACAGTTTAAAGTGGTATCTAAAGTTGATCTCTGATTTTTTTTGAGACAAAATAATCAATATTTAAATTTTTACAAAGATTTTAATCATTGGGGTTCGTATGTACCCCACGAGTCCAGGTATGTTACACAGAATGAGCATGCCAGGTGAAGATTAAAATATCAAGCATGTCATTTTGCAAATCGAATTTTGTCAATTGACCACCGACAATTTTTTCACAACAAAACGAGCAAGGCCAAATAAATTATTTTTTTTGTTCAATACACTTTTCATCGACATTTACCCATATGTTTAAATCATTTTGGGCTTTGCAATAATTTTTTCTTTAATATATCTTAAATATTTTTATTCATTTTTTTATAATATCATAAAAGAATTGGTTGGCAGATGTAGGAAACAAAAATCTGAAATTTAGAAAAGTTTTTGAAATGCAAGAGCCATTCTGAGCTTGAACATTCTTCTTTTTCGATATGCTCGATAATTCCAGATTGACTGGGATTATCGTTGCAGAGGTATTAGAAGTCGTACCTCATCCAAATGCCGATAAATTAAAATTATGTAAAGTAAATGATGGGAGTATAATTCTACAAATAGTTTGCGGATAATAATGCACTTTTTACAGTTTTTTAGACTTTTTTTTCTGCAGATGTTGCTGCATTATTGCATAATAGTACGTCTTGCATATTTAAAAAATTTTGTAACTCAAGCTCATCATCCTCATTTTTAACCGGCTTCAAAAAGGAGAAGGCCTTTGTAGTCTAGTGGAGAGTGCGCTAGACTATCAGCCCAGAGGTCCCTGGTTCGAATCCAGGTTCGGGCATGGTTCTTCTGGACAGGAGCAACTAAGGGCTTGAAATGCTTGCCCGAGGTTAAAGCATAACACTAGCCAGGCATAACACTAGCCAGGCGAGGTTAAGGCATAACACATAACACTAGCAATTCAAATTGTCTTTCGCGTTTATTTCGCCTAATCAATAATTCACGTAAGGTTCCAATCAATTCCTCTAAATAAATCTATACCTTTCTTTTCAGGTCAAAGGCCAAAACTTCGTTTCTATAAGGTGCATGCCTTGGTTCTCTGAACTGTAAAAACAAAAGTTGGTTGGTTTTTTTTTGTTTTTAATGTGTGTACATTGATAACTCCTAAAGTACTTGCCCGATTGCCACAATTTTTTGTCAACAGATAGAGACATCAGACGCGGAGGCGCCCATCTAAAAAAGTTGGCGGTATTCGACACAGGGGCGTGGCAATATAAGAAAAACTTTGTATATCGAATAATATTGACGCTAGGATACTGAAATTAGGTACAGGGGTAGGCATAATTATGAAAATTTACTATCAAGAAAATGGGCGTTTCTGGACAAAAAGGCGTGTCAGTATAAGAAAAATACTGATTCTCAGTTGATTTTGACACCAGCGTACGAAAATTCGTTACAAGAATGGGGAAAATTGATATCATAATCTCTAAAAAGGAAGAAATAAAAACTTTTTAACAAAAAAACCAATTTCAAAACCATTACAAAATATAAAATAATTTTCAATTTCTTTTCAAATTAATCCTTGGTCAAATTTGTTAATTTATTTATATATATATTATTAAATTAGAAATCTTATTACTAAAAATTTTTTTTCTATTTTGTATTATTATCATAAATATATTAATTTCTCCATGAATAAAAAACCTTCAAAGTCGGCGCTTATATAATCAGACTTTTATAAAATAAATACTGCGGCTTTAAAGGTTTTAAATTCATGGAGAAATTAATATATTTATGATAATAATACAAAATAGAAAAAATTTATAGTAATAAGATTTCCAATTTAATAAGATATATAAATAAATTATCAAATTTGACCAAGGATTAACGTGAAAAGAATTTTAAAATTATTTTTTACTTTGTAGTGGTTTTGAAGTTGGTTTTTTTTTTGTTAAAAAGTTTTGTCATCACATTTTGTTGGTATGTTTGGTTGAGATTCGTTTTCATGAAGGTTTTGCTGAGGTTGTTGCTGCGGTTGATCATCTTGATTGCTGCCAACAACCGCTTTCAGTCAATTGCAACTAAATAGTCGGAATCCACTTCACAGTTGGTATAATCAGCGGAATACCTAATTTGCGTTGGAATCGGATATTAAAAGCAATCCTAGAGCTTTCTGGAAATTTTTTAATAAAAAGAGAAATACTAAGGATCTTCCTTAAAATATGTATTTTAAAGATAAAACATCGAAAAATATTGAGGATGCATGTAATATGTTTACTGACTACTTCCAATCAAATTTTGTTTTAGATAATCCTATACATCAAGATCGATCGCTATATAATGGAGAGCGAATCACTGATTTGGGCTGTTTAGTTCTTTCGGTAGAAGATGTTTTAACGAGTTGTTTTCACTCGATATTAATAAGGGTGCTGCCACCAATAATATCCCACCAATCGTCCTTAAAAAATGTGCAGATGCACTTGCTCAACCTCTTTCACTAATTTTTAATTTGTCCCTTGAGAAAGGTATATTTTTGGATATTTGGAAGGTTTCGATTATAGTCCCTATTCATAAATCTGGATCAAGACAAGACATAGGAAACTATAGACCAATATCTAAGTTACCATCAATTCCCAAATTGTTTGAAGCTTTGGTGAAAAAGCAGATCTATCAATGCATTAAAAATTCGATATCTGAAAGTCAGCATGGTTTTGTCTCAGGAAAATCAATCTCTACAAACCTGGTTCTATTAACTCAGTTTCTAAAAAATGAATTGGAGAATGGTAAGCAAATAGACGTTATTTTCACAGATTTCGCTAAAGCATTTGATAGAGTTCAGCACTCTATTCTAATCAATAAGCTCAGTCTAATGGGTTTTCATTCTTCACTTTTGTCTTGGATTAGTGAGTACTTCTTAGGTCGTATCCAAAATGTATGCATCGGAAAGACGATCTCAAAAGCAATAATTAATCATTCAGGTGTGCCACAAGGTAGCCTCCTTGGGCCGTTGTTGTTTATTGTTTTCATCAAAGATCTTCCTAATTTTATACAGTACTCAGAATGCCTTATGTATGCTGACGATGTTAAAATTTTTAAATCTGTAAGCTCTCTCAGTGACCAATGGAGTTTACAAAGTGATTTAAATAGTCCGCACCTCCAACTTTTTTGATTACTCAATTTTATGCAACGTCTTGATTAGAGTAGATTCTAAATCTGATCTAGGTGTACTCTGTGATAAAAAGATGTAATTTTCATTCCATTATGACAACATTATCAGCAGGGCTAATGCTATAATGGGATTCCTTTGACGCAACACGCAAATTAGGTATTCCGCTGATTATACCAACTGTGAAGTGGATTCCGACTATTTAGTTGCAATTGACTGAAAAGCGGTTGTTGGCAGCAATCAAGATGATCAACCACAACAACAACCTCAGCAAAACCTTCATGAAAACGAATCTCAACAAAACATACCAACAGAATGTGATGATAAAACTTTGCTGACCCGTCTGATACCTTAAAGACTTTTCATTTCCATTATAAGATCAATACTTGAGCATGGGTGTGTGATATGGGACCCATTTTATGAGTCGCATATAACAAGATTGGAAAAAGTCCAAAAACGTTTTACTCTTTTTGTTGTGAAAAAACTAAATTGGAATTTTATGCCAGAATATAGCTCCCGATGAGCACTTATTGGGCTAAAATCATTGAGTTCGAGAAGAAAATATTTTCTAATAACTTTTGTTTGAGATCTTTTAATGAATAATATTAACTGTGCGCCAATCCTCGCCCGTCTCAATATTTATGCTACGTAAAGACACTTTAGGCAAAAATATTTTTTTTACATTCCGCACCATAGAACTAACTATGGCCGGAGTAATCCGATTTTTAACATGTGCACTGTCTATAACAGTGCGATAATTTTATATTCTTATAATAATTCCATTATAGTTATTGTTTAAGTGTAATTTTTGAAGTAATAAATAGACTGTTAAATATTATTGTCGATAGCTTATAAATAAATAAAAAAAAAGGATATAATTCTATAATTTGGAATAACTCATATACGAAAGGGGTTCGTTTTTTGTGTCGAATATGACCGAATAAGTTCTTAATAGGATCTTGATAACATTTAATGGTTCATAAATAAAACCAGTCACCGAATTTTAAAAAACAAATCTGACGACATTGCAAGGATTGCATATATTGTTTGAACTAGTCCATTCAAGCAAGGTCGTAGAATTTAGTGGTATACTCAGTTTTCCCAATCAGATCAAAATCTCGAGACATTTGTGATTGAAACTTAGTCACTTTTAGACCCATTTTGAGCTATATTTTCCTTATTTTTGGAGACCAAATATTTTGACCACCTTCGATTTTGCTATAATTTTCAGAATTTTATCTACTTATGAAATAAAAACACTAATTTGAGTAAAACCATTTTAAAATTTTTTAAAGTTTTTACGTTTAAAATTAAAATTTATTCAAAATGGAAGAAAAAGTAGAATTGCTTAAATTTTGTGCAAATCATAGATTCAACAAGGCTAATTCGATTTTCACGTTGGAGGTATTTTTGAAAAGACAATAAAAATTAATTGCTAAAATCTTTAAAAGTTTTTTTAATTAAGGTCAAATAAAGGTCAAATATCAAAAATCTGAATATCTTGATATTTTGATCTTATTTGCAAAAACTAAGTATGCTCCCAAATTATACTACCAAAAATTAGTTTTACGTGTCTCGGTGTTTTTTTTGTGTCTTTTCAAAAGTTTAAAACTTACCTATAGTGTTATCTTTGCTCATAGATAAATTTTTTAAAAAAATTTCGTTAAGTTTTTTGGTAACTGTTTCGGTAAAAATTTTTGAGTTCATTC
Source organism: Dichetophora obliterata (assembly GCA_963920525.1). NCBI lineage: Eukaryota > Metazoa > Arthropoda > Insecta > Diptera > Sciomyzidae > Dichetophora > Dichetophora obliterata. Next base: position 9,982,832 of record OY986440.1, read on the forward strand.
TACCCCTTGTGATCTTTAAGTTATATTGTGGAGGTATGACCAGAAAGGGTTAGAATAAAAAAATTCTGGTTTAGAAAAGTATATACTACTACTTGTTTACTGCGCTACTTCTTGCATTTTTGGAAATTGCTTGTGTATGTGTTGCAATGGAGTTTTGGAAATAAAGCTCTTTTTCAAGCTTCAAGAAATTGCTGCCGGTTTTTGGTGCCAAGAAAAGTATCTATATGTTAAGTTATCTGTGCTTAAACTAAGCAAAAAGACTATCGGCTCTCACTTGTGCATAGAATTCTCAAGTCAAGCATTATTGATCTAGATATGTAACCATAGGCGTCGCCAAGGGGAGAAAGGAGGGGCAGCTGCCCCCTAAAGATGAAAAATAAGCCAAATGCAAAAAACCCAAAGTTCTTAGTCCACTCACTTGACTTGCTTGACCGATAATTCCCGCACGTCGAAACTCGAGTAAATTCACTTATTCCATTTTAAGCAAAATGTGTTACTGGGTTCATATTCCTCAATATGGATGCGAATACCTCTTTAACATTGCGTAAGCTTTAAAATTATTTAATGGCAACACTTCTTTTTTGTTCGGCTCGTTTCTCACCATTGTAACAGCGAAAAGAGTAGAAGACACAACGTTTTTTTTATCATCAAATTTTTATTAATAATTCCAAATTAAATAATAGCAAATAATTAATTCGCTGCAGTAACAATGGACATCCTACAAGTGCCCACCAACTTTAAATTTTTTTAGATTTGCAGTAAATTTAAAAAGAAAAAACCTGAAGGAGCAAGCAGTGACAGCGATGAACAGGATTAAAATGTACAAAAGAAAAAGGAGAGGAAAATAGAGATAGTATTGCATGTTCCTAGTTCAATCACCAGAACGGAAGATACTCAACCTCAGGCAGAAGCTCAAGACCCTAATATTGGCGCATGTTCTTGTGATGATTCTTACGGCAGATTTCTTCACAGAGTTTTAATGCTAGACCGAGTACTAAACCTATTTTTAGTTCTCTCCCGAGTACTAAGTCATTTCTTCACAGAGATCTAAGACATAAAAACATCAATGTGAAACTCGGTTCTAGCTGATACTGAGTTTTAGCTGGAATCCCAAAATCGGAAGTCTAGCAATCTTAAAACTCGGTCTTGCGCTCTTTTTATTTCTTCACATCAAAAAATATAACTTTGTTTTGACACTTTGAATTTTAATAATTTCATGTTTTGTATTTCAATAATAAACTATCTTTTAAAAATTTTTTTGCTTTTTTTTTTTTTTTTTTAATTACGTTCTGTGTAAGCTGTGTTAAAAAAATTAAGCTTTAAAAAATAAGAAAAGCAAGTTCGTTGCCGATGGCATGTTAAAGTCTAAATTGAACGAGTTCCTTACTCGCGAACTTGCTGAAGATGGTAACTCCAGCGTTGAGGTGTGAAATCATCATCATGGTAACAGAAACCTGCTGGGAGAGAAGGGACATCGCATTCAAGAGTTAACTGCAAAAGTACAGAGGCGTTTCAATTTTGAACCCGGCCGTATTGAGTTGTAGGCCGAGTGTCGCAACCCGCGGCCTTTACGCCATTGCTCAAACCGAGTCAATGCGCTACAATCTTACCAGTTGATTGGCTGCGCGTGGCGCTTTATAATGGAATCTGGAGCAAAGGGCTGTGAGAACGTAGTCTCTGGCAAGTTTCGCGGTCAACTAGCAAAGTCTACGAAGTTCATCGATGGTCTGATGATTCATTAACTCTGGTGATCCATGCAAAGACTATGTCAAAATTGCTACTGGATCATGTTGCCTTATGATCCCGAGAGTAATATTGGTCTTAGGAAACCATTGCCTAATAATGTATCTGTTGTTGAGCCAAAGGAGGAGAAAATCTACGAGACTCCAGAGACAGAATACAAAATTCCACCACCAGCACCTAAATTATTACAAATTTTTTTATTTTAAAACAAAAACTTCAAATAAAATGATACGTTTTAAATAACTTTTTATTTGGTGACTTTTGTATATAACTACAGCGTTTTATTAACTAGGAAAGCAATCGGCCATAAAAAATTATTTAAACGATTTTTTTTTTTATTTGCCCGAAGGTATGAATCTTCTAAAGATACGTATACCCGACATATACGCATGCACGATTTACACTCTAGATCCTGCCCGGATCAGCTGGGACAGACAGAATGCACCTACGTACTAAACCTACCCCCTATTGGCAATTAGGATTTTCCACTAAGCACATTAATTGGCTTTTCAGCGGAATTTAAAAATTTAATATATAACAAATTTTAGCATTTACAATTGTTCAATTTAAACGCCTAGGCCTAATGGGCCTGGTCATTGGTTGCCATAATCATCTTAACTCTACCCGGCGAATAAATGCCCTTCTAGTAGACCGTTTAGCAATAAATCTTTGAAAGGATATTGCCCACTCGTGCCAGCTCAATTACTTCACGCAAATTGCGTATCTGCTCCACCAATCACCAGTAGACATGCTTATCCCCTTCACTTGGCAGGCAATGACAACAAAAATGTCACTATATTTTAAGCGACTCTCGTGACAGACTTTAATTTTGGTTTTGTCTAGATGATGACGGCAACTAACCACGAAGCACGGTCCATATGTACCCTACAGGACTTTCAACCAACTTTAAGGTGATTACAAACTACTTTCAAAACAAACCACCAGTGGTCCTTTTGAAACCAACTAGAAGTCAATCTATAGCAAATTAGCTTATATCTGGTTACGTTTATTCTACTTACTATTGAGGAGTAAGACGACTACATTTTAAATGGTTTTTTATAAACTAGCTTCTAGTGAAAATAGAAAATATTTAGCCATACCAAAAAATATTTTAAAGTCGACTCAAAGTTTAGTGTGACCTTTTTTAAAAAAAAAATTACGAAAACAATGTAAGAAAAGTTGCTACTAAATTTCAAGTCAACATTTAAATATTTTTTGGTTAGTCTGATTGATTTTTATTGGAGTTGGAAATTTTTAGTAAACAAAAAAAATAATTTTATTACATTTAATGCTAAAACATGGGTTTTTCAGTCTTCAATAACGTAGTCAATTCATAAAAGTGATAAATATTTAGTTAAGTGTGTTAAAAAAAAATAAATTTATATTCCATTGGAAAAAAACATAGTTCTTCAAAAATTAGTTTTTTAGTTTTCAATAACGTTCAAATGTGATAAATATTTAGTAAAGTGCGTTGAAAAATTTAAATTAAATTGAACATTATTTTAACTTTTTTCACGTTCCATTACCTTTCTAACGATATAAAATGAAGGTGTGCTCTTCAAGTGTCCGGAAATTAGAGAATTGATAATGGATTTTTAATTAACTAAGCTCCGTTGTCTCAAAATAAACCCTATTTAGACCATAAAAATCAATCAATCAAAAAAAGGTGAGCCTAATCAACAGATATAACACTTCAATGTCAAATAGGCATTATACAAATATTTCCAAAATATTTTTTTGCATTTATTTTGTATAAAATGGAATTCTACGTCTACACTTCTGATACTATCGAAACTGTGTCGTTTTTTAAAGCAAACCACAAACCTGGCCACGGAGAAACAAATTGATGCAACGCTGAGACTTTTGTTTTGCTCGTACTACAACCATGAAATTCTGGTTCGTGGTCGCTCAACTCATTTCTTTTCGATGACTTTTCAACTAAATGAAAGTTACTCAGTGAATAACTACCTTAAAGTTACTTTACTTTTTGGACTAGTTACGTTTAGTCCTGCAGGGTAGTTTTGACACAAACAGGAAATATATCATATGTAAACTTAAATATTCTAGATTAAGGCCCGGTTTCATAATCAATATTTAACTTGTACTTAAGTTTTACCAATTGGTTATTGCTGATTAGTTTAATTCTTTTGCAAAATATAATCAATTTTTGACTGTCGATGACTTAAGTAGAACTTAAGTCACCCATTTTCCATACTTAAGTTGAACTTAAGTATGGCTGATGAATCGCATTTTCAGAGCTTATACTTAAGTATTGATTGTGAAAACGGGCCTAAGACTTACTCTTTTCCGTAGTAAGCTGATTCAGCACCTCGCCGATAATCTATTTAAATTTTTTAACTCAATTGTTTCCACTTTAATTTTAAAGACAGCGGAGAAGAATTTTTTCCTCTAATGACATCATGTGCAAAAAATGGAGTGTTCAACGAAAGGCAATGCTTCCTACATGCTATGTAATGTTTCCTGGTTAAATCTAGGAATGTTTCCATTTCCTAGAGGGTTGGTATAAACTCGATCTGAGTTTTAGTGTCTAACACTCTCTTTTGAAAATAATCCAAGTACTATATGAGTGAAGAAATGACAGAGTCCTAACTTTTTTTGAACCGAGAATTAGTTTGAAACCGAGTTCTAAGCAGAACTCGGACTAGCTCGATTTGATACTCGGTGAAGAAATCGGCCGTTAGGGTTACCTTCCGAGATCATTCTCATCAAAAAATCTGGACTCGGATGCCGATTCTTCGACACATTAAACGCATTAAACGACAAGCGATGGTACTATTGTTGCGGAGAAAGTCGAGCTAGGAAGGCATCACATCAATGCTGCGAATTGTTGGAAAACAACGTCATCGAGTAAACCACTCATCAGAAAGCCCTTCAAAACTTTGGAAGAGGTCATTAATAATACCATACTTGGACTCCATTATTACATCTCTTGAAGTACGTTTTACTGAAGAAAACACTCAATCATTCGCATTATATAAATTATAACCTGCTGCGCAAATGCAAACGATGTCAGTCGCGATCGTAAACGATCGTTTAGCAGCCTCAGACGACTAAAAACCTACATAGTTACGAAGCATCATGGTCTGGCCACGATGAGTGTGGACAGGAAACTTATTTATGAAAACTTACAAGATAGCTTTTAAAAATCTATTAAAAATCATAAAAATCAATTGAAATTCATAAGAGATTGATTAGAATTCAGAAGAAAATGGAAAAAAGTGGAAAATTCTATATAAAGTTAAAAAAAAGATGAATTGAAATTCATAAATGATTGATTAAAAATCAATAAAGAGCAATTGAAGTTCAGAAATTCCTTTTGAAATTCAGAAAACATCAATTGAAATGATAAATAAAATCAAAATTCAATTTGAAATTTTTTAAAATCAATTGAAATTCTTTCAAATATCAAATTCAGAAAGGATAAATTTATGTAAATTAACGTGATTTCAAATTAGAAAAGATCTACTGAAGTTCAGAAAATTTAATCAGAATTTCATTTATAAATTAAAATAGTTTCATTGAAATTCAGACTATCATTTCAAATTCAAAAGAGTTCAATTGAAATTCAGAATAGATTAATAAAAATTTAATCTGAAATTCAGAAATTATTAATTGAAATTTTAAAAAATCAATTGAAGTTCATAAAAGGTCAATAGCAATTGAAATTTCATTTGAAATTAGGAAAGGATCAATTGAAATTTATAAAAAATTAATTGAAATTCAGAAAAGATTAATGAAAATGCTGCAAAAATCAATTGACATTCTAAAAGTTCATTTGAAATTGAGAAAGATTACTTCTCATTAAAAAATTCCATTTGAAGTTCAAAAGAGATAAATTGTAATTCGAAAATTCCATTTCAATTCAGAAAACATCAATTTAAATTGAATTATTTTATTTCACATTCAGAGAAGATCAATTCATATTCCACTTAAAGTTCGGACTATTTTTCAGTAACTTTTAAGTTCTATATAAAAAGATCAATTAAAGTTAAAAAATGCCATTTAAAATTCATAAAATATTAATTGAAGATCAGATAATAAATTCGAAGTATAGGAAATATTAATCGAAATTAGGAATTTATATTTAAAATTCAGAAAAATTTAATTGAAATTCTGAAAGATCAATCGTCATCGAAAACTAGAATTCCATTTGAAATTCAGAAAATGTTATAAAATTATGAAAAATTCTTAAATATTCTTACTCAAAAACGATCGACTTTTTCTAAGTTTTTATTTTTAAATTTTTAATTACTCAATAAATTTCGATAAAATTCACCCTTTATTTTTGGATAATTCAAAAAAACTTATTTCCTTCGAATTCAAAAGTGGCCATTTCAGAAAAACAAAGTAAAAAAGCATTGTCAGCAAGGATTTGGAAAAATTTTGAGATGAAGTGCAATTTAATAAAAAGTTAGTTAATAAAAAACTTAAATTTGCAACGTTCACACAGTGATCCTGCTTGTATAATGCCAACTAAGCGACGGTACTTTCTGGTTGCGTTAAAAGTACACTCCTAGAAATCCATTCAAAGATTTTTTTGAGACACAAGGACCAAGGAGCACCGAATGAATCACATCGCTTTACTTCAACAGGTTTCACCTTAACATTTTTATTCACACTTGTAGCTTTTAGTATAAGCAAACGATAACAACGGAAAAAATCCATGCACTTCTTCGCGGAGCACCAACTTATTGCCGTATTTTAATCACATTCATTAACGCACTTAGTTCTTACTCGATTGATGCACTTTTTTTATCTTTTATCTTAAATAACTGAAAATATAACACTCCCGAAACGATTTGAATGTGATTTAAACGTACACAACCGTCAATACCTATATTTTTTTTTTACTTCTGGAGTGGTTGAATGGGGCCATTGTAAAAATGGCTGTGTTCACTACGCATATGAAACGTTTTTCAAGGCTATTAATGGGTTTCGGACTATCCTACATGTAGGATGGGCATGCAGGACGGCAGAATAACGGGAAAGTCTGTTCGAGCTTTCGGACTATCCTTCATGTCGGATGGATTTCATTATTTTTCAGCGTTCAAGAAGATAGCATCGTGCAATGGCAAAACAATTTCTTGTTGTTTTATAATTTATGAAGTTTACTTCTATAAAGTTTAATGGACTCCTTTCGAAAAAATGTATGCGAACCACCTACCATTTTTATATATTCAACTATGCAATCTGTTTATTTTTTTCTCTATATGTTCACTCCACGACGTTTTTTTTAGAATGAGAAAATGTATGAAGTCGAATGAGTGAACGTTCGCACATCCTACATGTTGGACGGGCTGCATATGAGCTTTCGCACATCCTACATGTCCATCCGACCTGTCAAATTCGTCCTACATATCGGATAGTCCGAAACCCTCTAATAGCGGGGTTCACATGGTCCTACACAAGAATGATAGAAACCAGATTACAACATCCGCAATTTTTACCGCTAGATGACATAATTGGAGCCAACTGTTTCTATTGGCTAAAAAGAGATGACTAATAAGGAAAAAGATAGAGATGACATTATTCAATTAGCTCCAATTCGATGTCGTAATCTTGTTTCTATCATTCTTGGTCCTATATGTTGTCACGCATTGTATGACAAACCTCGTATATGACCGTTCGAACGCTCGATACAGCCGACTGACAACATGTTGTCTTGAATTTGAAATGTTTCAAATTCAAAGCCATCACACCAGGCATGACCCCCTGTGAACCCCGCTTATGGCGTTTTCTTTTCTCAAAAAAATCTGACCTCTAAAATTGAATTGTGTTCTTTTCTAGAAAATGTTGACCTCAGACGTAGAAGAAATGCAAAATTTTTGCATTTTCAAGATAGACTGCTTTAAAATTCTGCCTTCAAATGCTACTAATAACGTTTTCGTTTCTCGAAAAAATGCAACACTTTTTCTGCCCTTTTTGGAAATTCTGCCCTATTGGCAATAAAAATAGTGACCACTACAATTGAATCGTGTTCTTTTCGCGAAAATGTTGACCTCAACAGAAGAAAAAAATTCAGATTTCTCAAAGACGGCAGAAAGAGGGCAGAAAAAATGCAACATTTTTTCGAAAAAAAACGCCATGACTGAATGAACATTTAAGTGACATGTTAGAAAAATATAAAACATTATCATAGACATTTCATTAAAGTTTAAGCTTTTTCACGGATGACAAAATAAATATTATAAAAATTGTGATGTGGCATATATAAGTGCAACAGTTGGGTCTGCAATTAATGTTATAATCAGGGCTAGTATTTTAATGACCAGGGGTGGATCCAGGAGCTTATTTCGGGGGGAGGGGGATTTAAAAATTTTTTATGTACGTTATATTAGGGCGACAAAAGAAAGTTTCAATGCATAAAAATCTAAATTTTTAACTTATTTAATTTATTTTAATTATATTTAATAGAACATGCATAAAATATACACAACAGATCAGTAGGCTATATCAAAAAAGTTTCACTTTTCGTTTTTTGGCTTCATCAAATCTTCACAATATTAAGAGGAATCATGGTTTCCGGGGCCGAAAAAAAAATTTACAGTTTTATTTCTTATTTCTGAGTGAATATAATTACTCAATATTTCTTAAACATTAAAGAGCTATCTTTGGAGAGTATGTATGTAGGAATTTTTATGTAAAAAATATTCATTCTTTATCCCGTGGTGGCGGTAAATCGTAGCAGCTTAAAAAAAAGCGTGAGGGGTGCGTAAGACCTGGCATCACGGTGGTATCTGAAATCAAAAATCGCAGTGATTTATTTTATATATTTGTTTCTTGTGGGGATGAACGAAGCTATATTGAAAAATATGCAATTTTCGATTATTGTCGCGGTTTTGAATTCAGAGGTATCATTTTCACATTAAAAAATAACCTATTATTGCCTGTAAGACATCGTAAAGAAATTGTTTAATAAACAAGATGTCTGCAAAAGTTCATTAAGATCGATGTATTACTTTTTGAGTTATGTTACGCACTGACTTCAAATAAGTAGTTTTGAGAAAAACACGTTTAAAGCTTGTAAAGCAATTCAAAGTTTTCTAATAATTTTTCTTTATACTCTCTAAAGACAGATCTTTAATGTGTAAAAGACACAATTGAGTGATTATATTCACTCGGAACTGAGAAAAAAATCGAAAAAACTGTTTTTTCCAGCTTGGCAAGTTAAAATCTTTTCCGAATCTCTGTCACTGTCGAGAGTATGCATTAAAAGTTTTCGTCGGTTTTAAATTTTTTACATCTTCAATAAGTGAGTTTACAATAGGTATGGCAGCTCTATACGTCACGTTCAAAGCGCGCAAGGCTCAGGGTATGTTCAACGTGCGAATGATATTTTCATTTCTAAAAGGGCTTACACATTAGCGAACTTGTTCGTCGAACAAAATAACGGGGTAAACCTGTTGGAAGAAGCTAGCCTTCAAATTAAACGAACATGTTCGTCGAGCATGCGATTTTTTCGCCATCATTTTTTTATAGATATTAATAATGCAGCAACATTAACAAAAAAGAAAACGCGTTTATATTTGCGTTTATTATTTGGTTGTCGCTTCAGAATTTCATTCAACAGGTTCGACGAACTGTCGAACTAGCTTCTTAACTAGCGAACTGGCTCGAACATTAGGCTTGGGCATTTTAGTTCACTAAAAATATCGCTCTTTTTAGTTCAGTTGAGTTTACTGAACTAGTTCGTTCATATAGTTCTTTTAGTTCAGTTAGTTCGTTCGCTCTTAGTTCGTTTCGTGCACTCGTTCATGTTGTTAGTTCGTTAGGTCTTATAGTTCTTTGGTGTTTTAGATCGTTAGGTATGTTAGCTCGTTATATCTTTTTAGTTCAATAGGTCTTTTAGTTCGTTTTGTTTACTCATTCATGTTCAGGTCTGTAAAATGAAACGAACTAACAACTTGCAACTTTTTTTCTCTAACAACGTGCAAGACACATGTTAAGATGACTGCCACGGCTGCATAAATAAAATTAAACGAAACTATTCTTGCTGATAGTTATGAAGTAATACTTTTTATTTAATTTATTTAATAATTTTATCATACATTTTAAAGCTTTAGTTTAAGTATCTGCATGCTCTTAGTATTTAACTACTAAATTCATATTTTATATGTGCTTTGTAATACTTTTTCAATATATTTAAAATACTTTTAATACTTTTTAAAATAATTAAACTAAGTTTATATATTATTATATTATATTATATTATATTATATTATATTATATTATATTATATTATATTATATTATATTATATTATATTATATTATATTATATTATATTATATTATATTATATTATATTATATTATATTATATTATATTATATTATATTATATTATATTATATTATATTATATTATATTATATTATATTATATTATATTATATTATATTATATTATATTATATTATATTATATTATATTATATTATATTATATTATATTATATTATATTATATTATATTATATTATATTATATTATATTATATTATATTATATTATATTATATTATATTATATTATATTATATTATATTATATTATATTATATTATATTATATTATATTATATTATATTATATTATATTATATTATATTATATTATATTATATTATATTATATTATATTATATTATATTATATTATATTATATTATATTATATTATATTATATTATATTATATTATATTATATTATATTATATTATATTATATTATATTATATTATATTATATTATATTATATTATATTATATTATATTATATTATATTATATTATATTATATTATATTATATTATATTATATTATATTATATTATATTATATTATATTATATTATATTATATTATATTATATTATATTATATTATATTATATTATATTATATTATATTATATTATATTATATTATATTATATTATATTATATTATATTATATTATATTATATTATATTATATTATATTATATTATATTATATTATATTATATTATATTATATTATATTATATTATATTATATTATATTATATTATATTATATTATATTATATTATATTATATTATATTATATTATATTATATTATATTATATTATATTATATTATATTATATTATATTATATTATATTATATTATATTATATTATATTATATTATATTATATTATATTATATTATATTATATTATATTATATTATATTATATTATATTATATTATATTATATTATATTATATTATATTATATTATATTATATTATATTATATTATATTATATTATATTATATTATATTATATTATATTATATTATATTATATTATATTATATTATATTATATTATATTATATTATATTATATTATATTATATTATATTATATTATATTATATTATATTATATTATATTATATTATATTATATTATATTATATTATATTATATTATATTATATTATATTATATTATATTATATTATATTATATTATATTATATTATATTATATTATATTATATTATATTATATTATATTATATTATATTATATTATATTATATTATATTATATTATATTATATTATATTATATTATATTATATTATATTATATTATATTATATTATATTATATTATATTATATTATATTATATTATATTATATTATATTATATTATATTATATTATATTATATTATATTATATTATATTATATGTGGTTGCGACGACAAAAACGTAGAGGCAATCGATGTAGGAACAGTAGAACTGCTGGCTCCTGTAGATTGGTGTGGTTCCGATCCAACATTTAACGACTGTCGTTCGATTTCCATCGGAGTCGTAGGATGCTTGAATTTCATATGGCGCCTGAGATTGCCCAGCGATCCTCCAGCAGTACTCAACGCCGTCGCGCAATATTTGCATTTAGCTTTTTTTTCGCCATCTTCATTAAAATGATTCCAAATTTCACTGTGCTTTCTTTTGGATGACATTTAAAAAATCTTTAATTAACTTAGCAGGTAATTTTAAAAAGCATAGAAAAATTAATTCAATAAAAAAAACCGGTGCGACACAATAACAATTAGTGTTTCTTCAATTATTGAACAGTTCAATTGAATTTATTTAACGAAATTTTAACGGTCGTTCGCTCCACAAAACAAACTTCTTCTTACCAGGGCTGTAACTCATACCTACCATGTAAAAGTTATTATTGTAGCAAATCTTGCAAAAGAAACACTTCTATTAAATTTTAGGTTTTTTATTATGAAACTTAATATATTTAATTCATATTAATATATATGTTTTTATGAAACTAAAAAATGACAAATTACAGCTACTGATAATCATATGTTTGTGTTAAAGACAATATAAAATTAATATAAAAACTATCAAAGTTGCAGCCCTAAGCAGCACCATTTCAATAAATAATCTAAGACACAAACTGTATCAGCACGGACTAAAACCATTGTGGAATACATTTTTTCTCGTTCATTTCGTTCTGACTCGCTGCAAAATTGATTGAACTAAAAGAACTAAAAGAACGAGAATCAACGAACTAGTTCACATAGTTCATTAGAGCGAATAGTTCAATTGAACTAGTTCGTTCGTGAACTACCCAAGCCTATCGAACATGGCCGCCGCCCGACGAACCTGCTCGCTGATGTGTGAGCCCTTTAACGATAGAGCGCTCAATAATCGCTCAGATTTTTTGATAACACTGATATGATATAAAGACATGTTCAAATTTTATTTTTGTAGTGGGGTTCCGACTGTTTTTCTGGATAGGAGGATAAAAAAGGGAGTTTTTTTAAAATTTTGGTTTTTAACCTTAAATTTCTCCAATGTTTTGCTCTTAAGACAAAATCATAGTACAGATTTTTAAGCAACACTTAATCATTAGTAACTAAAAGAAAACAAAAACACTCATATATTATTTCGGTAAAAACAATAGTAGATATCATTTATACCATATTTCACGGAAACAAAAAGTTAAGGTTAATCCAAAAACAATAAAAAATGTTAATATTTTTAATAATTTTTATTGTTTTATAAAATAAAAATATACTAAAATAAAGAAAATTTACTCAATATTAGCGAAAATTTTGCTTGTTTTAGCGCCAGGGATTTTTATTAAATAAGAAAAATTTGCAAACAAAATTTTAATTACTTCTTTCTAAGAAAAATTATTTCTTTCAAAGAAAAACTATTTCTTCCAAAGAAAAAATTTCCATTTGAAAAAAAATTCTTTGACGCTAAAACAAGTAAAATTTTCTTAAATATTGAGTAAATTATCTTTGATTTTAGTATGCTTTTTTCTGAGTGTGTGATTCATTTTTAAAAACAATATACAGGGAGTTTCAGGAAGTTCTGGACAAATTTTTCCAGCGTATTCCTTGGCTCATTTTTTGAAGAAAAGTCCACTAGGACCATGTCCGAAAATGCACGGGTGCGAAAGGGCAGCGGGTTCAAAATTTTCGGATTGGTGGTGGTCGGAGGGTAGTAGGGTAAAGTTGCTAACTTCTGAGCCAGTGGTCGGATTTGTTTGTTTTTGGGCTTGTTGGAAAGGTCTTCAAAAGAAAAAGGTGAAATAGCCGAGATACAGAGCTTTCCGAAAAAAAAATGGAAAAAAATTAACATAACCTCAATTTCCTCAGCCAGATGACAGGTAACATATGTTTTTTTCTTTTAAAAGATAGTAATACCTCTTACCTTCCTAAAAATACAAAAACAAAGCCCGAAGGTCTTACCGTTCCAAAGTTATGACCATTTGACTGAAATGCAAAAAATTTTTTTGGAAGCAAAATAACCCCACACATTTATTTGATTTTGTAAATTAACATGTAAATAAATAAATAAATAAATAAATAAAATAATAAATTTAAACAAAAACATGTGATGTTAAAGTAAGTTTTCAATGTGGTTCCCATTTTCTACTAAACACAATTGCAGCCGTTTGCGAACCACATCCGCCACGTTTAGTTCGCTCATCTTTTCACGAACTTTCAGCGCAGCTTCCTCAATGCGTTCAAAACGGTAAGACCTTCGGGCTTCGTTTTAGCATTTTTAGGAAAATAAGAGGTTAAAAGAAAAAAAACATAAGTTACCTGCCATCTGGCTGAGCAAATTGAGGTTATGTTAATTGAGGTTATGTTAATTTTTTTCGGAAAGCTCTGTATCTCGGCTATTTCACCTTTTTCTAATTATTGTTTTATTTTATACTGAAAGGTCTTTTAAAGACCTTTCCAACAAGCCCAAAAACAAACAAATCTGACCACTGGCTCAGAAGTTAGCAACTTTACCCTACTACCTACCCTTCGACCACCAATCCGAAAATTTTTAACCCGCTGCCATTTCGCACCCATGCATTTTCGGACATGGTCCTAGTGGACTTATCTTCAAGAAATGAGCCAAGGAATACGCTGGAAAAATTTGTCCAGAACTTCCTGAAACACCCTGTATAAAAAAAAACAAAGAAATTTTTACTTTTAAATCAAAATTCTTAATTTTTTGAAACAAACAAAAGTTATTTTGTTTCAAAAAAAATTTCATTAAAACTAAGGAAATTTCAGAGTTTGTGTTTTAGTTGGCATTAAGTTTTGATATCACGTTTCTGTTTCCTTTTCTTGAGAGACCGCCAAAGTTTGTGTTTGCGGTGTCGGCAGAAAGACCAATGATTTTATTTTTTAAATTAAATCAATTAAATGTCGTCATGAGTTCTAAGCAAACCATATCGGATGTTTCACCTTTGATATCCGTAATTGTAAGAAATTTATTTCTGCATGGCTTTTCAATATTGCCTAAATTTAAATTACGAATGGAAATTGGCAAAAGTTTCAGCACCCTTTGAGTTGATGTGTCATAGGAAATAGTTTAAAAATCTGTGTTGGTAAGTTTAATTTTTAGAGCGTCCATGGGTAAAAAACGCTGATCACAATTTCCTCACATTTCATCCTGACACATGAAAATCTTGAATCAGAAAAGGACTATTGGCACTTTTGTATGAAAATCTGTCCTTTAGTCAACAGAGATGAGACCATATGCAATGTGTTGAAGGATCTCCCTGAGTAACGTTTATCTGTATTTTAACTTCCTATACCACCGGGTTCTTGAGATATGAAGCCAAAAGTCGGCTAAAAAAACGCAAAAATCTTAATATTAACATTTATATATTACTTTATTACCAGTGCTGCCGCGACGATTCTAAAAAAAGTATCCAAAAGTATCCACTTTAAAAAAAAATAGTATCGACTCATCAAAATATAAAAACCAATAATACATTCATGTTTTTAACACAAATATACAATTTTAATATTTTTGAGTAATGAAACCCAATTTTGAAGCTTCCATAACAATTTTATTTATTTAATTTTAAGACTAACAAATATTTTTATTAAAATATAATAATAGGAAATAAGCATGTATAATAAAATTAAAAAGGAACATAAATTGCAGTCCTTCTGTCTTTGATATGTTTTACTATTGCCCTTTAATTAAATTTATTTTATAAGTACAATATTAATACAACAGCAATATACAAAACAATATATTATTGCATAAAAAATGGTTAAGTTGTTTAGTTTAGTGTAAAATATATTATATGGGTTGCTATTGAAATTTAATTTTATTAGGGTGCTATTACAGTGGGTAGCTATAAAAAACACTTTTGTTATTAATTAGTTTTTACCTAGAACTATTCATTTTAATTTCAAATTTTTAACATAATGAAGAATTATTCATGAGGAAATAAAAATTTTTTTATAGTTGTTGTTAGTTTTCTACAGGGCGTTGAAGTTAGCGTGTTTAAAAAATTGTTGCAATTGGCTTCTCGTCTCCAGCATTTGTAAAGCGTATGAAAGTAAGAAACCAAAGTGCATTCTTGAGTTAAGGGTTGTAGTTGAGCACTCAATTAACGAAAATAAAAAAAAAAAATAAAAAATAAAAAAATGGCTTGCGTAGAAACAAAAAATGTACAAAATATCCCCTTTTTTTGCTGAAACTTTCAGCCACACAAAAAAATTATAAAAGGTTTTTGAATTTTTATAGGTCTAGTGCTTAACAGAGTCTATAAGGATCACAATGAATCAAGATTCATCGAAACCGATCAAGTAAAACTCTAGATATCTTAGATGCCGATTCAAAAAAACTTGTTTCGGGAATAACGCGATTAAAGATTTAAAGATTCTTGAATATCACGCGACATACGAATATAATATATGTTATAACTTTTTTCTATTTGATATTTTTTTCTAAAATTTTGTATATGTATTCTTAAGACCTTAAAGAACCATACCTAACGAAAAATTTTGATTTTTTAAACACTGTAATAGTATCTTAAGCCTAACATTGCACGTTAAAGAGAAAGATTTAATTTCAAACATTTATCTTAAAGACTTTAAATTTTAGACTCGAACTGAAAAACAAGTAGTCGTTTTCAGACAAGGTCAAGATATGTTGGTCCCAATTTATCGGAAACAAAAATTCAAAGTGCATATTAACAAGGGTACTTTACGATACAACCTTTAATAGAATTCTTAAGTCTCGTTACAATCTGCAATCGCTATGAGAATCGTAAGGGTTCAAACAGCCCAAAAATGTCTCTATTTATCTTTACTTTTTGTCGAATTTAAGGGACTGCTTACTTTTTATATGTTACAAACAAAAACATATTTTATCCTGAGAATACGAATATCGTATGTGAAAATTTGCCCTTTAAGATTATTGAAGCTAAAGGGCTGTTAATTCTAAAAAATAACGGTAAGTCCACAAGAAACAATCTTTAATTATTGTGAAATGTTTCTGAAATTCTGAAGAACATTGCACCGGTAGATTTTGAACTAACTTTAGCCCATTTTCCTCAATAATCTCAAAAGGGCAAATTTACGCATACGACATTCGTATTCTCAGGTGACGATATATTCATATTAAAACAGTTCGTTAAAAGATGTATCCAAACCTACACTGAGGCTTAAAAAAGTATCCAACAATTTTTGAAGGAAAAAAGTATCCAAATGGATCCAATTAGATCCAAACGGCAACACTGTTTATTACTCTTAAAACAATTACATAAAAACTAAAATTACATGAAGAGTATATATGCATGTATGTTCATATATTTATCAAACACATATACGTATACATTAAGGCGCCTCACGAAAAAAATGTGGTCAGATCCTCAAAATAGTCCTTGTCTTACGTTATGATAATTCCCCAAATATTTAGACTCTAGCCATCCGTGAGCTGAAATAGTTTGTAATAACCTCAAAAAAAAAATCGAGTTTTTTGTAAAAATACTGGCTGATGTGGTAGTTTAAAAAAAGAAACAATCGATCAGAAATAATAGTTATGAAAAAGTTCTCCCAATCTGCATCAACAAATCTTAAATTTTTGCATTCGGATTAGAGGCAAACCCTAAGTTGGCCAAAATGAGGGTTTCAATCTTTTTGTTATTAATCCACGGAAATCTTACCGTCGTTAAAGAACGGGGTGGAAGGCATTAAGTAAACCAGCACCAATTTCAAAGTCATCAAACATAAGGGGAAGGGCTCTGCTTAAATAGGTTTTTCGTAGCAGCTTGTAGCACTGTTTCATTTTACCATTCATGGCTTCCACTACCTAGCGGCAAATAGTTACCAGTCGAGCCTTGTTGGCTTATTCGGTCGTTAGTTGCAACGCAATCCCGAAATCCTCAATCTAGTATGAAAACATCATTCTGTGCAAAAAACCAATGCCTGGGACTGTCACCATTACTTAAAATTTCTTGCATTATTGACGCATCAGATGTGGCAGCGGCATAAGGGTCAATAACATCGCTAATGTACCCATCGGTGTAAACAATCATGAAAGGTTTTAGTAAATTCTTGTATTTGTGCACACTATAGGACAGGTATTGAAATTAAAAGTTTCAACTTTTTTTCTATAAAAATGAAATCCCATCGCAAATAGTTATTGCTTTATTGTTTTCTACATTGCCTGGTATGCCTCGTGGTATTAACAAATTCCTCTCCAGAATATCATTTCTCGAAATATGGTAAAAACCTAAACAGCAGTTTGTTTGTCGTCCTCAAAGGGATATACTAAATAATATGTATTTACAGTAATCGTTTATGTTATATTCGTGTCTTTATTGTAAGTTGGCATTATTTGAACAGTTGCTTTTCTAGCTTCAGTGGCAGATTTTTTTCTTCATTTGAATTTCATTGAAAGATTTGGCTGACTTTTGACACTTATTGTGATTATAAGACCGAAAACATAATACGTTGCACATCGTTGTAAGAGCGATATCTTACTCTCCTGCTCTCTCTTCTTCTCTTCTTATTCTCCCCTTCCGCCACCCATACCCTCGTTACCAAGCACTTTTTCTACCTTTAATTTATCTCACCCGCATTTTCCGTATACGTCTCTACTTATTCTTGATTCAATAACCTTTCGGCCAATCTTTTGACCATACAACCTTCTTCCTTCTTTTCCTCCCACCCTTTCCTCTCCCATCATTGATCAGAAACTAAATTTATGTTGTGAAAATGTTTCGGTTTTTTAACTTTACGCCCTTTCCACCGACCATTCCTCTCTCCTAATGCTCATCTCCTCCAACCATTTAGTATATATTCCTATACAACAAAAAGTGGGATGTTCTTTCAATAAAAAACATATTTTCACTTTGAGTTCAAAAAATTAAAACGCTTCTATCCCGGTTCTCGGCGGATTTAGCTACTTGTCTCCATAATACGAGGGCAATTTGAGAAGTTAGTGAATTTCTTGAAATCCCGCAAAGTAACTGTAAATGCAACACTGATCCTGTCAACTACCATATGTTAGTAGACTACTGTCAAAATTTCAGCTCGCTTCGACCCTTAGTTTGAGTTTGGCAGTCATTAACAGCAGACAATCTTGTGAATTTTGGCGAAAATGGAAAAAAGTGATTTTCGTGTACTCATCAAGCATGATTTTTGGCGAAAAAAAACCATCAGCCAAACCAAGGAAAGGCTCGATAAATACTATGGGGACTCTGCATCATCGATTGGAATGATTCACAAGTGGTTTACTGAATTCCGATGCGGTCGTACGAGCACAAGTGACGCCGAACGTTCTGGACGCCCAAATGAGGTCACCACTCCAGAAATGGTCAAAATGGTAGGCATCTCAAACGTACGGGTGTGCAAAATTTTGCGAAATCATTTGGATATGAAAAAATGACCCGCAAGATGTGTGCCGCGTTTGCTCATTCTCGACCATAAACGCGATCGTGTGACTGATTCAAAGGCGTGTTTGTTGATGTTGAACAAATATAAGAAGGATTTTTTCCATCGATTAGTAACCGTAGACGAAACATGGATCCATCACTATACACCAGAGACAAAGGAACAGCCGAAACAGTGGACTTCACCGAACGAACGTGCTCCAAAAAAGGCGAAGACGGTGCTATCGGCCGGAAAGGCTATGTCGACAGTATTTTGGGATAAACTCGGTATAATCTACATCGATTATCTTCCACCGAAAAGAACGATCAATGGCAAATACTATGCAGCCGAATTGGACTGTTTCAACGGCGCTTTGAAAGAGAAACGTCCCCATTTGGCGAGGAAAAAAGTGCTCTTCCATAAAGACAATGCGCGCGTTCACACATACCCAGCTTCCATGGCAAAATTCCATGAATACAAGTACGAATTGCTTCCTCAGCCAGCATATTCTCCAGATTTGGCCTCCTCCGACTATTTTATGTTTCCAAACCTCAAGAAATGGCTCAGCGGAAAGGGATTCACCACCAGAGAGGAGCTCATCACCGAAACAGAGGCCTAGTTTGAGGACCTTCTGAAAACGTATTTTTCAGATGGGATCAAAAAATTGGAGGAACGTCGTGTATCGAGCTAAAAGGAGACTATATTGAGAAATAAAACTTTTTTGCCGCAAAAATTATGCCGGCCCTCTTATTAAATGGTGTACTCATTGAGATCTTTCATTTGACATGCATTTCATTTCTGTTGATCAAACGACCATTTTGCGAGGTGCAAGCCATTCATTCACTCGAAAACTGTTGTGACGTACTGTATGGCAGGCAAAGGTGCCTTCAAATGCAGATAAATCGAGCTCAGTCTTCGTTCGCAGCCAACGAGAATTTATGCTTTTTCGTTTCTATATGATCTGATATCGAAGAGTTTCCGCCGCTCGCTATGGAAAATGTTGCATTGCATTTTATGCACTGGACGAAAGATTCTTCTTTATTTATAGCTCGTATAAACGGAGATTGTTCTTGCAACGCTTCATTAAAATGCACCTAGCGCTATCGAGATACCATTCTACAAAAAAATACACAGTTTCGATAGTATCGTAAGTATAGACGTAGAATTCCTTTTTATACAGTAATAGAGAAAAATTCTGGTTTTTTCCATGTATATTCATCAAAACTTTTTTAAAGTAATTCATCTTCTAAATACAAATTATTCAAAAACAAATTTGTTGTTGTTGTCCTTCTTTAAACTTACCTGATCTAAAATTCTCACAATTAAATTCATGTAAAAATTGGTTTTGTTTTATAAAAAGTTTTCTTTTGATATTTATGGTGATGAATTTGTTGTTCTTTTGCATTTGTTTTGTTGGTAAATGCAATTCAGTTATGTTTAATTAATGGAAATAAATATGGGTAAATTTGAATTATTATATATGTATATTTTAAAAGTAATTTAAAATTAAAATTTGAGTTAAAAAAATAAATTTTTAATATGGAAAGAATATAATGCATAATAAAAACAATTCCTATTATGGTATTTAAAAAATAAATGTAGTTTTTAAAGCACAACGCATGCTTAGTAACGCATGCGCAAATTTGCGTAGTAGTATACATACATGCTGAAAATAAACATCCAACTCATGGCACTCAAAGCCGAGAAAAGCGAGCTAGTTGTCAAATACAGCTGTTCATGTCGAGTAAAAATTAAGAACATCTAAAAAAATTTCAGCTAACTGAACCAACAACAATTACCAAGCAAATCTAAAACAACAACGCACAGAAAAGAGCACGATCGCTGTGGTGGAGCAGCGTTAGAGGGGATGAATCGAATCGTCCACAGAAAATAAACAGAACTTTGCTTACTATGTCCCGCTTTTCACTCGTTACACACGAAAATTCTCGAGCTTGCGGCGAAAGCAATTATTGCTCTGGTAGCAAGATCTCTTTTTCCCGTTTTTCACTCGGCAATAATTGCCTTTGCCGGAAGCAGTTTGTGGATTATTCGCCCGCATGAAGGGGCTTACGAAAGTCCCCTTTAAACCCGAGAAGTCCACAAACTACTTGCGGCGAAAGCAATTATTGCTCATAGAATTGCCGACTGAAAAACGGCCCTTCGCAGCACATGCAAAACCAAAACAACAATACCAGCAGCTAGTAGCAATGTTGCCAGTTATGTTGGAAAAATCCCATTCGTGGTAATTTTTAATTGCTCTTAGGAATTTTTGTTTCTGGGAATTTCTATTAAATTTTTTAATTCAGCGTGGTATTTTTTAATTGGCGTGGAAATTCAGCGGGATATTATTTAAATTTCCGTGGGAGCTTGGTAATATTCTTCTTATATTTTTTTTTCCTTTTTTAGTAAGCAAAGTTTCTTTGTTCTACTTCTAAATGTTTTTAAAATGGTTTGTGCATATGGGACTTATTGTGGTATTTTTTAATGCGAATGAGATTTTTGTGGCAATTTTAAATACATATGAAATTTGTGGTGGCATTTTTAAAAAGCGTGGTATTTTTGTGGTAATATTTAATGATCGTGAGATTTTTTTGATATTTTTTTATTGCGGTAGAAACTTTTTTGCTTATATTTACAATGGTAATTTCTGTTGTATTTAATTTATGTTATTGTGAAAAAAGTAACTTTTTGTCGGAATTGTTTTAAATTTTAACTGGCAACCTTGGCTAGTAGTAGTACATTTTTTGTAGCCACATAATGGCTCTCGAGCTACATGCATCAGTATTCTCTATTGCATTACAACTCAACAAGCCATGAATGTTACTGTGCCAGCTAAACGGTACTTAAAACGGCAGCGTCTGATTTGCTGGTATGAAAATGACAAGTTTTTGTACCTTTAAACCGTTCTCTATATAATTGTAAAGTCTTTTTTTGTATTTATCAAGAATCGAATTTAAATTGATGTCATATTCCCTTGATGTGTCGTTTGTTCTTGTCTTTTTTCCCTTTTTTTAACCCTTGTATTGAAATCAAGGTAGTGCAGTTGAGTTACCGTTTATTGTTTAGCTTATTGTTGCAACTTAATAAAAACTATTTTAAGAAAAGGTTACAACTGTTTAACAACAAATAAAATTAATATACAAGTTTTCTTTATGACCTTGTTATTTTTTGTGTTGATTTTCTATGATTTTAATATAAATTCTAATTGTTTGATAGTTTAAATCATTCTTGATTTTAAATACAAATTCTAGTTGTTTGATAGTTTAAAATCGTTTATTGAGCCTTAGGTCAGGTTAAACTAGTTAATCAATCAGCTAACTAATTAATCTAGCTAGTGATGTTTTTTTTTCTTTTTTTATTGGAAGTGTTGTTTCTGTTGTTTCTTTGAAAAAAATTCGTTAGAGCAATTAATTGTTCTAACCTGACCTAAAGCTCAATAAACGATTTTAAACTATCAAACAACTAGAATTTGTATTTAAAATCAAGAATGATTTAAACTATCAAACATTTAGAATTTGTATTTAAATCATAGAAAATCAACATTAATATACAAACTTAATAAATGGCACTCTTATATGAAACACACAATGCATAGTTTGCTGACAACGAAACGGTCCGCTTCAGAAATAAGCCGATTGGCTATCTGGGAAAAAAAAGCAACTCGTGTGTATTTATATATGTATGTTTTACATACATATTTATAAAAACAAACAACAAAAGCAGCACAACAACGAATGACGTAATAACGAACCACACAAGCAAACACAACAACAACCTTAAAAACAGCATAAGCAGCTACTGCAGCTAGGCAGCTTGTGCATTACTCATACGAATATATAAATTTTTCATCTTCTTAGATTTTGCTATTTTATTAGATATTCGTTTTATTCCCACTAAAACTGATATTTTGGCATTTTTTTTTCTTTGTACGATGAATATTAAAGGCTGTAGGTATACCCCAAAGTGTCAAATATCACTTTGAAAAAATTCGTGAAAATGACCCCCATACAAACCGCGCTGTAAGACGTAATTCTACGTCAAAACAAACATTGTAAACACAAATTCAGAAATGCGATATTGCTTCACTGCCACGACAATATTTAAAATGATTTTTCAGTTTATATTTTTGTGGAACAAAGTGGAACATAATCGCCACGGTTGTAAAATAAAAATTCATACAAGTCTTACGTTTCGTAAAAAAGGTCTGATTAAACTTTTGATAAAGGGATGCCCTACATTTTTTCTGTTGTATGAAAAATAATTAAAGCAACAACTTATTTAAAAAAATTGTGGGAAAAATAATAAAAAAATTACAATTTTAAGAAAAAAAATAGAAGAAGCGATCTGGGGAAAGAACGGGAACACAGGGGACGCTGGGGACGCTAGCCCTGATTCGAGGACTGCACCCGGAATCCGGGGATGTCTGGTCAGCCTATTATGATATGAAAAAAAAAGAAAAAAATCATTAAGGTTTTTAAAAGCAGACATATGGTTTGAATACCAGGTGCTATACACAGAGCCTGATGGATGGCTTAACTTAATTATAGTTTAAATAAAGAAAAAGTAAAAATTTTTTTTAGAAATAAGCTTTTATTTAAAAACAACGTGAGCTAAAAATAAATTTAAGTGACATTTGTCATTTTTTTTTTTTTTTTTAGACTGAACCAACGCTCAGGGGATGCCCCTATAAATGCGTAAGCATTGTGTTGATTCGGAAGATGGGTGATAGTTAGTTGGAGGGTGGATAGATGGAGTAGTGTCGGTGAAGATTTGTTTTGAATTTGCACAGCTCAAAACTGCCGGGAAACACGCTCGCAGGGAGACTATTCCACAACTTAACCGCGCGACTAAAGAACGAATTATCGCGGTAATGCGAGGTTCTATTAGGCATCGATGCAATGGTAGAGGGGTGGGCTTGGACAGCTGCCTGAGTGGACCTGGGAAACACACGAGCTGGTGGCGTCAGGCCATGTATCTCCCTTGAACACTTCCCATGGTAATACCTATACAGAAGGCTTAGGCAACCTACATTACGTCGATGCTCAAGTGAGTTGAGAGAGGATGAAATACTTTCATCTCCTATCAAATATATCGCACGACGTTGAATTCGGTCCAGAAGCTCCAAATAAGATCTTGAAGCCCCTGCCCAAATGTGCGAATTGTACTCCATTTTCGGCCTAATATATGAGGTGTAGATCATGCGAAGATCAGCTGAAGTGAAATATTTTTTGCACCGTTTTAGAAAACCTAGGCACTTGCCCGCTTCTTTCGACACATCGAAAATATGATCATTCCAACGAAGATCACATTGGATCGATATGCCCAGAACGCCAAGAGCGGCTGATTCCACAAGATCCACACCATTCATATTGAGGGGAGCTAAGGGGCAATCCATCCGCTTGTGGGTTAACAGACAACACTGGGTCTTGCTTGCATTGAACTCTACTCTATTAGCAAGACCCCACTCGGAGATTTTTTGTAGATCATTAAGAAGTGTGTCATTCATAGTTTGCCTTTTTCTCTCAATCTCCATAGAGTTTGGGCGTTTTTTGAATGAATATGAATGACAAATGCTGCTGTCGTCCGCAAACGAATGAATTGGGTTATGCGTCAACGACAGAAGGTCGTTGATAAAAACCAGAAACAAGGTTGGCGATAGAACTGAACCCTGCGGTACTCCTGCGTTGATGGCGTGCTTCTCGGACGAAATACCGTCAACTACGACTCGAATCGTTCTGTCCTTGAGAAAACACGTGATCCATCGAGCAAAATTACTACCAAAACCATATGCAGCAAGTTTTGACACGAGCGCTTTATGCCACACTCGGTCGAACGCTTTTGAAATATCCAGAGCAACAACCCTGCTCTCGCCGAAAAAGTGAACGCATTTATTCCATTCTTCGGTTAAGAACGCCATAAGATCACCAGTAGAGCGAGCCCTACGGAAACCATATTGACGGTCACTGAGCAGTTGGTTGTGCTCCAGATAGTTCACAACGTTGAAGTTTATTACGCTCTCCATAACTTTGGAAAGCGTAGAGCATATCGCAATGGGTCGGTAGTTTGCAGGGTTCGTGGCATCACCCTTTTTAGGTACCGGCTGGACATTTGCCACCTTCCAACAAGATGGAAATATTCCTGTTCTGTAGGAGATGTTGAAAAGGTTGCGCAAAGGCCGAGCCAGCGAAGAAGCACACATTTTAAGCACAATTGGCGGTATGCCATCAGGACCAGAGGCTTTGTTAACGTTGAGATTTGTAAGGACCCTTTTAACTGCTCTCGTTCGAAAGTATATCTACTGCATTGCAGAAGATCCACCCTCAACAAAGGGCAGTGGCTGATTGCTATCCGAGAGAGTGGAATTTTGTGCAAACAATCTAGCCAATAGGTTCGCTTTATCAGCCGAGTCAGTGAAGATTTGGTCATCTTTTAAAAGAGCTGGAATCGATGACGATGTCTGGTTCTTAACTCTTTTAACAAATGACCAAAAATTTTTGCTCCCTTTGGGGCAGAGAAGAACCTGTTCTCGAATGCGAGCTTCGTGCAGAAACTTTTCGCGTTTTAAAATTGCATTACAGCGATTCCTTGCCTCGATGCGAAGTCTTTTAGTATCAGTATTCTTGTTAGAACGCCAATTCTGAAAAGCTTCCTCTTTGGACCTGACTGCAATCCTGCAAGTCTCATTAAACCATGAGTGGTCTTTTGGTTTAATGCTTCTCATCTTATTGGGGATGAAAGACCGCATACCCAATAGAATAATTTCTTGTACCATGACAGCCGCGGCATTCACATTTCTATCAGCGAAACATAATTTCGAATTGAAGCTGCGATAAAAATTATTTAACGCAGTCCAATTTGCCTTTCCATAAAACCATGCAGTCCTCTTCGGGGCTTTAGGCGTAGAGGTGCAGGGGTTAGAATATGGAAAAACAGCGGATATGGTACAATGGTCCGAGTTACCAAGAGGTGCGTTGACACTCACATCATATTTTTCATGATGTGAAGTCAGAAAAAGGTCAAGGATATTATGGCTTTGCAAATCACTTTGGGGGAAAAAAGTGGGTTCCTTCACTAGTTGAATCAGTTGGTTCGATTCAGCAAATAGCTCAACATATTGTCCAACAGGTGTCAATGGGCCCGAGTGACGTAACCAAGCCGGGTTGTGGACATTGAAATCGCCTGCTACAACGATCTCACTGTCAGGAAACAACCCCAAAATATGCGTAATCGAATCAGAGAGAGAGTCCAGTTTGTTAAAAGTGGGCTCTCTCCCTAGATTCGGGCTTCTATAAATAAAACAAAAATGCAGCAAGTGAGAGCGAAGCCTGAACCTAACCCACATTGAGCTAAACTCTGGATCGGTCACGTTCAGACTCCTCTCACACCCGTATGCTACATCCGTTCTTATAAAAAGGGCGATGCCTCTATGCAAAGAAAACAATGGTAGTAAGCGGTACCCAGGTATATGAAAATCCAGTGGATCTGCATCCTCGGCCACCTGGGTCTCACCTAGTGCCATTATTTGAGGCCTATGTAGAGTACAATGAACATATACCGAGAAAAAATTCGCCCTCAGTCCACGAATATTGCAAAAATCTATGCGAAAATGACCCGACATTTCCGCACCACGCAAATATCAAACAAATAAGGGCATATAAGGTACTTAGTTACGGCTGCAAGAGAATTGCACAACATGAGCAATACAAAAGTACTGAAGCAAGTGTTATGCCTTTACTTCAGCACAATTTAGCCCACTGTGCAACCCTACTTACAAACGTAACTAATGGGAGAGGATATCGGAGATGACGGAAACGAGGACAACAACAATAACTTACTCTGCGAGAAGCATAGAAAAGCCCCTCGCGTGGTCAGCTAAAAAAACTGCACTGCTGTCCAGCAATGATGATGTCTTATTATTTATTCTCCTTGTCTTTGGCTGCAGCTAGCGGCTCTCTGAACAACAGGTTTTGCTGCTGTGCCGTTGATTATGTTTTTGTTGGAGCTGCTGTAACGTTGTTGTTGTTTTTTTTTTGTTTATTTTTCTTTTTTAATTGTTTCTTTTAAACACTCATTGTTGCTTTTATCTTTTTTTTTTTTGTTAAATTGTTATTAAACACAAAACATTTAGTTTAAAAACGTTGCCGGACATTATAAACAACAAGAAATAGAACGCACTATAAACTTTAACACACACGACGGAATATTCTAGTCAGACAATTAACTTCTAAAATTTAATTTAATTAAAATGAAAGGACCGGACAGACACACGTCAACACCCTTTAAGATCACGACAGCGACACTGTTGCAACTCCCAGCTGTTTTGGAGGAAAAAAACAACACGAACAGTATTTGTGGTGTTTTTCATTATTATTTATCAAAATGTATTATTTATTAAAGTGAGTTCCATGTGAACAGAGTCTGTTAATTTTGTTTTATAAGCGGTGTTTGGTTAAAATAAAATTTATGTAAATAGTAGGTATATTCTCGATTCAGAAGAACCCCTCTCCTGCTTACTCATCATCGTAACATAAGCGTGCGTAAATAGTTAAGTTCTAGGAACGTATATATATTTAGAAATTTTGAAAATGAAAAAATGTTTTTATTTTTGTTTTCGATATGGAATTCTGAACTTAAAAGAACTTTTTGCAAAATGCTTAACTGATTTCTACAATCGAAGTTTGCAAAATTAACCCTTTCGGAGTAACTTCTAGCACGGTTTACTAATGATCCGTTTTAGACTCCTAAAAAAACTCCTCCCTATAAAATACCTGTCAACAGCATTGCTATGCGGGGGTCTTCAAATAGTCTCATTCTGTCAGAAGGCAGGGGAAGGGTCGATATTGATAATTTGAAGCGTCACGAGATTTATAGATGA
Organism: Dichetophora obliterata; assembly: GCA_963920525.1. Taxonomy (NCBI): domain Eukaryota; kingdom Metazoa; phylum Arthropoda; class Insecta; order Diptera; family Sciomyzidae; genus Dichetophora; species Dichetophora obliterata. The sequence goes on from OY986440.1 coordinate 10,010,609, forward strand.
ACCTAAGCTACCTACAGCATCTGATGGTGAACGGTGACAAGAGTTTTTAATAAATTTAATCAAAATCAATAAAATTTTGTTCTCATTCAAAAAGAAATCTTATTAAAAATATATGAAATTTTAATAAAACTTAAAAACTTGTGAACTATAAAAATGCCTTTATATTTTTCAAAAAGAAATAAAGCAACTCATTTGCTAATCAGACTGATTTAAGTCTAAGTAGATATAAAGGGTGTTTTTTATAGAGTGATACAACTTTGAGTTGGCATCACTGCTTTATTTGACCACCCATTTAACAGCTGATATTTGCTTTGGCATTTCATTATGGATCGACTTACACCAGAGCAACGCGTGCAAATTGTGGAAATTTTTAATCAAAATAATGGTTCTGTTCTTCAAACTTATCGTGCACTTCGTCTGTTTTATGGCGTACATAATCGTCCTTCAGAGCTGCTAATTCGAAGAACAATAGATCGTTTTCGGACCACATTTACTGTTACTGATAACGTGCATACCGTGAGACGCCGAACAGTGCGCACTGAAGAATCTGTAGCCGCTGTACAGGAAAGCATTGAAGATGATCCTAATCAATCAATTCGTCACCGTTCTCAGCAACTGGGGTTGTGTCCTTCCACTTTATTGAAGATGTTACGAAAAGATCTTGGCTTAAAACATTTCAAGATTCAACTTGTACAGGAATTAAAGCCAAACGACCATCGTATGCGCCGCCAATGCGGCGAATGGGCTGAAGCACAAATTGATATTGATTTTGAATTTCCATGGAAAATTTTATTTTCCGATAAAGCCCATTTTTGGTTGAATGGGTACGTAAATAAACAGAATTGTCGTATTTGGAGTGAGGAGAATCCACAAGCTTTTGTCGAAACACTATTACATCCACAGAAAATTACTGTTTGGTACGCTTTATGGGCTGGCGGAGTCATTGGCCCATATGACTTCAAAAACGATGATGGTCAGAATGTTACTGTCAATGGTGAACGGTATAGGAACATGATTCGAAGTTTTTTCGTACCTCAATTAGCTGGCATTAATCTTGCTGATATGTGGTTCCAACAGGACGAAGCCACATGCCACACAGCGGGCGCTACAATTGATTTACTCAAGGAAACTTTTGACAAAAAAATAATTTCACGAAATGGCCCAATTAATTGGCCCCAAGATCGTGTGATTTAACCCCATTGGATTATTTTCTTTGGGGTTATGTAAAGTCACTTGTCTACGTCGATACATCACAAACAATTGAATACCTGGAAATCAACATTCGAAGAGTTATCGGCGAGATGCGTCCGCAAATGCTGCGAAAAGTCTGTGAAAATTGGTGTATGCGCCAGCCGTGGCGGCCACATGGCCGAAATCATATTTAAACATTAATGTCATAAACATTAATGTCATCTATCCAATAAAGCCCTTTTCATTGATATTAACAATGCAATACTATATTTTATTATGATTTAAACTTGTATCACTCTATAAAAAACACCCTTTATATTCAAGAAACAGTTGAAAGATGTTCTGTTCTAGAATTTTACTAACTAAGTTATAAATCTTGAAGTGCTTAATCTTTAATTAAATAATTGCGCATATGTATGTATTTACGTTAGTATTAAGTAATTTAATCTGTAAGGGTATTATCCTGGGAGATCGAAATAAATAAATAAATAAATAAATAACTTATAATTTTAAATGTTTTCTTATTATTTTTAATAATAAAACTTATTCATATTTAAAGTTTTCGTATAATTTTCAATCAAAAATATTGATCAAATTTTGAAATCTTATCTTAAATAGCAATATTTCGGGAGAAAAAATGAAAAACCCCTTTTCAGTAAAATTTTTTTTAAAGCGCTAGTTTTGCGCGTTAGGCCTCGATATTAACATAAAGATCGGCATCACATAAAGAGCTCTTTAATGTTGGGAAAACACGAAATACAAATGCACAATCAATTAACCACCAATAATTCGAGACTGCCATTCAATTGAAGAGGACAGGTTAAGCAAAGTTATATAACGAAGATAAGCGATTACAATCTGATTGTAGAACAAATGCGTAAAGAGAGCATGTGGCAACAATTCAAGCTTAGAAAGCATTCAGTGCGAGTGAAAGGGTCCTGTGGCACTCGCACCCTAACCATTGCATTGTTGGGTTTATTAATTGCGTAAATACTTTCAATTTGGCGTAAGGGCTCTTAAGCTCCTGAGGGCTTATTTTACGCAATCGGATTAAACTTGTCGACTTGTTTTGATTTGTTGTCGGTTTTTGTTAGTTTGTGCTTGTGTTGGTGTTACCGTTTAATGGATTTTACTTTGATATTTTGCTTATATACTGGCTGTAAACATGTTAGACAAGAACTACACTGAAAAAAGATTGCAAAACATATAATTTTTTTTTAATTTTCAAATTCTCTTACAGAATTTGGACAAGATCCAAGTAAAAGGAATTATAAAGTTTCTGGGATAGAACAGGGCAATTCAACATGTCTTTGATGAGTGTTAAATACCTTTCTTAACTAATGTAAGATCTGTATGGAAATGGCTTCATATTCGTTATTCTTCTAAAGGGTCTTTCAATAAAGACGCTCTATTTTTAAATGTAAATAAATAAAACAAGTTATGGGTGAGATACTCACTTAATGTTTTTTTTTCTTATTTTAAATAACACTTTAACACATTGGGCCTTAGTAATAAACATTTTAATGTCGACTCTATATATAGTGTCAGCTTTTCTGACATTATTCCTACAAAATTTGCTGTCAAAAAGCTTTCACTAAATTTAGAGTTGACTTTAAAATGCTTATAATTAAGGCTAACTGAGTATTAAAGTATAAAGCCGTGTTCAAATGAGCGCCGCGATTGTAACTAGGTCTATGGGATGAGGGACAAAAATAGAAGGAATCATCGTAGGTACATGAAATTTACCATGTGTCATTATTTCATAAATATAAAACGCCACACAAATTTTCATCAAGATCGGCCCTGCCCTTCTCCCAACTCCAATTCAAAATTTACAATAAAAGTGCAATAGCTCGAGTTGTAGAAAGTGTAAAAACCAAACTAACAAATTTTTTTATTGACTGGATGCACAAAATGACCATTTAAAATATCATCAATATTTGCTACGTCCTTCAACCATCTCCCATACAAAATTAAGAATATAAGTGCAGCATCTCGAGTTGTAAAAAGTAAAGTAAAAATAAAATAAAATAAAATAAATAAATAAACAAGATTTGCCACGCCTTTGCTCACCTCCCATACAAAATTAAGAATAAAAGTGCAATATCTCGAGTTGTAAAAAGTATTAGATCTATTTTTTTTTACAACATTCACATAATTATCATATACAAATTGCATCAAGATATGTCACGCCCTTTGCCCACCTCGCATACAAAATGTAGAATAAAAGTGCAATATCTCCAGGTGTAGAAAGTGTAAGAAAGGAAATTAACTTGTTTATTTTCAAATGGTTTCACTTAATTATCATAAAGTTATTTCATTCAGATTGGCCAAGTATTTCACTCGCCTCCCACACAATATTCAATGAAATTTATTAATTAAAAACTGTTTTTATTGTAATACATGAGTTTGTTTAAATTTTACATATATCTTAAGAATGAAAGAAAATAACAACGAAAGTTATTGACTTTGATCGGAATAATTCGTTGAGTTACTCGACACAAGTCAGAGAAATCGAGATCAGAAATTAAATCAATTCAGTCCTTTTTTTCAATTTTTTCCTAAGAGAAGATATAAAAGGATCTGATGAAAGCAGTAACTCGCGGAAAAGATCTATAGTGCATAGTTCTCAAAAGTTTTTACGGTTTTGATTTACAAACATACAACTAATATTTTTACATATTCAAGCCTACAACTATGTATTATCTATGTATTATTGTCTTTGCACAATAAAGCTTAGTATGCTGTAGGAATGAAAAAATTTCCATAATACATTGAGATTTTTGACAACAAACAGGCAGCAAAATTTTTTTTCGCCAACTAGTACGCTGTAGAAGCGAAAATTATTGCTATGTTGCCAAATATCCATTCGTTAGTGGAGAGTTGAAATATCAAAATTTCGCTGTCGATTAAATGCCCGTACATTTAATTGGCGCGGAAATTTGCCATTCAACAATAAAAAATAAGCAGTAAGTATGTTTAAGTGTTGAATTTGTTATTTAACAAATTTATTGTTGCATTTATATAGTTTTTTAATATGTAGTCTTGCCTTTTATAGGATATAAAATTGAAGCAATAAAAATAGGAATCTGTCAACCAGAACAGTAAGCGATTCTTCAAAAAAGTGTTTTTTTTTATTTCTAGGACCTTCTTCGTGGTATATGAAAACTTTTTTATATATATATATTTTCAAAGTTTTTTTTTAGCAAGAACTTGTAAAATATATTTTCGCTAGTTTTGTATATGAATTTTACTAAACTTTTTGGTATTTTGGAAAATATTCAGTACAAAACTATAAAAACTGAAATTTCGTAAAATTTTCAAGGCAGCATTTAAAAACCAAAACTACCAGAAACGGAAAGATATCAAATAATCCTTTTTGGCTTACATAACCAAGACTCCTAGCTATAAATTTGCATACTTACTTTTACAAATTTATGACTTTTTTTTACATGTCACTTTTGTCCACCTCGTTACACTGTGCGTCGTGACTTTGTTTGGGTGAATTCGGGAGGCTTATCGCCGTTGACGCCAATATCTAGGTCTTCTGTAACTTGATTTTCAATGGACAGTGAGGCCAAACTAGTTAATCTTTTTTGGGATATTGTAGGCCGCAAGTACGAGTACGTTTTTATCAACTGTAGTTTAGATAAACTGCATTCGCCACTTGCAATGGTCACTAGTATTGTTAAAGTATTGCAGCACAGCGATATCCAGGTGTTGGGAAATAACTCTTGAAGATTGTCCTTTTTGCTAAGGTTTTATATTTTGATAGGTGTTGCCTGAAAGTCCTCGAGATAGTGCTGCAGATTTTAAATTTCATCACATAACAAATCTTCATCAATATCAGACTTAAAAAGGCAGTTCGGTTCTAATTTTTATTTTTTTTTTAAATCGATTTTCTAAAAATCCCAGTTTTTTTATTCTCATATAACTAAAAACCGTTAAATTTTTTACTTTTTGTCAAAAAAAAGGTGATAAGTCTCAAAACAAAGAAGTAATAAGAGTTCAAAACTAAAAATTCTTACTTTTTTTTGATTCAAACAAATGGAAAATTAACTGAAATAGTGAAAAATTAATGATGCATACATATTTATTTATTAACTTGCTGATATACCCGATGTTACTCGAGAGTAATTTATATAAACATTTTAATATACACTTCTCGATTTAATGTTTTTTTAAATTTTGGAATTTTGTAAAAAAAATGTTGAATTTAAGTTTGAGACCACTATAAAAATATTAGTTAAAAAATTTACCGTACTTTCTAAAACAATCTATAACATTTTCCAGCATACTTTTCAGCATATTTTCGGTTAGTACGCTGTTGAAACGAAAAATTTGTTCAATGCAGCCAAGCCTACAACCATGGTTGGAGAGTTAAAATGTCAAAATTTCGCTGTATTTTCGGTAAAGCTTAGTATGCTGTACGAACGAAAGTTGTTAGGCATTTAATTCTACATGCGAAATTTTGGTGTAGGCTCAACACTAACACTAACACTAACACATCATGTTTGTTGAATGTGTTAGTTGAACATTATTGTTGAATGTCAAATTTCCACGCCAATTCAATGTAAGGACATATAAGAGACAGCGAAATTTTGACATTTTAACTCTCCAATCATGGTTGTGAACTTGACTGCATTGAACAAAATTTTCGGTTCAACAGCGTACTAAGCCCCAAAAAAAATTTTCGCTGTCAAAAACGCAATGTATTTCTTACGGAAGATTTCTTTTCGCTTCTACAGCATACTAAGCTTATGTCGGTACATTTAGTTGGCGTGGAAATTTGACTTTCAACTATATTTTTCAAATAACACATTAAACATGAAAATATTAAATTTTACTGCATTCTATTCATGGTCATCTTTTCGAAGAAATGGTGATATACTTATATACAATAACAAAAGTAACATTGATAAAGAATAGAAAATTTTAATATAGCTGGTATGAAAAAATTGATTTTAGCCATAACTTTTGATTGGAAAGAGATATTGGGGTAATTTTTTCACATAAATTATTTTTGAGACTTTTTGGACATTTTGGATTTCGCGAAAAAAATCAAAGGAGGTACCGTTGTTGTTTTGATGACAAAAACAGTAAAATAATTTTTGCACTTAGCTGGAAGAATTTTTGCAAATAAATGCAATGTCATATGAAAGGTAGTCAAATGTGCAATTTTTGATTGATTTAATTTTTACAACAGAAACAATTTTTTAACATTTTTTAAGTAAAAAGTCAATACTTTGGTCCTTTTTTGACATAATCATAAATCATAGTTACACTGACTTAACGGTACAGTTTAACCTAGTTTTGTGAAGAGATTTTATTGAAATTTTGAACAAAAAATTTTGAATGAAATATATTAATGGACAGCGGAGATATTTGCATCGAAAGACCTAACTTTGATTTTCATGTCGTTTTTTTCTCATTCTTAGGCAACGAGTTTTATAAAAAGTCGTTGTACTGAAAATTTCTACAATTTTGAATATATGTGATTTTTGATGGTAAAATAACGGAAATTTTTTAAAATTAAATACACAAAAAACTTTGATGATAAAATGTATTAAAATAACAAAATTACCGTTAGTTGAAATATTTCGGTTGATTCGTGGCAAAAACTAAGTAAGTTACATTTTAAGTTGGGATGCACTTAATATGTATACCTAATTTGAGCGAAATACGTTGAGCCGTTTAGATTTGTATAAAGGCCAAACAAACAAACAAACAAACAGAAAATGAGCTTTATTACTATAGCCTTACTACCAGGTGATAATAAAATAACTTTAGGCATAGTTCTAGTTAAATATACAAAGTAAAGATATATTACAACAAAAAAATACACAGTTTCGATAGTATCGTAAGTGTAGACGTAGAATTCCTTTTTATACAGTAATAGAGAAAAATTCTGGTTTTTTCCATGTATATTCTTCAAAACTTTTTTAAAGTAATTCATCTTCTAAATACAAATTATTCAAAAACAAATTTGTTGTTGTTGTCCTTCTTTAAACTTACCTGATCTAAAATTCTCACAATTAAATTCATGTAAAAATTGGTTTTGTTTTATAAAAAGTTTTCTTTTGATATTTATGGTGATGAATTTGTTGTTCTTTTGCATTTGTTTTGTTGGTAAATGCAATTCAGTTATGTTTAATTAATGGAAATAAATATGGGTAAATTTGAATTATTATATATGTATATTTTAAAAGTAATTTAAAATTAAAATTTGAGTTAAAAAAATAAATTTTTAATATGGAAAGAATATAATGCATAATAAAAACAATTCCTATTATGGTATTTAAAAAATAAATGTAGTTTTTAAAGCACAACGCATGCTTAGTAACGCATGCGCAAATTTGCGTAGTAGTATACATACATGCTGAAAATAAACATCCAACTCATGGCACTCAAAGCCGAGAAAAGCGAGCTAGTTGTCAAATACAGCTGTTCATGTCGAGTAAAAATTAAGAACATCTAAAAAAATTTCAGCTAACTGAACCAACAACAATTACCAAGCAAATCTAAAACAACAACGCACAGAAAAGAGCATGATCGCTGTGGTGGAGCAGCGTTAGAGGGGATGAATCGAATCGTCCACAGAAAATAAACAGAACTTTGCTTACTATGTCCCGCTTTTCACTCGTTACACACGAAAATTCTCGAGCTTGCGGCGAAAGCAATTATTGCTCTGGTAGCAAGATCTCTTTTTCCCGTTTTTCACTCGGCAATAATTGCCTTTGCCGGAAGCAGTTTGTGGATTATTCGCCCGCATGAAGGGGCTTACGAAAGTCCCCTTTAAACCCGAGAAGTCCACAAACTACTTGCGGCGAAAGCAATTATTGCTCATAGAATTGCCGACTGAAAAACGGCCCTTCGCAGCACATGCAAAACCAAAACAACAATACCAGCAGCTAGTAGCAATGTTGCCAGTTATGTTGGAAAAATCCCATTCGTGGTAATTTTTAATTGCTCTTAGGAATTTTTGTTTCTGGGAATTTCTATTAAATTTTTTAATTCAGCGTGGTATTTTTTAATTGGCGTGGAAATTCAGCGGGATATTATTTAAATTTCCGTGGGAGCTTGGTAATATTCTTCTTATATTTTTTTTTCCTTTTTTAGTAAGCAAAGTTTCTTTGTTCTACTTCTAAATGTTTTTAAAATGGTTTGTGCATATGGGACTTATTGTGGTATTTTTTAATGCGAATGAGATTTTTGTGGCAATTTTAAATGCATATGAGATTTGTGGTGGCATTTTTAAAAAGCGTGGTATTTTTGTGGTAATATTTAATGATCGTGAGATTTTTTTGATATTTTTTTATTGCGGTAGAAACTTTTTTGTTTATATTTACAATGGTAATTTTTGTTGTATTTAATTTATGTTATTGTGAAAAAAGTAACTTTTTGTCGGAATTGTTTTAAATTTTAACTGGCAACCGTAGCTAGTAGTAGTACATTTTTTGTAGCCACATACTGGCTCTCGAGCTACATGCATCAGTATTTCTATTGCATTACAACCCAACAAGCCATGAATGTTGCTGTGCCACCTAAACGGTACTTAAAACGGCAGCGTCTGATTTGCTGGTATGAAAATGGCAAGTTTTTGTACCTTTAAACCGTTCTCTATATAACTGTAAAGTCTTTTTTTGTATTTATCAAGAATCGAATTGAAATTGATGTCATATTCGCTTGATGTATCGTTTGTTCTTGTCTCTTTTCCCTTTTTTTAACCCTTGTATTGAAATCAAGGTAGTGCAGTTGAGTTACCGTTTATTGTTTAGCTTAATGTTGCAACTTAATAAAAACTATTTTAAGAAAAGGTTACAACTGTTTAACAACAAATAAAATTAATATACAACTTAAAGTTTTCTATATGACCTTGTTATTTTTTGTGTTGATTTTCTATGATTTTAATATAAATTCTAATTGTTTGATAGTTTAAATCATTCTTGATTTTAAATACAAATTCTAGTTGTTTGATAGTTTAAAATCGTTTATTGAGCCTTAGGTCAGGTTAAACTAGTTAATCAATCAGCTAACTAATTAATCTAGCTAGTGATGTTTTTTTTTCTTTTTTTATTGGAAGTGTTGTTTCTGTTGTTTCTTTGAAAAAAATTCGTTAGAGCAATTAATTGTTCTAACCTGACCTAAAGCTCAATAAACGATTTTAAACTATCAAACAACTAGAATTTGTATTTAAAATCAAGAATGATTTAAACTATCAAACATTTAGAATTTGTATTTAAATCATAGAAAATCAACATTAATATACAACTTAATAAATGGCACTCTTATATGAAACACACAATGCATAGTTTGCTGACAACGAAACGGTCCGCTTCAGAAATAAGCCGATTGGCTATCTGGGAAAAAATACATACATATTTATAAAAACAAACAACAAAAGCAGCACAACAACGAACGACGTAATAACGAACCACACAAGCAAACACAACAACAACAACAACCTTAAAAACAGCATAAGCAGCTACTGCAGCTAGGCAGCTTGTGCATTACTCATACGAATATATGATTTTTTCATCTTCTTAGATTTTGCTATTTTATTAGATATTCGTTTTATTCCCACTAAAACTGATATTTTGGCATTTTTTTTTCTTTGTACGATGAATATTAAAGGCTGTAGGTATACCCCAAAGTGTCAAATATCACTTTGAAAAAATTCGTGAAAATGACCCCCATACAAACAGCGCTGTAAGACGTAATTCTACGTCAAAAAAGAAATTCTTTACTTAAATTAACAAAAAAATCTGCAACATTATTCTTAAATACTTCCCTAGACATAGAGAAATCTAATGTAATAAGTGAACAAAAATTGTCAAAATTATTTAAAGCTCTAGTTATAGGCTCATTGCCCGCATAATTAAACTTATAAGCTCTGAGATAAAAGAATTAAATGAACGCAATGGTCTTATTGGATTATTAAAATTAATACGTTCCAGCAGAGATGCAGAATCAATAGTACCATATATTAATCCTTGGATAATTTGAAGAGACTGAAAAGTTATTCTATCTTTGAGTGAATTTAGATGCAACAAAGGCTTCAGCACAAATTTTAGGAATCGTTTTTGAACACACTCAAGTCGATTATAATGAACTTCATAAAATGGATTCCAGATGAAAGAGCAGTATGCAAGCCTAGACCTAACATAAGCAGAAAAAAGAAACAAACGCGTATACTGCCGTCCTAAGAAAAAAGTCACAAACGCCAAAATTCCAAAATGTAGAAAAGGTCAGAAAAGATTTGGAACCGTGAATGAGTTTCTGATTTTTGTGTTAAGCTAAGATTACCCATTTTCAAATATGACTTTTTTACTTAGGAGGGTAGTATATGGGTCTTTAAAATCAAAACTGTTACAGTTTATAAAAGCTAAAACCGAATAATACTTTGGAATAATGAAAATTTGCATCGAATAAAACACCCAAATCACAGACTTGGTCATTGGAATTTAACACATTATTATTAATTGTATTCGAAGACAATAAATATATTATTTCAACGCTTAGAAAAAGTGACGTGGAAGCATTTTGTTTAGTTTAAGGCAAAATAATTTCTAGCACAACAAGATTCGAGAGATCAGATTGAAGCATATTAACATCCAAAACTGAACGAACCATATGGTAAAGCTTTAAATCGTCGGCAAAAAGCAAATATTTACAACTATCGAAACATTTTCAATATCATTTATAAATAAGAGAAATAAAAGTGGTCCCAGAATACTTCCTTGCGGTACACCAGATGTAGCATAAAAAGTATAGGAATTTACATTATCAGTGGAGACCACACATTGGCGATTCATTAGATAACAGTTAATCCAATCAAGAAAATTAGAATGAAAACCTAACTTTTTTAGTTTACCAATTAACGCATTATGGCAATTTTGTCAAAAGCTTTGGAAAAATCTGTGCATAAAACATCTAATTGATTTCCAGTTTCAAAGGAAGAGATACAATATTCAGAAAAAACTGCTAGGTTCGTGACAGTTGACCGACCAGTAACAAATCCATGTTGAGAAGGGCTTATTACATATTTTACTGCAAAATAAAGTTTATTTTTTACAATAATTTAAAAAAGTTTCGATACCGTTGAAAGCTTTGAGATAGCTCGATAGTTTTCTACGTTATTTTTTGAACCAGATTTAAAAACAGACGTAATAAAAGCGTATTTCCATTTATCAATAAAAATACTCGCACTTAAAGATTGGTTGAAAATAAAAGTTAGTGGATTAATTAGAGAATAAAACCATTTTTTGATTAAAAAAGGAGAAAAACCATTTATATCTAGCTTAGAAGAATTTTTTAGAAACATTATAATATTTAAATCATCTTCAATCGTGATTGCAAAATTTCCAAAATTAGTACAAGATGTTATCTATAGTAATAAAACTAATTTTCTGTTTGTTTGTTTGGCCTTTATACAAATCTAAACGGCTCAACAGATTTCGCTCAAACTTAGTATACATATTAAGTGTATCCTAACTTAAAATGTTACATACTTAGTTTTTGCCGCGCCCCCTCCGAAAATTTTCAACTAACGGTAATTTTGTTGTTATATTACTTTTTACCATCGGAGTTTTTTGTGTATTTAATTTTAAACAATTTCCGTTATTTTGAAATCAAAAACACTCACATATGTTCAAAATTGTAGAAACTTTCAGTACAACAACTTTTTCATAAAACATCGTTGCCTAAGAATGAGAAAAAAACGACATGAAAATCAAAATTAGGTCTTTCGGTGCAAATATCTCCGCTGCCCATTAATATATTTCATTCAAATTTTTTTTTGTTCTTTTTGTTTATTGTTCAATAAAATAACTTCACAAAAGTAGGTTTAACTGTACCGTTAAGTCAGTGTATATATGTTTTATGATTATGTCAAAAAAGGTCCAAAGTATTGACTTTTTACTCAAAAAATTACTCAAATATTTTTTTTTTGTTGTAAAAATTAAATTTTGTTGTAAATAACTTTCATTTAAATGCTATGTTATTTGCAAAAATTCTTCCAGCTAAGCGCAAAAATTATTTTACTGTTTTTGTCATCAAAACAACAAAGGTACTTTGATTTTTTTCGCGAAATTTATTTATTCCAAAATGTGTTTTTTATATTTTTTACAAAAAGTCAAGTCTCAAAAATAATTTTTGTGAAAAAACTATCCCAATATCTCTTTCCAATCAAAAGTTATGGCTAAAAATCTATTTTAAAAACTAAGACCAGACTAATAATAAAACTGAGTTTTGTTTTAAGATTCTCTATGTACTTTGTCAGTTGTATGTAGTATGTCAGTTTATATTCGATTGTCGTTCGCTTCGGTCATGCGTTCTCGTTGCTTAATTTGCAGTAAAACTATTTTGGGCGCGGAGGTTTCATTACCATGTAATGTGTGCAATGAGCGATGTCATAGATCGTGTACTAATATTGATGACCGTTCTTTTGGCTTTTTTAATAATTGTCCAAATTTTGTCTATAATTGCGATAAGTGCCTAAATAGAACTTTTAATATCTGCGAAATTGTGTCGGAACTGGCTGCAGAAGTGAAAGAACTTAAATTGCTCATTAGTCAAAGCTCTTTATTAGCTAATAACAATGCAAGTAAATTGAAGAGTGTTTGCTCTTCATCGTCGAGTTCATTAACCTCGACCTTGAAATCTGCTGTTAATATGCAACCGATGAAAACACCCAGCATCGATATTGCCCTTGCTGATGTTCATAATCCAGTGCCTTCATACAATGCTGTTGCTGCGAATGCTAACTTAATTGAGTTACGCTCTCCATCTAATTCATCTCTTTGCACGGGTGCTGCTGCTGCTGCTGTTGATGCACCTGATTTGAATGTGTGCTCTGATTCTGTTGCTGCTGTCAATAATGATGTCTCTTTAAATTCGTCTTCTTCACATACTAAATCTAGTGTGACTGGTTCTTATGCTGATGTGTCTGCTGCTGCGCCTGCTGCTGCTGTTGTTGTTGGGAGTGATCCAACCTTATCTTCTCCCTTGCCTGTGTCATCGGCTTATGAGTGGAGTACGGTGCGTAACAAAAGGCAAAATAATAATAATCAAAACAATGATTTGTCTATTGTGGGGTGCAGTGCTAGTAATGAGCTTGATGTTGCTGTGTCAAAGAGTTTTCTTCATCTCTCTTATTTCAAACCTACTGTTACTGCTGATAGTGTTATTGAATATATCTGCTCGCATACTAATATTCTTAAAGATAAAATTGCGTGTTATCGTCTGGTTAAAAGGGGTATTGATGTGACCACTTTAAAGCGAGTCAGCTTTAAATTAATTATACCGCTGAATGATTTAGATAAAGTATTCAATCCAACATTGTGGCCGGCTGATGTCCGAGTGCGGCATTTCTCTTTTTTAGCGAAAGAAGACGAAAATCTACTGAAGAGTTAGAAGAATATATGCAATTTTTATTATCTGCTGTTCATGCTGATGCACCCCCTTTGCCATCAAACTCGTCGATATTGCATTTGCCATTACCGTCGCTTTCTTTATCCAACACAACTATTGATTGGAATGCTGTTCAAGATAAAGAGAATGACTCGAAGGCTCTTTCTACAACTCTTGATGACGTACATATTCATAAAAATTCTGCTGGGACTCGCACTAAATTAAAGTTATTTTTTAATAATATGTCTGGAATTAGGACGAAAGTAAATTCTATTTTTAATTGGACCTCACAAAGTGATTTTGACATAATAGTATTTGTTGAAACGTGGCTGAATGCAGATTTTTTTGATGGCGAATTCTTTGATCCTAATATATATCAAGTTTATCGCAAGGACAGAGATGCTGCTAAGACTGGTCTCACTCGAGGTGGTGGTGTTTTGATTGCAGTTAAACACAATCTTTGCTCGTCTATATTTTTACTGCAGAATAGTGACACGCTACTGGACCAACTATGTGTTACAATAAATGATACCAAAGGTGCTGCTTACGTATGTGTCTCATATATCCCACCAAATAGTTCAGATGACCTATATGCTGCGCATGTTGACAATGTTGTTGGTTTACAATCATCATTTAAGAATGCAGATAATCACTTATGCTTTTTGGGTGACTTCAATCTAAGTAAAGTTGTTTGGAGTTTTCTTGCTGATGTGTTTACTCCCTCCAATATCAATAATTCTCACGAAATTTATTTTATTGATAGTTTATTAAGCATTGATTTAGTTCAAATTAATTCCTTTTTTAATTCACTTAACAAAATTTTAGATCTGATTTTTGTTTCAAAAAATTTTAAGTCTCAACTATCTCATTGTTTATGTCCTGTATCTCCATCAGGTATACACCACGTTCCACTTGTTTTAGATTTTGAGTTCTATGACTTTGTGCAATGTTTGCCGCAAAATAATTATTTTAATTTTAAATTATGTAATTTTGATCTTTTAAATGCTATTTTTTTCGATACTAGATGGAATGAGATGTTTTTAAATCAAAATGTGGCAGATTGTTATGATTTATTTAAATCTTATTTGTCTTCTATAAGCACTGAATATATTCCACATTTTTCGCCAAAAGTGTATAAGTTACCATGGTACACTAAAGGTCTTAAAAAGCTTAAAAACTTGCGCAATAAAAATATAAAATTATTTAAGACAACTAATGATCCCCAGTATCACTTAATGTACATTCATTACATGAGAGAATTTAATTTTTTAAATAAATTTCTCTACAAACAGTATATTTTACGTTGTGAGAATAATATTAAAATCAATCCAAAGTCATTTTGGCACTTTATTCAATCCAAACGTGATGGCTCCTGCATTCCTACTTCAACATACTATAACGGCATTGACTCTTTTACTATTCAAGATACTGTGAATCTATTTGCTGATTATTTTAAATCCAATTATGTTACGGTCAATTCAAATTTTGATATGTCAATCTTGGAAAATGTAGACTCATTTTTAAACCTTGGTACTGTTGTTTTGTCTGAGGATGAAATTTCCACTGCTATGACCAAAATGAAAGTATCGAATAAGGCTGATAATGATGGTATTTCATCTATTTTGCTTAATAAATGCGCGTTTTCCTTATCTAGGCCTTTGTGTGAAATTTTCAATAAATCTTTAAAGACTGGCACTTTTATAGACTGTTGGAAAATTGGCTCTATAACACCGGTTTTTAAATGTGGTAATAAGAATGATGTATCCAACTATAGACCTATTTCTAAGCTATCAAATGTTTCGAAACTTTTTGAAAGTGTTATTAAAAATAGATTATTCTTCTTTGTAAAGCGACACATTTGCCCTGAACAGCACGGGTTTTTTGCTGGTCGGTCTACTGTAACTAACTTAGCAGTTTTCTCAAAATTCTGCATTTCATCTTTTGAACTAGGACATCAAGTTGATGTCCTCTATACGGACTTCTCCAAGGCCTTTGACAAGGTTCCCCATAATGTATTATTAGCTAAACTTGCCAAAATGGGTTTCCATTCCAATTTCTTGAATTGGATCCAGTCTTATCTTCAATATAGAGTATGTTTTGTGGAAATAAATGGTGTTAAATCGCATCACTTCATTGCTTCTTCTGGAGTCCCCCAGGGTAGCATTCTTGGCCCTTTACTTTTTTCATTATTTATTAATGATGTAAGTAAATATTTTCATTCGGCAAAATTATTACTTTATGCTGATGATTTAAAGCTTTTTAGTAAAGTATCTAATCTAAATGATGCTGCTCTTTTACAGAGTGATCTAAGTAATTTGCTGTCATGGAGTTTATTGAATTTGTTACCGTTAAATTTTAATAAATGCTTTGCTATGACATACACGAAGTGTAACAGTTTTATAATTTTTTCATATTCCCTCTCTGGTAACCCCTTAAAGAAGGTTAATTCAATTAAGGACCTTGGAATTATTTTTGACTCAAAGTTCACTTTTGTGGATCATATAAATTATGTTGTTCCTAAATCATATTCCTTGCTTGCTTTTGTACGTAGAAATAGTTTAGAATTTTCTGATTCTTATACTCTGGTTTGTCTTTATAATTCGTTTGTAAGGTCAAGGTTAGAGTATGCTTCTTTTATATGGAGTCCTTTCTATTTAATCCATTGCGCTCGATTGGAAAAGATCCAAAAATCATTTTCACGTTTTGTGCTTCGTTCTTTGCACTTTGAAGAACCTTTACCTTCCTATGAAACGCGTATTTTACTATTTGGCTTAAAAACTCTCGAAACTAGAAGAAAGATTCAGTCGTTATTATTTATTCACGATCTTATATCAGGTCAAACTGACTGTGACCAATTATTACAATTTGTTAATTTTAATATTCCTGCTAGAATGTTGCGGCATTACGCGTTATTTCATTCTCAAACTCATAGAACTCTTTATGCATGTAATGAGCCTATAAATCGTGCCTTGTCATTGTATAATGAATTATCTAGTGAAAATAACTTAGATTTTTATTTTTCGAAATTTTCATTTAAGAATTTGCTAAATAACTTGTTTCGTATATAATTTATTATTAATTTTTATTTCCTATTAATTTTTTATTTCAAATAATAATGAATTTTTACTCCTTGTTAAATTTTTTTGTTATTTTTTATAATAGTTTGTAAGATATTTTTATTTTTTAGTAGTCTGTAAGGATTCTTTCCAAAGACGTAAACAATGAATAAATAAACTTTGAAGGTCCCCATTTTTCTCTAAGAGTGCAGTTGTGTAACTATAGTAATAACGAACATTTTGGCTTACATAAAATCTTCCTTATAGTAATCTACTTAGTTGTTTTTTGCCTCCCTACCTGATGGCTCTATTTTTCTCACTATTGTGTCACCGTTGTCACTCAGTTCTTTATCAAAGGTACTTTAAATGTTGTATATATATCATCATTTCATCGAAAAGAGATGACTGTGAATAAGAATGCTGTAAAAGTAAAAATTTTTATTTTATCAATTTTAGCTATATGGCAGTATAACAAAACATATGCGCATCTGGTTAGCACATTTATTTCATTGGTTTTGATCTGTGGTTTAACTTCACAGATAGATGGCGCTGCATTTGTAAGTACTGTGGGTACAAACCATACACCTTACGGTGAATAGCCGAATGATGTCTTCCAAAAGTTTCTTCAAATTTAACCCCACACGTTTGGGATTACAGACAGGTAGCGCTATTTTCTGCTTACAGAAGAATATCTGATGTTCTTATGTAGCTAGCAGATAAGTTTTACGAAATTTTTTGCGAAAATGCAATTGCTGCCAAGCAAAGAGATATTGTGGTAATTTTTTCACATAAATTATTTTGGAGACTTGACTTTTTCGTAAAAAATATAAAAACAACATTTTGGAAAAAATAAATTTCGCGAAAAAAATCAACCCTTGTTGTTTTGATGACAAAAACAATAAAATAATTTTTGCGCTTAACTGGAAGAATTTTTACAAATAAATGCAATGTCATATGAAAGGTAGCCAGATGTGCAATTTTTAATTGATTTAATTTTTACAACAAAAACAATTTTTTTCACAAAGTCAATATTTTGGACCTTTTTTGACATAATTATAAATCATAGCTACACTGACTTAACGGTATAGTTTAACCTAGTTTTGTGAAGTGATTTTATTGAAATTTTGAACAAAAAAATTTGAATGAAATATATTAATGAACAGCGGAGATAAAGGGTCCTCCATCTAACTTTTTTTTTTCAACTAGTGCTTATTTCGTGAATGGTACCACTTAGCTCATGTCTGATCTGACAGATAATTAGTTGTATCCTTCCGCTGAACGAATATGGTTGTGTATACGCTTGAAAAACGCTGGTAAATATTGCGACATTACTTTGAAAATCATGGTAATATTGCAGAATGTGTGCGAAAATTGCGTATGGATTTTGGAAGAAGAGAAGCACCGACAGCTCCGTATAATCGTTATCTTGTGAAAAAAATGAAAGAAACTGGCATCCTCATCGATAAACCAAAGCGTGAAAAGCCAAAAACAGTGCGTACACCCGAGAATATTGCTGCTGTGGCAGAAAATGTGCGTGAAGCGCCATCAACATCAATTCACCGTCGTTCTCAACAATTGAACATTTCGGAGACATCATTGAGATGAATTTTGCATAAAGACCTTGGTATGACGCCATACAAAGTCCAATTGGTTCAGGAGTTGAAGTCAACTGACCATCCAATGCTTTTTCGCTTCGCGAAGTGGGCCTGCGATCGACTTACAGAAGATGCCGATTTTACCAAAAAATCATCTTTTCAGATGAAGCTCATTTTGATCTTGACGGGTATGTAAACAAGCAAAATTGTCGCATTTGGGGCACAGAAAAACCGCACGCATACATTGAAAAGCCGCTGCACCCAAAACGAGTAACTGTTTGGTGCGCATTTTGGTCTAGAGGCATAATTGGGCCATTTTTCTTCGAAAATGAGCAAGGAGTGGCCGTTACAGTCAATGGCGATCGTTATCGGGCCATGTTGAACGAATTTTTGTTCACAAAAATTGAAGAGGAGGATATTGGCAACATTTATGCCCTTATTTTGTATGCCTATCCGAACACTCGTTTCGTGCAAAACACTGTTCGTTAGTGGTTTTGAAATTTGCAATTCGAACAGATAACAGCTGTTGAACTGGCGAACGACGCCGTAACAGAGTAACATTTGTGCAGTTTGCATCCCTAACGATCAATGAAATGGCGAATTCAAACGTCAAAATCACACGAATACTCAAATGCTATCGTTGTGTTGTGTTCGTTGAATAAGATTGTTCAAACAATGAATAGTTCTGCAAGAAAAAGTCGCAAAAAATCTCGCATCCTGGGCCTGTGCACCCTCAATTCGCGTTCACCAGCCTGCTCAAAATCAAAAATGCTAAAGCTGCATACATTTTTTTTAAACACTTAACACTTCAATGCCACTTTATTATTGAACACTTGCTCAATAGTTATACTTTATTTAAAACACAATCACAATGAAAACAAATAAGCAAATTATTTTATTGTTCAAAATAAATTGACTGAATAAAAACAAAACAGCTGTTCACATAAATAAACCAAACAACGGTGTTGCCAGCAAACAATAAACGAAGCAAAATTCTTAAAAAATCTTTAAATTAAGTAGACAGAAACAGAAAACTTCTGAAATGTTTGATCTGGCATTGCTGCTTTTGACAACTGCTTCTGTATAACAGTTTGAGTTACATAAGAAACGTAAGCATGTCGTAAGAGTTACCGAGTAGCTTCGTTATGGATACAAGTTTCCATTTGCTTACAGCATAGTTCGCATAGCATTCGATTGTTGAATGCTTCGTAAAGGCTGGATTAGCCAAGCGTAAGGTAACGTAGCGCGACGTTGCCAATTGTCAAGCTAAAATCTGTTTAATGATAAATGTGTACAAGTCGTTACCGAAATCGTAACGTGGCGTGACGCAGCGTAGAAGTCTGTAGAAAATAGATTTCTACGCAACGTTACGATTATTGGTAGTTCGACAGCTGTGTTACAAGCGAAAAAATTTGTTTAACTTTAAGGCATACAAAATAAGGCCATTAGTTTCAACAGGACGGCGCTACGTGCCACACAGCCGAAGCTACACTCGATGTCTTGCGCCCTGTTTTTGAAGATCGCATTATCAGCCGCAGAGCTGATGTCGTTTGGCCACCTCGGAGCTGCGATTTGACACCGTTGGACTATTATTTGTGGGGTGCCCTCAACGATAAGTGTTACGCCGACAAGCCAGAGACAATTGACGCTTTAAAGGACAATATTCGTGAAGCCATTGGTGAAATACAGCTGCACACAATTGATAATGTGCTTAAAAATTGGACCGATCGTGTAGGCTACTGCATGGCCAGCCGAGGTAGCTATTTGAATGAAATTCTTTTCCATTATTAACCGGAAAAATTGTACTTTCAAATAAAAAAAGAAATTTGAGAAAATATCCAGTAGTTTTTTTTTACAGAATTTTCAAGAATTTACTCCTAAATCTTAGACAACAAAATCAGTGTTTAGCTTGTTACCGGCCAACTTTGGAGCTCACAATCTGGGATCATTATATAATTTATGCAGTCTAAGAACAACAAGTTGAAAATAAGACAAAAAAAATTGTCCAACCTAATTTTGCTTTTATCTAGTAGGAAAGCTAAGTTTTCTAACAAAATGCTTTATTTGTGGTTTCTTTTTTTCGTGGTTTTTTATTGGACAAAAAATAATTTAAATCAGATTTCATATCAAAAATATAATCTTTACGAAATAAAAGTTTCTGATTTTAAATTTCTGTGGAATGCTCCCAAATTTAAGGTCAAAGATGAAAATGCCCTGTTAGTGGTTAAATTTTGAACTTTTTTTTGTTAAAGTTTTTTTTTTAAATCAAAGAACAGATTTTTTGTACAGATTGTGAAATTTTCAAGATGGGCTCTCTGTAAACACTGTCAGACAAAATAAAAGAATAAAGAAAATATTTTAAATATTCTTTTTTTTTTCTTGTAGGTATTATTGTTGTTGTAGTTTCTTTTTTTGTATCATTTTGTTCGCTGCTACATAAGAAAACCCGCAGTACTTTCACGGTTTCTTTATTCTTTTAAGAAAGCACCTATCTTAAAAATATCACAATCTCAATAAAACTTTCCCTGCTTTAATACAAAAAATAAACGGGGACAATTGCAAAAAAAATAATATTTTATTTTGTAAAAATGTTCATAAAATTTTCATAAAAATTTTTTTTAAAGTCTTTGACTTTGAATTTGAGAGCCTTCCAGAAAAATGTAGGATCAGGCACTGTTTCGATAAGGTCAATTTTGTTATATAAAAATTAAGTATTATATTTTTTTGTGTTCAACAATGGTTCCTCGTAAAAAATAAGATCACACATGTCATGTAAACATAAAAGAAGACATGAATAAAACATTTTATTAGTGAACTTCTTTAGAAGAATACAGCTGAAATAAAAGAGAAGAAAATGTTATTTCACCTAGTTTTCAACAATGTCCTCAAACTGGATAAGTTACAGAAAGATTCCAGATGATGAGTCATATATATTAAATGGAGCCAAAATTTTGTCCAGCTTTAGACTTTAACTAATTTTTTAACGTTTAAACTTTTTCTCCTTGCATAAAATTACCGATCAAAAAACAATTTCATATCTTCTTGTTTTAAAATAAACATGTTTGCTTTCTTAAATCAACTGTAATAACCTTTTGCAATTGGCAATCAGCACCCCACAATTAATTCAAAGCCAGATACTTATACCTTTAGTTGCCATAGCTAAAACCAAAGCATCTGCTGAGCTTTTATAATATCGTTTTATAATATCGTCTTTAATAGCTACAACCAAAAACCAAAAGTGAATTTTTAGTCGATGATGGCAGATTTTTATATAAACATTTGTTAAGCTCTTTGTTTGACTAAATCTGCTTAGAGTTTTAATATGTAACGTTTCGAAATAATCAAACAAACGATACATAAGTTGCGATAAAAGCTACTTTTAGCTAATCCCGCAAAAAAATCTACCACTCACAAGAACCCAAATCAGATCAAATAAAGTGCTTCTGCTTCTTGGGTGGCAAGGGCAACGATCCCAACTGAAGTACTTGCACTAATTAAAATCTCGATGAGCAAAATACTTTTACATCATCAAAATATAATAATTCCAGACACTTATCACAGTTGCTCACCTGAAAGGCATACACAGGAAAAAAAAATCGTAAATTTGTTAAAGTAATTATATGCAAATAGATAAGAGGCTTAATTATGCGAATCTAAAAGGATTTTGCAATATCTTTCCATTTGTGTTAGTTTTGTTTCTTACACATTCTACAAGTGGAGATATTGCACTTTTATTATTCACTAGCTATTTTCCGGCGCGCTTTGCTACGCCTTACCTATATATTTATAAATCTGCAGCTTATGTTTTGTGTCCGTATCGAAATATTCGATTGAACTCAATCCGACGCACAGTGGGAGATCGTGGTCATAAATAGAAAAAAGTAACATTTTTGATATTGTAAAATACATCAAATAAGGAAAACCAAAAAAATCACTTAGAAATCTTTTAAAGAAAATTGCTCGAAATTTTAACTTTTTTAATGAAAAAATTGTTTTGACCCGACTACGGCGAAGTAAAAGGAGAGGTATATGTGTTCGACCGGTATGTACATATGTATGTATGTATGTTTGTATGTATGTTCATCTGTTTCACTCTCACTTCAAAACTACTAATCATAATATGACAAATGAGGTATCGTTAGAAGCGTTTTCACCTTGTGCTGGTTGACAAATGAGATATCGTTGGAAGCGTTTTGATCGTCCGCTGGCTATACGCCATGTGAAGTCACATAAAATTTAATATGGCGCCCTCTCGAGGACAGAAAGTCAACTAAACCCCTAACTTCTAAACTACTTAGCAGAATTTAACAAATAAGGTATCGTTGGAAACGTTTTGATCGTCCGTTGGTTATAGGTTATGTAATATCACATACAATTAAATATTGCGCCCTCTGGATAAGGTAAACTAAACCACTAACTTCTAATCTACTTATCACATTTTGACAAATGAGGTATCGTTGAAAGCGTGTTCGACGTTCGCTGGTTAAAGGCTATGTGATGTCACATTAAATAGAATATGGCATTTTCTAGAGGACAGAAAATTAACTAAACCCTTATGTTCTAAACTACTTATCATAATTTGACAAATCAGGTATCGTTGGAAGCGTTTCCTTTTAGTTCGCTTATTAAAGGCTTTGTGACGTCACATTTAATTGAATGTGGCGTCTTCTATAGGACATAAAGTCATGCACTATAAAAGTTTTTAAGTGCAATAATAAACATCTTTGTTTATAAATTGATCATCAAATAATTGATTAGTAGTTAATACTTTCGATTATATAAAAATTGTATCCCCAAAATATTGTAAATAAAAAATAAGTTGAAAAAACTAAAACCCGACTACTAAAAAGCGCTCTCTAAAAAATATGAAACAAGAAAATATTCTCACCTGAAATTGTTATGTACAAACTATTTAATATTTCTTGTCTGTTACGCTCATATGCTTCACTATGCGCGCTGCCTAAGTTGTTTATTAAATAAACCAATATATTGAATTGTTTGTGCATAACAACTTCAGGTGAGAATATTTTCCTTGTTTCATACTTTTTAGAGCGTTTTTTTTTAGAGGTAGGGTTTTAGTTTTTTTAACTTATTTTTTTTAAATTATGTCGAAGTTACAGACATCTTAAATATTGATGTCGGTCTAGTAAAAAAGTTTTATTGCATCTTGCAAATACTTGCTTCTGGACAAGAAATTAAGATAGAAAAATTCAAAATATATTGTGATGAAACAAGTATACTTTATGTAATTTATATGGGTGATAAACTATGGCGCCCGTCTGTACTGTAAGGTGCTGATTCATGGCGCTGAAATAATTGAACATTTTTGCATCGTAATAGGCGCGATGTCAGGTCTGAAGAAGCTCAAGAGGACTCAAACAAAATATTCAAGTCTACAAGACTAAAATACAGCATAAATTTTTCTAAAAAATAGAACAATGCAGATATCCTACACCATCTCTTAGTATCATCTTATCCTTTAATTTAGGGGGTGGCCAAAGTCGCCCGAACGGGCGTTCTGCCTGCCCGCAGCAAGCAGCACGGGCAACAGCACATGCTGGATGAATTCGGTGATAAAAGGAACGAGGGACATTCACGAAGAGAATGAGCAAAATGCTATGTTCACACTGAGAGCTAAATGCGCATTTAGAGCATTTACTATGTATGTTTGTCCCTTTTACTCCTACAACGAGTAAAGGGCCGTTCGTAAGTGTGGATTTAGTAAATCAGTGTTAGCAGTGTTGCCAAAAAAATGTTGAGCCTGTATCTAACCATTTTTTTAGGCTTAAAAAACAAAATAGTTAAAAAAAAACACAACTGCTATATTTAATCAGTTAATCAGATTAATCAGCCTATCATATCAATCATATTGACTTATTTGTAAATACAATGCATTGCTGCATAAGAAATTATTGAAAACTAAAACCCACAAAATTTAAATCACGTATGCAAAACTGTTACGCTTTCTTTTCGTGCATTTAATTACACTTACTTACTTACTTAGTTGGCGCTACAACCGTATGTCGGTCTTGGCCTCATCTAAGAATTTGCGCCAGCCATTTCTGTCTTACGCTTGCTGGCGCCAGTTGGAAATTCCAAGCTTCGTCAGGTTGTCCTCTACTTGGTCTTTCCAACGAAGATGCGGTCGTCCTCTTCTGCGTTGAACGCCGCTGGGTACCGAATTGAATGTTTTCTTCACTGGAGCTTTCATGCACTGAACATGACCAAGCCAGCGAAGCCGCTCGATTTTAATGCGCTTGACTATGTCGATGTCAGCGTACAGCTCATACAGTTCATCATTCCACCGTATTCGGTACTCGCCATTGACGCAGATTGGTTCGTAGATCTTACGAAGAATCTTTCTCTCGAATGCTCTTAAAGTCTTTTCATCTGAACTGCTCAGCGTCCAGGTTTGTGATGCGTAAAGTAGGACGGGTATGATGAGCGATTTATAGAGCACGATTTTCGTTCGTCGAGAGAGGGCTCTGCTTCTCAATTGCCTACTGAGGCCAAAGTAACACCTGTTGGCAAGAGTTATTCTTCGTTTGATCTCAATGCTGATGTCGTTGGTTGAGTTTATGCTGGATCCCAGATAAACGAAGTTCTTCACAACCTCAAAGGAAGTATTGTCAACGGTAACGTGGGTTCCAAGACGCTGGGACTGTTTGTTTGTTGACACTAAGTATTTCGTCTTATATGCATTCACTGCCAGACCCATTCGACTGACTCGCTTTCTAATCTGGAAAATGCTGCACTGACTTCTCGCGTATTATGGCCAATGATATCTATGTCATCAGCATACGCAAGCAGCATAACACTCTTGTAGAATATTGTGCCACTACGTCTCAGATCAGCAGCTCGAATGATCTTTTCCATCATTAGGTTGAACAAGTCGCACGATAAGGAATCAGCTTGTCTGAAACCTCGTTTGGTAATAAATGGTGGGGAGTGGTCCTTCCCGATTTTAACTGCGCTGCTGGTGTTGCTCAGTGTCATCCTGCAAAGTTGTATTAGTTTTCAGGAATACCAAATTCAGACATGGTGGAGTACGGGTGCTTCCTTATTGGGCTGTCGAAGGCGGCTTTGTAGTCGACAAAAAGATGGTGGGTGTCGACTTGTTCTTCTTGAGTCTTCTCCAAGATTTGTCGTAGCGTGAAAATCTGGTCGATGGTGGACTTTCCAGGTCTGAAGCCACACTAATAAGGTCCTATCAGTTCGTTTACAATGGGCTTCAATCTTTCACATAAAACGCTCGACAGGACCTTATATGCGATATTAAGAAGGCTTATCCCACGGTAATTGGCACAGATAGTGGGATCGCCTTTTTTGTGGATTGGGCAGAGCACACTGAGATTCCAATCGTTCGGAATGCATTCTTCCGACCATATTCTGCATAGAAGCTCGTGAATGCATTTAAGTAGAGCTTCGCCTCCGTTCTTAAACAGCTCAGCAGGTAAGCCATCAGCTCCCGCGGCTTTATTATTTTTAAACCGAGCTATAGCTGTCAGAACTTCATCATAGTCGGGCAGCGGAACCTCGACGCTGTCATCCAAAATTGGGGTTTCCGGAATATCATCTCTATTGACGGGATTGTTGTCAGCGTCGCCATTTAGAAGCTTAGAGAAGTGTTCCCTCCATAACGTCAGTGTACTCTGGACATCTGTCACTAGATTCCCATTTTTATCCTTGCAGGAGGAGGCCCCGGTTTTAAAACCATCGGCAAGGCGTCTTATTTTTTGGAAAAATTTTCGGGCCTCATTCCTGTCACCATACATCTCAATCTTCTCCTGCTCGCGCATTTCTGCCTCTCTTTTTTTTCCGCCTGAAAATATGTCTCTCTTCCCTCCTCTTTTCTTTGTATCGCTTCTTAGCAGCGCGCGTTACAACCAGCTGCAGGGTGGCTTTGTAGG
Organism: Dichetophora obliterata; assembly: GCA_963920525.1. Classification (NCBI taxonomy): domain Eukaryota; kingdom Metazoa; phylum Arthropoda; class Insecta; order Diptera; family Sciomyzidae; genus Dichetophora; species Dichetophora obliterata. Next base: position 10,036,772 of record OY986440.1, read on the forward strand.
CGGCGTCTTTCTCTGCAGTGGCGTCGTGACACTCCTGGTCGTACCACTGGTTTCGGCGAGGGCGTTGGTAGCCAATCACCTCTTCAGCAGCCGCACGCATGGAGTTGGAAATGTGTGTCCACTGCGTGCATATATCATAGATTGGAGGAGTGCTTTGAAGCAGGAGTGAGAGTCGAATGCTGAAAGCATCGGCTGTCTGTTTCGATTGCAGCTTGTCGACGTCTAGCTTTCTCTGTTTAGGGTTGCGTGTATTCTTATCTGCGCATAGACGTGAACGAATCATGGCTGCAACAAGATAGTGATCCGAGTCAATGTTTGCACCACGGATCGTTCGTACATCCAATACACTGGAAGAATGCCTTCCGCTGATCAAAACGTGACCAATTTGAATTTTGGTTTTTTGATCAGGGGACATCCAGGTGGCTTTATGAATATTGAGATGCTTGAATCTAGTGCTACTTACGAAGTCAATCAGCCTCATTCCGTTATCGGAGGTGTTGTCGTGGAGGCTGAACTTTCCGACTGTTGGACCAAAAATATTTCCCTTGCCCACCTTAGCGTTGAAGTCACCAAGCACGATTTTTACGTCGTGACGGGGGCAGCGCTCGTAAGCATTTTCAAGGCGCTCGTAGAAAATTTCCTTGATCTCATCGGCCTTGTCTTCTGTCGGACCGTGCGTACATATAAGGCTTATGTTGAAAAATTTAACCTTGATGCGGATTATGGCAAGTCGTTCGTTCACAGGTGTGAATCGCAGGACGTAGGGCCATAGTCTCTTGCCAACTACAAATCCGCATCCAAACTCGTGCTTCTCCGCATGGCCGCTGTAGTAGATATCACAGGATGCATGCCGAATGCAACCCTGTCCCTTCCATCGCATTTCTTGGATAGCAGTGATATCAGCTTTGTATCTTTCCAAGACATTATCATTTAATTACACTAGTCAGCATAATAATATTTGATTTGTGGCTTGAGTCACGACTGTTATGGCACCGTATGTGCCTCATGGCAGTTAACGTGTTAAGCAAGTGATGACAAGCGTCATAACTTAGGCTTTTGTGTTTATTTATTAATTACACCATGTTCTGCAGTTTAAACATTGACTTTATCTTTGAACTGAAATTCAGAATACCATTGTTGTATCCTTGGCTATGAAAATTTTGAATATTTAAGTCATTTTTCGAGCTCTTCCAGTATTGCATTAGTTAAATATTCTCCAGTCCAATTTCATCGCTTGCACCGATTGATGTAGAACAAAATTTTAACAACGAAAAAAAAACTAATGGATTGTTTTTAAATACAAATTTGACATTTCGGAGGATTCCTAATAATTTTTAATATTGTCAAGAATCAGTAGTAGCCCTTTTTTAGTTCTAAGATTTTAGTTGTTTTTTAAATTTTTCAATCCTTTATAATTTTTTGCTGTTTTATTTTCACAGACCCATACGCAGATACATAACATGGAAAAGGTCACCAAAACAACTGCATCACAAGTCTATACCGAAGGTAATGTCGAGAACAAAGTTACAAATGTAATAAATTGTCGATCACCTAGTTTAAAAACGGTGAGAATATCGAGTGAATTAATGAACGCAAAACTCATAGAAACATTGTACAGAAAACAACAGACAGCAACCGTTTTAACACCAACATCAGAAGAAGCAGCAGAAGAGACTTTGACAACAATTTCTGCAAAACCGCTCACAAAACCCAGTAGCGTGCTTATGGAAGCGCTAACATACTGCAATAAACCTAGCTTAGGTACTCGAAAGAACAGCAATAACAGCAATTATATCACTACAAATAGTAATAATAATAATAGCTATAATAATAATAACAGAAATAATAATAATAATCATTACAATAATCATCATAATAATAGTGATAATAGTCACAACAATAATAATTACCACGCTCACAACTTTCATTACTTGAACCATGAGACGCCCAGCCAGGCAAACGGAGTTGGTTGAATTAAGCCCACTGCTGCAGAAGATTTATTTTTTACAAGAATATTATTAAATTTATTAAACGCGAAATGTCTCGATGGATCCTAATCCGTATAAGCGACTCTTTTGAGAGTTTTTTTAGGTTATGTTTAAATAAACGATATTTTCAATTGAAAGTTTTGTGATAAATTCATTTAAATGTATTACTAGGCGTAACATCTTTGGAATGGCTTTTCTTAACTCGGTCCCAAATAAAACCCACATTGTTAAAGCCATCTGTATACAAATGTAAATAAAATATAATGAGCAGAGTTTAAGGATAAAATGTTATAGTTAAGTTTTTATTTATTTGGTTTAAGACTTAGGCAAGTTATTAGTAAAATATAAATGAATATATTAAACATTTACTTTTTATTAGTTATTCATTTGATAGACTTATTTGGGAAACCGCCACGTGGTGTTACCTGAGCAACGTCAAAACTGGCAACCGTCAGTTAGGCGGCTTAACTGAGCGACGGGCTTCCCTAGACTTAAAACAGGCTGCGTCGGGTTCTCCGACAAATGATGAAAACAAAAAACTGATAATGATTTACGTATAGGCACCTAGAATGTCAGAACCATTAATTGGTAAGGGACTTTCTCTATCCAACTTAATTATGTCTTGGAAAGATACAAAGCTGATTTCATTGCTATCCAAGAATGCAATCCAAGGGACAAGGTTGCGTTCGGCATGCCTCCTGTGATATCTACTACACCGGCCATGCGAACAAGCATGAGTTTGGATGCAAATTTGTAATTGGCAAGAGATTACGGCGTCACGTCCTGCAATTCACACCAGTTAGTTCTTCTATTCCAAAGTAAATTCTTTAATATAAGCCTAATATGAGCGAATGCTCTGACAAGGCCTATAAGACTAAAGAAACTTTCTACGGCCGCCTTAAAATCGTGCTTGGTGACTATAAAATATATTTTTGGTCTAACATTCGGAAAGTTCTGCCTTCACGACAACACCTCCAATAAGCCCGATATCGGAATAAAGCTGATTGACTTCGCCGCAGCACGAAGAAACGTGGTCGTAAGTAGCACTAGATTCAAGCATCTCTATATTCATTAGGCCGCCTGTATGTAATGAAGTCTCCTGGTCAAAAAACCGGAAACCGCAGCCAAGATCCACACGAAATCCTACACAAAGAAAGCTAGATGTCAGCAAGCTGTAATCAAAACAAACAGCCAGAACATTCCATTCACAACTCGACTCTCACTCCGGCTTCAAAGTACTCCTTCCATCGATGATATATGTACGCAGTGGACACACGTTTTCCACTCCATTCGTGAGGCTGCAGAAGAGGTGATTGACTAAGACCACCCTTGTCGAAACCAGTGGTACGACCAGGAGTTTCGCGAGCCCACTGCAGAGAAAGACGCCGCCAACAAAGCCACCTTGTCAATTGTAACACGCGCTGCTAAGGAGCGATACAAAGAGAAGAGGAGGGAAGAGAGAAGTATTTTCAGGCGAAAAAAAGAGAGGCACAAAAGTCCGAGCATGAGAAAACTGAGATGTATGGCGACAGGACGCCTTGTCGATGGTTTTAAAACCGAGCCCACTTCCTGTAATGATGTAAACGGGAATCTAGTGACAGATATCCATAGTACACTGACTTTATGGAGGCAACACTTCTCTAAGCTTCTAAATGGCGACGCTGACAACAATCCCGCCAATGCAGGTGATATACCGGAAACCCCAATTACGGATGACAGCGTCGAGGTTCCGCTGTCCGACTATGATGAAGTTCTATTTAGTTGCATTCACGGAATAAGCCTTCTTGATATCGCATATAAGGTCCTGTCGAGCGTATTATATGAAAGATTGAAGCCCATTGTAAACCAACTGATTGGGCCTTGTCAATGTTGCTTCAAACCCGGAAAGTCTACGATCGACCAGATCTTCACGCTACGACAAATCTTGAAGAAGACCCAAGAAAAACAGATCGACACCCACCATTTTTTTGTTGACTACAAAGCCGCCTTCGACAGCCCATGTCTGAATTTGGTATTCCTGCAAAACTAATACGACTTTGCAAGAAAACACTGAGCCACACCAGCAGCGCAGTTAAAAACGGAAAGGACATCTTCCTATCATTTGTTACCAAGCGACGTTGCAGACAAGGTGATTCCTTATCGTGCGACTTTTTTAACCTAATGATGAAGAAGATCATCCGAGCTGCTGATCTGAGACGTAGTGGCATAATATTCTGCAGGAGTGTTATGTTGCTTGCGTATATCGATATCATTGGCAACAATACGAACGAAGTCAGAGCAGAATTCAGTTGAAAATAATACCTCCTTCGAGGTTGTGAAGGACTTCGTCTATCTGGGATCCAGCAATAAGTCAACCAACGGCATCAGAATTGAGATCAGACGAAGAATAACTCTTACCAACAAGTATTTCTTTGGGTTCAGCAGGCAATTGAGCAGCAGAGCCTTCTCTCGACGAACAAAAATCTTGCTCCATAAATCGCTCATCATGACAGTTTTACTGTATGCATCACAAACCTGGACACTGAGCGGTTTTAGATGAAAATAATTTAGGAGCCTTTGAAAGACGTAAGATCTCCTTCGTAAGATCTGCGTCAATGGCGAGTACCGAATATGGTAGAATGATAAACTATACGAGCTGTACGCTGAAAGTTAAAATTAGTTTAAAAATTAAGCTATTTTTAATTTTAAAAAAGCAATTAAAATTATTGCATTAATTGTTCGAATAAAAAGATATTTGTTTTACAGCAAATTGTACCTAAATGTGCCGAAAAGGTTAAATTGTAACTAAAAAAACATCCTGACTACCAAGTAAAACAAGTAAGTAACTAGTTACACTTTAGTTACTAGAAGTTTTTCTAAGGAGTTCAAAGCATATATAAATGTTCCATCATCAGCAAAAGACCAAAGAGATCTTACATAAAACGTTATTTGGGAAAATAGTCGTCTTAAAACATACTTTGTTCAAATTAAAAAAACAAAATATAGAGAATATCTATTGTTTTAAAATCAATAATAACGAAACCAAATTAATTTTTGTTCCTTCTTTAAGACGAAATAAGAGGAAAATCAAAAGATTGTTATTTAAGTTTCACCATTAAATATTATTGTTGGAAAAAGTATCTTAAGTATAAAATTTATTTTTTCTGTAAGAAGCACTAAGAAGTTACGAGGCTTTGTAAATGGAAGAAAAAAAATCAAGCATTTTATGATTGAACTAAGCAAAAAGACTAACGGTTCTCACTTGTTCATAAAATTCTCAAGACAATCATTATTTATCTAGAATTGAGGCAATATGAAATGTCAAAGAAAATAGTCTGTGTAAAAATAGCTTGGTTCAAAACACATTTTTTAACCTTTGTGTACGTACTCATGCCAAATAGTGCAACACATATTCCCGTGCACAGTCTGTGATACCCAAAGTGCTTGGGCGATTTTAGTAAGCTTGTAGTAAAATATCATAGTTACATTATGTTTACTTTTAGATAAAAATGTTTGAAAACATTCTAAACAAAGATTTATTGAAAGGCAAACGTAAAGCGTCGGTCTGACAGACCAATGCGCGAGTATACAAAGGTTAAAACTACAGTTAAATTTTCCCTTGATATACTCTATTATTTTCTTGAAATGATAATAATTTGCTTAATACATGTAAATTAGTTTTTGAAAATGTGATAATTCTGCTAGATGTAAGACACTTTTTCTACATAATTTCCAATTATAATTCATATAGGATCATGGCCGTCCACAGGGTAGCAATGGGGGGCACTTCCCCCCTAGGCAGTGAAATTTTTTTATATATATCTTCATATTAAATCAGAAAAGCCGTAAATTTAAATTAAAAATTTTTAAGAGAGAAACAAAAAACTTTCTAAATTCTAAGCTTAGGGCTTTGAGAACTTTGTTAATAAAAACGTTGTTGCTAGTTGTAGAAGTGTAAAATTTTGCGAAACACGTATTTTAATAAGGTGCATCATAATCAATCAAAAAGTCGATTTGGAATTTTTTGTAACTTACAGCTTTTTTTCATTCATATGACGATATGTACATTATGTATTTAATATATTTCGAAGAAACTACAAAAATACTTTTTGTAGGCTAATTATAAATAAAGCTAAGCTAAACCATTCATTTTTAAATAGTATGTTGCACCCGTTGATGTAAGGCCGTGTTCATATTACGCGTTTTTGTCGCGATTGCGATACCGCTCTCACGTTTTTTTTTCGCAAACGTGGCTAAAAAATACTGCATTTTGTATGTATTTAAATACATTTATTTATTTAATATTCAGTATTTTTCAGTCGCGTTTGCGAAAAAAAATTGATAGCGATGTCGCAATCGCGTCGGAAACGCGTAATATGAACACCACCTAATAAGTTACGATTCCATTTAATTTACCCTTTTCAATACGTATTCTCAAATTAAAAAATTGTTTCTACGAATTTTATTCGTAATTTTCAGCCACGAATAGAATTCGTAGAATGGACGTAGTTTGGTACACATTTCGAATATTTTATTCGTACTCGTACAAAAACAAATGTATATTGTATGAATACATTTACGAATGATCCTAATATAAAAATAAATTATAAAAAAAAACCTTCTCTGTTTGAACCGCGGTTCCTTAGCTTATAGGCCACGTACTCTTCCTTTTCCATTTCCTTATATTCGGTAATTGTTCGACAAACCAGTCCGAACGATTTAAGTTGTAAATTTTTAAACTCAAGTAGAACTTCGTACATTCTACGAATAATGCGTGCGGTCAACCTACGAATGAATTTTTTAGTAAATACTACGAATGTAATGAAAGAAATTACGAAGTTATTCCAACGAGAAATTGACAAATGTTAAGGAATGATATCCCTTATTAGTCGAAGATCATTCTTCGCAGCAACAGATAGCAAGGGGTATTTAATTCAATAACGGATATAAACTTTGACGATATGAAAATTTATATTTGAAAGCCATTATAAACAAGCAGAAAACAAAGTAAGTAAATTTAATAATAAAATTAATGTTTTGCAAGAAGTCGGCTTGTTTTTCTATCATAAAGATGAATTTGGATTTTTTTATTATTACTTTTTCCTAAACTTAATAAAATAGCACGCAATCCTGAAGCATTTAAATTTATTAAAAAGTTGCAGCGATCTAGGCGAGAGCAAAGCTTCTAATTCAAAAGTGAAAGAAAACATTAGGAAATTTAATAGAGTAGGCCAATTTTGGATTAAGGACTCATTTTAGCCAAAAGTTTTTTTATAGCATAAACGTAAATAGGAAACAACCATTTTATATTTTTTAAATTCACGTTATTTAGCGGTGCCAACCCAGTTTCAGAATTTTCTGGACGTTTTTACGCGTCACGTGCTTATATTAAACCAGGACTCAGTGTCCAGCCTTGCAGGGATTTTTTGGAATATGTTAAGAAAATGTATGAAACCCAAAACAAATCTAATATACATGTACCCCTTAATTTGTTTATTCATACGTTTTGAATTAAAAAAAATAAATTTTTTAAATCATTCAGATAATAGGTTTTTGTCTTACCCGATTGTAGGAACTTGCAAGCTGCTAGAACTGATTCAAATTGGAAAAAGAAATAAGTGGATTGGTGTCAATGCGGTGTGAGACCTGGTGAAAAATATCTCCGTTAACATGTGGGGAATATTTCAAGAAAGCGACAACCCGAATTTTTAATTTTTGCGATTGATATGGATTTTGACCTCCTAAGTTCAAATCTCAAAAATTTCAGTCCGCTTGAAATTGATTTAGGAAATAAAGGCTTCCAAAGTTAAAAAATGGCCAAAAAATATAGTTTGTGTTTTTCAGTTTTCCAACAAAAATATACTGTTTAATATTAAGAATTTTTGTATTCTTATTTTAAAAGTTTAAATCTATTTCATTTAAGCATATAGGCCTCACATTTAGTTTATTAAACTATTAAGAAATATTTGCTTTAGCAAAAAATTGCTGAAATGTATTAACAAATTGCTGACAAAAAACAAAATTAAATTTTTAAATATTTCGGACATGATACGAAAAAGATTTTTACACAATCTTTAAAATATATTAGATTTTCTTATGTTTACAAGCGTATGTCAACTGGTGTACTGTGCGTATCATGTTTACAAAATTAGTACCAAAAATCGTAGTAAATAGCATTATAAAGGTTAGATTTTGCTTATGTTCATTCTAGATTTCTTTACGCCTTCGCTCCTCCCCCCTAGAACAAATCCTGTGAACGCCCATGTATAGGATTACTGAATATCACAGCAAAGATCAATTTTCATTCAGAAATTCCGTTTGAAATTAAGAAAGGATAAATTGAAATTTAGAAAAAAGCAATTAAAAATTAGAATAAGAATAAAAGATCAAATGAAATTGAATTGAATGAATTGAATTGAATTGAATGAAGATGAATTGAAATTAAAAAAAGATTAATTCAAATTCAGAAAAAACAACTGCAATTCAGACATTTCATTTGAAATTCAGAAAACCTCAAATGAAATGATAAATTAAATCAGAATTCTATTTTAAATTTTTTGAAAAACACAATTGAAATTCTATAATTTAATTTCAAATTCAGAAAAGGTAAATTTATGTAAAGAAACGTAATTTCAAACAAGAAAAGATCTATTCAAGTTAAAAAAATTATTTATAACACCATTTGTAAATCAAAATAGGTTAATTGAAATTTAGAATATCATATCAAATTCAGAAAAGTTCAATTGAACTTCAGAAAAGGTTAATAAAAATTTAATTTTAAATTCGGAAAGTATTAATTGAAATTTAGAAAAAAATCAATTAAATTTCCAAAAAGATTAATGAAAATTCTGCAAAGATCAATTGACATTCAGATAGATAGATAATTTGTCTTTAAAAAATTCTATTTGAAGTTCAAAAGATATAAATTTAAATTCAAAAATTCCATTTTAAATTCAGAAAACCTCAATTGAAATTTAATTATTTTATTTTAAATTCAGAGAAGGCCAATTGAAATTCCGAAATTCTATTTAAAATTCAGACTATTCTCCAGAAACTTTTAAATTCCATATAAAAAGATAATAGTTAAAAAACACAATTAAAATTCATAGAATATTCATTGAAGATCACATACTATATAAAGTATAGGAAATATTAATTGAAATTAAGAATTTCTATTTGAAATTCAGAAAAGTTTAATAGAAATTCTGAAATATCATTTGAAATTAAGGAAGGATTAATTGAAAACTCGAATTCAATTTGAAATCCAGAAGATGTTATAAATTTAGGAAAAATTCTTAAATTTCTTATTCTAAAACAATCGACTTTTTCTAAGTTCTTATTTTCAAATTTTTAATTACTCAATAAATTTCGATAAAATTCACCCTTAATTTTTGGAGAAACCAAAAAATTTTTTTTCTTCGAATTGCAAAAGTGGCCATTCCAGAAAACCAAAGATAAAACGCATTGTCAGCAAGGGTTTGGGAAAAATTTTGAGATGGAGTGCAATTTAATAAAAAGTGAGTAAATAAAAAACTTACCTTTGGAACCTTCACACAGTGATCCATCTTGCGTAATGCCTAAGCAACGAAACTTTCTGGTTGTGTTAAAAGTACACTCCTAGAAATCCGTACTCAGATTGTTTGAGACACAAAGACTATATCACAAACGCAATGAACACTAAGTGTACCGAATGAATAGCATAGCCTTACTCCAACGGGTTTCACATACCGATTTTTGATCACCGTGATGGCATTCATCTGAGCCTTCGCATTTTTATTCACACTTGTAGCTTTTAACATAACCAAACAAAAATAACGTAAAAAATACATGCACGTTTTCGCAGAGCACTAACTTATTGCGATATTTTATCACATTCATTAAAGCACTTATTTCTCACACGATTGACCCACTTTTTTACTTTTGTCCTAAATAACTGAAAATATAACACTCCTGAAACGATTTGAATGTGATTTTTTTAGAAAAAAACGTACACAATCGTCAATAACGAAGTTATATTCTCACTTCCGTTAACGTTCGATTAAAAGCCGCAAAAAGAGCTCATATTGAAAAAAGGCTGTGTTCACTACGCATATGAAAAAAGTTTTTAAAAGCTTGGATTTGTTTTAACCAGCTTAGACATCAGCGAACTTGTTCTTCAAACAAAATAGCGGGTCCAACTTGTTTTATAAGGTAGTGCTCAAATTAAAGCAACCTGTTCGTAAAACAAGCGATTAATTTGTGTTGTTTTTCAATCCTGGCTTAGAAGAATAAAAAATGTTTGGCAACAAGCCAACAGGTTCGACGAACAATTGAATTAGCTTCATTACAAGCGAACTGGTTCGACCAGGGCCACCGTTTGACGAACATGTTCGTTAATGTGTAAGCCCTTTTAGACTGATCAGCGATGTGTAAATGATACAATAATGGAAAAATTACCTTCTAAAATTACGGTTGGTCGTTTATATTTATATCTTGTTAAGTTCTTGACGTAGACAGTTTGGAAATATGACCAACTACTTTATATATAAAAGTTACGGTTTTAAATCATGTCTGAAATTATTTAATATTGAGCAAAATTCTTGTTTTAAAACAAAGAAGTGTTATTTTAAGAACATTGTAGTTGTCTCTATTTCTGACAAGTAAAAATTTCGTTTAAACGCTTTTGTTATTTATATTTGTGTGATTATTTTAAATCATACGTGAGAATCCTTTTTTGCAATAAATAGCCGATACACGTTGACTGCAACATGCGCCCAATGATATAGCGAAAACTTGTTGTCAGAGAGAAATGTCTCAGTATTCTCGACGACTTAATTTTAATGAACACAACAGCTATAATCTGTATATCATTTTAAGTTCAAAAGAGATAAATTGAAACTCCATTTTAAATTCAGAAAACATTAATTTAACACTTCCGAAACGATTTGAAGGTAATAGTTTAGAAAAAAGGCACTGTTACGGTTTCCGTGGTTCCAAGATTTGAAAATGTAGTTTCATAGTACTCATTGAGAATATAAGATTTAACGAAGGAAAATAGTAGTAATCGATCTTTAAAATAATATTTTACTTGACAAAGTCCAAATAAAAATTCGGCTATATCTTTGCTAATAGTTCACTGCGATGTGAATAACTCGGGTACCATTCGAGAGAAAATTTATATATCGTTAAAATAAGATATAAAACAAATAGTTTATTTCCAACCCGGTTACGCTACAGACGGTTTTTCTGCATATTATAATTTTTGTTTGCATAAAATCGTTATTTTCTCTAAAAATTATGTTGTTAAGTGAAAACTAAAACATCATATATTAGAAGCTAAAACAATAACCTTACGTCTGATGTACAATATGTTAAACTTTTTTTCTCCATTGTTGCTGTATTTTCATTTTTGTATACATACTAGTACACTAATATGTTATTTTCTTTTTAACTTATCGTTCATTTTGAGAATGCAGTTTTGATGTACTCATGGTCAAAATAGGATTCGCCGACGAAATTTTCGATATATCTTCTCATTATCGATGGTTTTTCTTTCCAAAAGTTTTGTTTAAGCAAACATTTATATTTTTTTCATCGATTCAAAAGATTGATGTGTTGTTTAAAAGGTTATTGAATTACTTTTAACAATATATGCTATAAATATTTTGCAAGAGTGATTTAATTTTTATAAGGAATTTTATATCATATTTAAATTTTTGATATTTGATTTCTGCCCGCTGCTTGGTGATTACAACCCTCATATGAACCTCAAAATTTGTGACTATGGCCAGTTTGGAAAAGGTCGTTGGAAAAGTAGATGTGGCACCTTTAATACAACCCAAATTTGCGATATCGAATAGCTTTTTAGTTATAGGTTGCACAACCTCAGAATTAAGTATTTTATTTTAATTTATGCATGCAGTTTCACTCGTTAATTTTTGTGAGCGTTGAACAAGGGAGCGTGGTACCTCCCATATAACTAGTGTCTGACCGAATATTCGGTTTCGGTTACGAACAGTTTTGGTCCTTTTTGTCAGTTTCAGACAGTTTCGGCTATTCGGCCATATTCTGGGCGTTGAACAAGGGATCTTGGGGCCTCAATATGGCCCACAATATTCGGTTTCGGTTACGGCCAGATTCAGCCCTTTTTGTCAGTTACGGCCAGTTTCGGCTAACCGGCCAAATTGTTGGCGTTAAACAAGGGAGCTTGGGGCCTCAATATGGTCGAATAGCCGAAACTGGCCGTAACCGAAACCAAATATTGTGGGCCGTAAAAGGGGTGAGGCAAATTTTTTCTTTTAAACGATCTTGTACTTAAAACAAATCAACTGCCAAAATTTCAGCTTAATTTAGTTTATACTTGGCTCAATATGATTCATTCCACGCTTATTTCCTGAAAAAGGGGTGTACAGATAAAGCGGCCACGTCCATTTTTAGTACAGTGGTCGAAAGTAACCATACGAACTAAATAAATAAATTTTAGTCTTATACGACCCAAACCGTCTGAAATAAACAGTATCCAGACAGTATCCATACAAACTAAGCTCTAGAAACTAACTAAGAAATTTTAGCTCAATCGGTCCAGCAGTCAATTTTAATGTTTTCTCAAAAAGTGGGAGTAGATGTAGTGCATCCATGCTAATTTTTACTACAGTTGCCGAAAGTAGCCATACAAACTAAATTACCAAATTTTGGTGTTTTACGCTCGAAACTGCCTGTAATATAGCATTTTCACTTATTTGCAGGCGGTAAAAGTGGGCGTGGAAACCAATTTTTACTACAGTTGCTGATAGTAATCATCCAAATTTAATTACTAAATAAAAGTCATACAACCCAAACAGTCTTAAATATAGCGTTTCTAATAATTTAGGTACTGTAAAAGGTGGAGTAGCAAAATTTTTTCCTACCTGAAGCAAATCATCTGCCAAAATTTCTTTTTTTATATATAGATTGAGAAAAATTCTTGTTTATGACAACAAAATGTTATTTTAATTTTGTGGTCTAATATTGAAAATTACCAGGTACATGAAAAAATTCTGAATTAGTCTAAGTATAAGAAGAAAATTTGGAACATAAAAATAAACAAAAAAACATGAAAATGGAGCTTGAATTCATTAAAATATTTCATTGAAAACTGGATTTACTTAAGAGTATAAAACAAAAAAACACGCTTTACGGTAAACCCTAGTGTCAAAAAAGTTTTTGAACTTCTTACATCAGATTCGAAATCAGCGACAAGTGCATCTATAAATAGAACAAAGTCAAAAACACATTTGCAGGGTTCACCCTAGTGTCAAAAAATTTTTTTAAATTCTACCACCAGATTACACTGTATTACACACATTTGCTACAGTTTCCATTACTTAAAACTAATAGCCGATACATATTGACTGCGACATGCGATGAATGCCAGTTGTCAAAATATAGAACGCATATTTACTTATGTAGATGTATTTTTTGAAGACAACGCGACAAAGACAGAAGACAAAAGACGACGACAATTGTTGCTGCCGCAGACTTAAATTTATTTCTACTTTGATAGACAACAACAGCGTTCAGTAATTTTAAAAGGTAATTTTTTTTATTGTATCATTTACACATCGCTGATCAGTCTAAAAGGGCTTACACATTAACGAACATGTTCGTCAAACGGTGGCCCTGGTCAAATTAGTTCGCTTGTAAAGAAGCTAATTCAATAGTTCGTCGAACCTGTTGGCTTGTTGCCAAACATTTTTTATTTTCTTCTAAACCAGGATTGTGAAACAAAACTATGGCGAAAAACAACACAAACTAATCGCTTGTTTTACGAACAGGTTGCTTTAATTTGAGCACTACCTTATAAAACAAGTTGGACCCGCTATTTTGTTTGAAGAACAAGTTCGCTGATGTCTAAGCTGGTTAAAACAAATCCAAGCTTTTAAAAACTTTTTTCATATGCGTAGTGAACACAGCCTTTTTTCAATATGAGCTCTTTTTGCGGCTTTTAATCGAACGTTAACGGAAGTGAGAATATAACTTCGTTATTGACGATTGTGTACGTTTTTTTCTAAAAAAATCACATTCAAATCGTTTCAGGAGTGTTATATTTTCAGTTATTTAGGACAAAAGTAAAAAAGTGGGTCAATCGTGTGAGAAAAAAGTGCTTTAATGAATGTGATAAAATATCGCAATAAGTTAGTGCTCTGCGAAAACGTGCATGTATTTTTTACGTTATTTTTGTTTGGTTATGTTAAAAGCTACAAGTGTGAATAAAAATGCGAAGGCTCAGATGAATGCCATCACGGTGATCAAAAATCGGTATGTGAAACCCGTTGGAGTAAGGCTATGCTATTCATTCGGTACACTTAGTGTTCATTGCGTTTGTGATATAGTCTTTGTGTCTCAAACAATCTGAGTACGGATTTCTAGGAGTGTACTTTTAACACAACCAGAAAGTTTCGTTGCTTAGGCATTACGCAAGATGGATCACTGTGTGAAGGTTCCAAAGGTAAGTTTTTTATTTACTCACTTTTTATTAAATTGCACTCCATCTCAAAATTTTTCCCAAACCCTTGCTGACAATGCGTTTTATCTTTGGTTTTCTGGAATGGCCACTTTTGCAATTCGAAGAAAAAAAATTTTTTGGTTTCTCCAAAAATTAAGGGTGAATTTTATCGAAATTTATTGAGTAATTAAAAATTTGAAAATAAGAACTTAGAAAAAGTCGATTGTTTTAGAATAAGAAATTTAAGAATTTTTCCTAAATTTATAACATCTTCTGGATTTCAAATTGAATTCGAGTTTTCAATTAATCCTTCCTTAATTTCAAATGATATTTCAGAATTTCTATTAAACTTTTCTGAATTTCAAATAGAAATTCTTAATTTCAATTAATATTTCCTATACTTTATATAGTATGTGATCTTCAATGAATATTCTATGAATTTTAATTGTGTTTTTTAACTATTATCTTTTTATATGGAATTTAAAAGTTTCTGGAGAATAGTCTGAATTTTAAATAGAATTTCGGAATTTCAATTGGCCTTCTCTGAATTTAAAATAAAATAATTAAATTTCAATTGAGGTTTTCTGAATTTAAAATGGAATTTTTGAATTTAAATTTATATCTTTTGAACTTCAAATAGAATTTTTTAAAGACAAATTATCTATCTATCTGAATGTCAATTGATCTTTGCAGAATTTTCATTAATCTTTTTGGAAATTTAATTGATTTTTTTCTAAATTTCAATTAATACTTTCCGAATTTAAAATTAAATTTTTATTAACCTTTTCTGAAGTTCAATTGAACTTTTCTGAATTTGATATGATATTCTAAATTTCAATTAACCTATTTTGATTTACAAATGGTGTTATAAATAATTTTTTTAACTTGAATAGATCTTTTCTTGTTTGAAATTACGTTTCTTTACATAAATTTACCTTTTCTGAATTTGAAATTAAATTATAGAATTTCAATTGTGTTTTTCAAAAAATTTAAAATAGAATTCTGATTTAATTTATCATTTCATTTGAGGTTTTCTGAATTTCAAATGAAATGTCTGAATTGCAGTTGTTTTTTCTGAATTTGAATTAATCTTTTTTTAATTTCAATTCATCTTTTCTGAATTTAAAATAGAATTTTTTAATTTCAAATGATCTTTTTCTGAATTCAATCTTTTATGAATTTCATTTGATCTTTTATTCTTATTCTAATTTTTAATTGCTTTTTTCTAAATTTCAATTTATCCTTTCTTAATTTCAAACGGAATTTCTGAATGAAAATTGATCTTTGCTGTGATATTCAGTAATCCTATACATGGGCGTTCACAGGATTTGTTTTAGGGGGAGGAGCGAAGGCGTAAAGAAATCTAGAATGAACATAAGCAAAATATAACCTTTATAATGCTATTTACTACGATTTTTGGTACTAATTTTGTAAACATGATACGCACAGTACACCAGTTGACATACGCTTGTAAACATAAGAAAATCTAATATATTTTAAAGATTGTGTAAAAATCTTTTTCGTATCATGTCCGAAATATTTAAAAATTTAATTTTGTTTTTTGTCAGCAATTTGTTAATACATTTCAGCAATTTTTTGCTAAAGCAAATATTTCTTAATAGTTTAATAAACTAAATGTGAGGCCTATATGCTTAAATGAAATAGATTTAAACTTTTAAAATAAGAATACAAAAATTCTTAATATTAAACAGTATATTTTTGTTGGAAAACTGAAAAACACAAACTATATTTTTTGGCCATTTTTTAACTTTGGAAGCCTTTATTTCCTAAATCAATTTCAAGCGGACTGAAATTTTTGAGATTTGAACTTAGGAGGTCAAAATCCATATCAATCGCAAAAATTAAAAATTCGGGTTGTCGCTTTCTTGAAATATTCCCCACATGTTAACGGAGATATTTTTCACCAGGTCTCACACCGCATTGACACCAATCCACTTATTTCTTTTTCCAATTTGAATCAGTTCTAGCAGCTTGCAAGTTCCTACAATCGGGTAAGACAAAAACCTATTATCTGAATGATTTAAAAAATTTATTTTTTTTAATTCAAAACGTATGAATAAACAAATTAAGGGGTACATGTATATTAGATTTGTTTTGGGTTTCATACATTTTCTTAACATATTCCAAAAAATCCCTGCAAGGCTGGACTCTGAGTCCTGGTTTAATATAAGCACGTGACGCGTAAAAACGTCCAGAAAATTCTGAAACTGGGTTGGCACCGCTAAATAACGTGAATTTAAAAAATATAAAATGGTTGTTTCCTATTTACGTTTATGCTATAAAAAAACTTTTGGCTAAAATGAGTCCTTGATCCAAAATTGGCCTACTCTATTAAATTTCCTAATGTTTTCTTTCACTTTTGAATTAGAAGCTTTGCTCTCGCCTAGATCGCTGCAACTTTTTAATAAATTTAAATGCTTCAGGATTGCGTGCTATTTTATTAAGTTTAGGAAAAAGTAATAATAAAAAAATCCAAATTCATCTTTATGATAGAAAAACAAGCCGACTTCTTGCAAAACATTAATTTTATTATTAAATTTACTTACTTTGTTTTCTGCTTGTTTATAATGGCTTTCAAATATAAATTTTCATATCTTCAAAGTTTATATCCGTTATTGAATTAAATACCCCTTGCTATCTGTTGCTGCGAAGAATGATCTTCGACTAATAAGGGATATCATTCCTTAACATTTGTCAATTTCTCGTTGGAATAACTTCGTAATTTCTTTCATTACATTCGTAGTATTTACTAAAATATTCATTCGTAGGTTGACCGCACGCATTATTCGTAGAATGTACGAAGTTCTACTTGAGTTTAAAAATTTACAACTTAAATCGTTCGGACTGGTTTGTCGAACAATTACCGAATATAAGGAAATGGAAAAGGAAGAGTACGTGGCCTATAAGCTAAGGAACCGCGGTTCAAACAGAGAAGGTTTTTTTTTATAATTTATTTTTATATTAGGATCATTCGTAAATGTATTCATACAATATACATTTGTTTTTGTACGAGTACGAATAAAATATTCGAAATGTGTACCAAACTACGTCCATTCTACGAATTCTATTCGTGGCTGAAAATTACGAATAAAATTCGTAGAAACAATTTTTTAATTTGAGAATACGTATTGGAAAGGGTAAATTAAATGGAATCGTAACTTATTAGGTGGTGTTCATATTACGCGTTTCCGACGCGATTGCGACATCGCTATCAATTTTTTTTCGCAAACGCGACTGAAAAATACTGAATATTAAATAAATAAATGTATTTAAATACATACAAAATGCAGTATTTTTTAGCCACGTTTGCGAAAAAAAAAAACGTGAGAGCGGTATCGCAATCGCGACAAAAACGCGTTATATGAACACGGCCTTACATCAACGGGTGCAACATACTATTTAAAAATGAATGGTTTAGCTTAGCTTTATTTATAATTAGCCTACAAAAAGTATTTTTGTAGTCTCTTCGAAATATATTAAATACATAATATACATATCGTCATATGAATGAAAAAAAGCTGTAAGTTACAAAAAATTCCAAATCGACTTTTTGATTGATTATGATGCACCTTATTAAAATACGTGTTTCGCAAAATTTTACACTTCTACAACTAGCAACGACGTTTTTATTAACAAAGTTCTCAAAGCCCTAAGCTTAGAACTTAGAAAGTTTTTTGTTTCTCTCTTAAAAATTTTCAATTTAAATTTACGGCTTTTCTGATTTAATATGAAGATATATATAAAAAAATTTCACTGCCTAGGGGGGAAATTATGTAGAAAAAGTGTCTTACATCTAGCAGAATTATCACATTTTCAAAAACTAATTTACATGTATTAAGCAAATTATTATCATTTCAAGAAAATAATAGAGTATATCAAGGGAAAATTTAACTGTAGTTTTAACCTTTGTATACTCGCGCATTGGTCTGTCAGACCGACGCTTTACGTTTGCCTTTCAATAAATCTTTGTTTAGAATGTTTTCAAACATTTTTATCTAAAAGTAAACATAATGTAACTATGATATTTTACTACAAGCTTACTAAAATCGCCCAAGCACTTTGGGTATCACAGACTGTGCACGGGAATATGTGTTGCACTATTTGGCATGAGTACGTACACAAAGGTTAAAAAATGTGTTTTGAACCAAGCTATTTTTACACAGACTATTTTCTTTGACATTTCATATTGCCTCAATTCTAGATAAATAATGATTGTCTTGAGAATTTTATGAACAAGTGAGAACAAGTCTTTTTGCTTAGTTCAATCATAAAATGCTTGATTTTTTTTCTTCCATTTACAAAGCCTCGTAACTTCTTAGTGCTTCTTACAGAAAAAATAAATTTTATACTTAAGATACTTTTTCCAACAATAATATTTAATGGTGAAACTTAAATAACAATCTTTTGATTTTCCTCTTATTTCGTCTTAAAGAAGGAACAAAAATTAATTTGGTTTCGTTATTATTGATTTTAAAACAATAGATATTCTCTATATTTTGTTTTTTTAATTTGAACAAAGTATGTTTTAAGACGACTATTTTCCCAAATAACGTTTTATGAAAGATCTCTTTGGTCTTTTGCTGATGATGGAACATTTATACATGCTTTGAACTCCTTAGAAAAACTTCTAGTAACTAACGTGTAACTAGTTACTTACTTGTTTTACTTGGTAGTCAGGATGTTTTTTTAGTTACAATTTTACCTTTTCGGCACATTTAGGTGCAATTGGCTAAAAAAGAAAATGATAAATGCGCAGTGCAAGACAAATATCTTTTTATTTGAACACTTAATGTAAAAATTTTAATTGCATTTTTTCAAAATTGAAAAAACTGAATTTTTAAATTAAGCTTTAGGAAAAAGAGAGGGATACATAACCTTTATTTCCTCTAAACAATATGTTCAAAAGTAACGTTAATTTTTTTCCGCGCTTCATAATTTTTTATATATAGTAAAAATATACGTTACAAAAAATTTTTTACTTGTACCGATGATGTAAAATTAACATGCGAATTCAATTTTTTTGTGTATAGAAAAACTTTTTTAGAAAACTTCTTCTAAAATATATTTTAATTTTAACTGTTTTTGCCTTAAACCTCCCTTAAAATAAATTGAAAGGTGAAAATAAATTGAAAGATACTAGGGCGTTCAAGCTGCTGCCGTCCAAACCATGAAAACATTCGATATCTGCTAGCTTTAGAACCTTTCAGCTCGATACACTTATTCCAACGATTTTCTAACATTGCGATTTATTGTTGGGAATTGCGACCCACTAGATATGCCTACGGCTGTATCTATCTCACGCATTTTCACTTTCGGATTGTCTAATACTAAATCGTTGATATTTCCAATACATTCTGGAGTGGTCACTGTTTTTGTTTCACCTTTTGTGCTGAATCGACCACTTCTGAAATCTGCAATCCAATGTTTTATGGTAAAACATAAAACATACGATGGAGCAGAATCACCATAATATTTATGGAGTTTTTCTTTTGTTTCTTTCGAACTTTTGTTAGGCAAAAAGTAATGCTTAATTAAGGCACGAAATTCTTCTTTATCCATTTTTGTAACAATACCAAAAGTTGTTTAATTTAGAACACTGTAACGTCACTATTCATTGACAGATCGATTTAAAATTTATGGTTTGTTGATGTAAAGGTTGTCTTCCGTCAAAAAGGCATGCATTTGAAGAGTGGTAGTGACGTCAGTTGGAGACCGGTAGCATCTTGAATGCTCTTGTATTTAACGCTTGCTTTGTCTACTATTTATTCTGCTTTTTAAATTTGTTATGATGAGGTACTTACTTAACCCTAACTCTCCTGACACGGGTACCTGGATACCCGAAACGTCTTTGAAGTCAAATATCTTTCAAGCTAAAAAAGTTACAAACTAAAGGTTCCATGACATCTTATAATTAGTCGTTTTCTATTGTTTTTTCGCATTTTTAGCATTCTAGAATTTTTTCGTTGGCCGATCCAAAGTCGAATATTCCTTACTCTCCTGATTTACGTACCCGTAAATTTCTTCACACATTTTGTAAGAAGAATGTGATATAAAAGTAATTTTGGGTTTTTTTTTAAGTCTGTTTTTTATTTTATTATTGATTATTAATGAATTGAGGTTATTTTAATACAAACTTTGTAGTATAACCTGGATATATAAAAAGCAAAACACTCTCTGTAATTCTGTTCGTCTGTCTATGTGATGTCTATAGACTCTAAAACTACTGGGTCGATCGAGCTGAAATTTTGGCAGTCTATTTATTTCAAGTACGAGATGGTTTAGGAAATTTTGCCACACCCACCCACAAATCAATAAAAATTCTATACTTTAGACGGTTTGGGTCGTATTAGACTACAATTTAGAAATTTAGTTCGTTTGGTTACTGTCGGCAACTGTACTCAAAATGGACTTACAGTTATTGCATGATTTGGGATCAATAGCCACGTAAACGACCCTTCGATATCAACCGACCAGTTTTCTCTCAGTTGAACCGGATGGAATTGCAGCGGATCATAAGCTCAAAAGCAGCCAGGAAGTTGGTGTATCGGGTTGTTCGATTATGAGTTTGCCTCGCATATGGGTTTCATGTTTTACGTCGCAATTGGATGAATGCTAGAATAGACACAAAATGCAGCCAACGCAGCCACGTCGATCAAGTTGTAAAAAACGGCTAATGGCCATCTATTTGCTTTAAGTTTGGTGCTATTTTTGGACAACATCTGGTCCATTACGTAAAATCAGCCTTTGTATTTGTTGCATAAAACACATATGTCCCTTTTTCCATTTAATGCTGGAACTCTTCGTGAGTAATTCATAATTGACAAAAAGAAAACACTTTTCTTCTTCCTGGTTACGACAAACAAAAGTTCCATTTTTGTTGAATGAAGCATATCGGGGCTTATCTAAATCGTCTGTGAGGTGAGGTCTTAGCTCTCTTGGATGTAAGTTTCATTTTATCATAGGGTACCGACGAGTCTGATTCCTCTAACTCGTTGCTGATTGGCCAACATAACTTACGCGGAGACAAGAATGATAGAATACAAAGATTGCGCCGAAGACAAGAAAAAGAGTACAACAAAATTGTCGTTCTGCGCATGTACGTCATTATATCAATGCTGTTTTTGCGAGCGTTCACTTTGCATACGATTTCTACACAGAAATGAAAATTGCATACATTTTAGTTTGTATAATTAAAATAAAAGAAGTAAGAAGCAATTTATTGGAACGAGAAGAAGGTAAGTTTATTAAGTACTCCTTTGCAAACATTATTTTTACTATTATTTTATTACTGCCAGTAAGCAGCGTAGTAAAAAAAAAATTTGTCTGAGAAACCAACTTCAGTGAGTATTATTTTTCGACTTGGATTTTATAAAAATGTTTATATCCTGTGAATTGAAAGGACAATTAAATGATAGTTCCAAGTTTTTAAATAATGAAACAAATATTGTTAAATATATTTTTGTATTCTTGTTTTCGTTTGTGTGCGTTTTTTACATTTTCTTGGTTTAATTTTTGTATTTATTGCAAACATCAGGTGTCTGAAAAATATTTGTTTGCTACTGTTACCACAATTAGCAGCTGCACACTTCATTTTTTAAATTTCAAGTTAAAAACTCGCAAATATACTTCGATATAAACACAGGATTCGACTCGCGTCGTTTCAACAGCGAGGTCGTTAAGTGCGGCCAGTCAGTAAAAACTATAATCGTCCATCTTAAGTGATGTGACTTTTACAGTTAATTATTAACAACAAAAATAATATAACCTTAAAAAATTAATGCACAAAAATGTGTATTAATTATACAACACACAATATAATACTTTATACACCACTTGGAATTCAACTCAGCAAAGACTACAATAAAAACCTAGTGTTTCTCGTAGTCTTTTTTTAACATAACACGTGTTGTTTGCAATAGACAGCATATTTTAAGAAGAAGAAGGGTAAATTGTCCAAAGAACTCGATGATGGTACATTTTTTTCTGATAATGGAGACTTGAGTGGGGTTTGATGGCCCGATAGCATTTTGTGTAGCAATATATGATGGCGCTGCACTAGAAGATTTGCATAAAGAAGCTTTCATTTCGATAAAAGATGCATTTCGTTTGAGCGACATCGAAAAAATTTTATAAAATCAAACCAAAAATAATCAACTTTACGAGCCGAAATCTAAACACGAACTGACAACGCGATGAAACGACGAGCTCACACACAATTAAACATTCACAAACACACATACACAGCCGATCATTGTCTTCACATCACGCTAGACCTAAATAGTACTATGCACGGACATGTCTTATTTATGATTTTCAGTGTTCCCATACAAATTACGCACGGGTACCGGGTACCCTTATCAGGAGTCAACGTATGTAAATGTTATCAGGACGGTTAGGGACGGTTAGTTGAGGTTATGCTATGATCACACTGAGAGCTAAGTGCGCATTTAGAGCATGTACTATATATATTTGTCCCTGTTACTCCTACAACGAGCAAGGGACCGTTCGTAAATGTGGATCTCGTAATTGCGCATTTAGCTCTCAGTGTGCAAATAGCATTAGTTTTGCTGTTTCGGTAAATTGTTTTAAATAACAGGTACTTCCGGAAAAGGGTAGGTCATATTTCCACCCTAGACTTTAGCAAAAGAAAAGCATTTTGATCTAATTGCGAGGAATCTCTTTTTGTATTTTCATTTTTTATTTCATTTTCTAAAAATTTATATTAAGCACACTCATAGTTAAAATTTTAAGTTGCAACTACTGTATTATTTTTTGCCAAACAGAGTTCTGAGACAAACAGAGAGACATCAAACAGAGATACAGAAAATTGTTGTGTTCTAGATCATTTGAACGATTATGAAATCGTCAATCCTGCCATTGAAATCAGCATTGAAATATTAATTGAAAAGCATTTTCTTGAAAAATTATAAAAAAATTTTACTTTTTATTTAAATTTAAGAACTTTTAAACAAAATAAATGATTCGAACATGAGCATATACATCAATTTTGTGTATGTACAAGGTTGCATGCTAAATTCTTGAAAAAAAAATATCTTAAAGAAATTCGTAAAAAAGCGAAGGAGAATTAAATACCTTTGTAGATCACGCTTTAAACGGTTTTATCTTATTCCAACTTAAGCAGAAAATAAGCGATGCCTTATTTTTGAACTAGAAAAATATATTTCAACGCATTTTTACAAATACTTTTGATTGATATTGTTGTTTGTTGTTTTTGCCATTTTATGCCATATATAGACAAAGCCGCCTAGTTTTGTTCAAGTCACTTCATCAACTTCAGTTGAAGAGTTCAGTTACCATTAGTTTCGAGTAGTTCAAAATATGTTGATATTTTTGTTATTAACTATATATTATTTTACTATGATGACTTAAAAAGGCGGTATCCGCCCAATTATATATATATTTTAGGCCATTCTAAATATAATCTTCTTAGTTGATATATAATATATTTATATAAAATCATAATTAATGTATTAAGATCATGTATTTAGTAAAAAAAAAATTATATAAAAAAAAACTTGGGCAAAAAAATGTATATAATTGTATTCTAGTATTACTATGCAATTACAATTTTTCACACAGTGTGCGCATAAGGTATTTATAATAAGAAATGTAATGTATATATATAAATATATATTAGCATGCTCTTCCACTGCAATCATGTTTGCTATTCTTTTTAAACAGAGTACCCAAACAATGCTTCGACGTAGATATAGTACTAAATATTAGTACATACAATATTTAAGTTTTAGTATAATGTTCTGCCATTAAATATTCTTTAAATTTCTTAAACACATTCATAAAAACTAGGATAATTTTGTATTTTTTTCCAATTTAATATAAGGTAATAAAGAAAGTGCCATAAAAAGGCATTTATATATATTTATATATACATATATATGTCTATAAACCATTTATTCCTTTGATAAATTTGTTGCATATATGTATAGTTTTTGAAGGAGTTCTAATACTAATTTCCAAGAATATCATATTATATCTTAAAAATTTAAAATTAACTTTCTTATCGCTAAGGTAAATTGCTAAAGATATTTATTTATTGTCCTGGATAAAGCTTTGAATTTTCATTTGAATATATTAACTTTTTCATACCTTGATATTAAAAATATCAATGTCGCTGTACTTCCCCATTTGTTTTTAACATTATTTGTCATTTAAATACTTCTTCCAATTTTCTTTGTGATCGAAATAGGGCTTCCCTTCCTCTTCTTATACCAGTAAAATGTGCTGCTGCTTAGTTTTCCTCAATATCCGAAGCGGGCAGTGTCATATCTGCAAGAAAATATAATGTATAATATGTAATTTATAATTCCACTGGAATAAAGTTTTCTTAGAGTAATATTTGAGCTTTAAACTTAATTTAAAAAACGAGCGAAATGTTTAAAATTGTATCGAGAAGGTCGAGGCTCTATATCATTCACAAAATAAAAACAAAAATTAGAACCAGCTCGATTTCTGCCTCTATTTCTGATCTTAAAATGCTGCCAAGTTTCAAGCATTTTTTATCAAAACGAACATAATTAGCAAATCCATGGTAAAATTAGACAGGGTAGTGTTAGGGCAGAAAGCCGGTGACCGAAACTGTCAAAACGAAGTTGACAACTCATACAAAATCTGCAACCAGAAGAAATGCAATGAGACAGCAAGAATTGGCAAAAATAGCAAAATGGCTGAGTTTGACAGTTATGGTCACTAATAAAGAGACCACATTCAGCCGTTACACCACCTTGTCTAGTTCTGCCATGGGCAATTCTAAATAACTATTCATTTTCGTATTTTGATATTTCATCGCTCAAAGGGCGTTTTGGTATTGCTGTTTTCTTTTGTTAGTCCCTTGTTATGCTGTCGGTCATGGGCTCATCACGGTCATGCATTGTTGTTGTTTCAATTTGAATTAAAAATTTGAGAGCGAGAGCGTGAGGGGAAATTTTAGACAACAGCGGTCACCAAATGATTCGACAAAAATATGAAATCATGGGATCAAAATTGTGTTGCGTTGTGGAATTATTCACAACATTTGCGTTTAGGCATGAAAATACAATAGTACACTTTTAGTACGAAGTGTGTGAAAGCAGTTAGGAAACCTGCTTAAAAGCAATACTCATCGGTTGAAAAAGTACTAAAAGTACAGGGATAATAGACCAGAAGCATAACATACTTTCGTCACAGAGCTCATTAAACAAAAAAAAAAAAGGAGTGTAAAAAGTGACACGACTAGGGATTATATGACGACCAGCATAACAAAGGCCATATTGTTCTTCAAATAACTGTTTTAAGAAAGTGCACAGTGCGAAATTTTATCAATCTAGGTGGACAAGAAGGAGAATACAAAAATTCTCAAAAATTGTTTATTTTTACATATATTATGTAAATATGTCCCACTATTCTGAAAATGGTAAGAAAAGAGAGAAAAAAACAAACCCCTTTATGACAGTACCTTAATTGCAAAGAATTTTTCGCCTTAAAGTGCTGATGAGTTTTACGTTGTTTTAGTGCAACTTTTATTAATGTTATTGTAAGTAAATACGCGCGTTTGAAAATTTTGAAAAGTGGAAAGCTTTGTTGTGCTATATTTTGAACAAATTAACATAAAAATATTACCTGTAAACGATTTACCTTTAGTACAGTGCAGCAAAATACATGTGAGTATTTTTTGAAGCGTTTTTTTTTACTTTAAAAGAGAGAGAAAAAAAAGTAGTATTATTCCGTATTATTCCGATTCCAGCTGCACGTGAGTTTGAAGATAATTTTATTGTCTTTTCGAGAACATAAAAATTGTTTTGCTCTTTATTGCTCAAATTGGTTTTTTACGGCTGACGGTTTTTCGCCATAAAATCCAAACAATATATCGGGCTGGGACGATTTACGAACAAAATGTTAGCAATTACATTATCCTTAAGACTATTGAAAGGCGTTTTGCTCTATCTAGTATGGATTAAGAGTTTGCAACTGTTCTAAACTCTAATTTGTAGACTGATAATATACTCGTTACAGAGTTTCAGCCTAAGAATAAGCCTAGAGGGACGACTCAAGCCGCTCGTCAATCCCAAAAAACTGAATAGGTTATCCCTATACTATCAAAATGTAAGGGGATTACGCTCTAAGACGAGAGACATATTTTTAATGTCTCAGAATTTCTCTGAGGATATTATTGCACTGACTGAAACTTGGTTTAACGGAAGCATTACTGACTTAGAATTGTTTGATAACAGTTTTGAAGTTTATAGAAGAGATAGACACGCTGACAATACCTCTGCTGTCGGTGGAGGTGTCTTATTAGCTGTAAGGAACTCCTTCGTTAGTTCCATTATTGTTATTCCCTGCTCTGCTAACATCGAACTTATATGCGTTAAAGTTGTACATTGCAATTCTAATGTATATCTTATTAATGCATACGTTCCTCCTAAGAGCAGTATAGAAGTTTATGCAAGCCTTGCGGATTGCATAGAATACGTTATAAGCATAATTGACGTTAATGACGACATTTTATTGTTAGGTGATTTTAATCTGCCTGACTTGAAATGGGAATCTTCTGACGATGATACATATTTTTGTGCATCTAATTCGAAGACTCGCCAAGAGCATATATTTGTTGATAATATATGTTCTGACTTATAACAAGTGAGTTGTATTTATAATAGACGTGAAAGACTTCTTGACCTGGTCTTAACTACAGACAGTAAGAATATGATTGTTGAGAAGGCCCCTCATGCTTTGACTGCTGTTGATGAATACCATCCACCATTGAGCATATGGTACAAATCAGACAGGGATAATATAGTAAAGTCTAACTCAATAGATAAAGTTTATGAATTCGATTTTAAAAAAGCTGACTTTTTGAAGTTGAATCATCTACTTCAAAGTAAACTTCATACTATTTTAGAATATGTTAATAATAACACTCTTGATGATTCAATTAATTTTTTTATATGGAAATCTTTGATGTGTTTTCTCTGTCCGTGCCATATAGCCTCAAATTTACGAAAAATTGTGCTTACCCCTGGTACACAAAGGAGTTAAAGATTCTTCACAACAGCAGGAATAGGGCATGGAAAAAATATGTCTGTAGCTTAGACTTGAACGACCTATAAATCTACAAGCGTTTGTTTCTGGATTTTGAAAATTGCTCAGCTACCTTATATCAAAATTATTTAGACAGTATTAAGCTGAGAATATTGTCTGATCCGAAGAAATTCTGGGGTTTCATAAACACCAAAAAAAAATCTGATGGATTCCCTTCATCATTTAAAACCTCTGACGGACTTACTGACGATCCTGTCGTAATTTGTGGTCTATTTGCCAATCTCTTTAAAGAGTCCTTTAGTTCAGACTCTTTCAATCCCGATGAAGAGTACTTTGAATATATGAACTCTACACCCAGGGTTTCGTTGGATTCTATATCCTTTACTTCAGAGGATATTTTAAAGTATATTGGATTGATCGATGAGGATTTTAATGCTGGACCTGATGGAATTCCTGCCGAAGTGTTAACACGATGTGGTTCCGTTCTAAGTCAACCACTGTCCATGTTATTCAATAAATCAATTGGCGAAAGTATTTTTCCACTTTTTTGGAAAAAAATCTTTTATAAGTCTTATTTATAAAAAAGACACAGTTTCGATAGTATCGTAAGTACAGACGTAGAATTCTTTTTTATACAGTAATAGAGAAAAATTCTTGTTTTTTATTTATATTTTTCAAAACTATTTTAAAACATTTCATCTTCTAAATAAAAATTATTCAAAAACGAATCTGTTGTTGTTGTTGCCTTCTTCAACCTTACTTGATCTAAAAAGCTCTCAATTAAATTCATGTTAAAATTTGCTTTGTTTTATAAAAACTTTTCGTTTGATATATACACTATATATGTTAATGCTCTTTACTACAGGAAAAATAAATAATTAAAATTTTTCCGATATTTATTTCCATTTATTAAACGTAACTTTGAATTACATTTAGTTGTAACAAACATAAAAAATTAACAACAAATTATCACTAAAAATATCAAACGAAAACTTTTTATAAAACAAAACAAATTTTTACATGAATTTAATTGTGAGCTTTTTTGATCAAGTAAGTTTAAAGAAGGCAACAAAAACAACAAATTTGTGTTTTAATAATTTTTATTTAGTAGATGAAATGTTTTTAAATAGTTTTTAAAAATATGAATGAAAAAAACAGAATTTTTCTCTATTATTATATAAAAAGGAATTCTACGTCTATACTTACGATACTATCAAAACTGTACTTTTTTAAACGCGTGGTATTTGTGTGGTAATTTTTAATGATCGTGAGATTTTTTTTGATATATTTTTTTTGCGTTAGAAACTTTTTTGCTTATCTTTACAATGGTAATTTTTGTTGTATTTAATTTATGTTATTGTGAAAAAAGTAACTTTTTGTCGGAATTGTTTTAAATTTTAACTGGCAACCTTGGCTAGTAGTAGTACATTTTTTTGTAGCCACATAATGGCTCTCTAGCTACATGCATCTGTATTCTCTATTGCATTACAATCCAACAAGCCATGAATGTTACTGTGCCAGCTAAACGGTACTTAAAACGGCAGCGTCTGATTTGCTGGTATGAAAATGACAAGTTTTTGTACCTTTAAACCGTTCTCTATATAATTGTAAAGTCCTTTTTTATATTTATCAAGAATCGAATTGAAATTGATGTCATATTCGCTTGATGTGTCGTTTGTTCTTGTCTTTTTCCCCTTTTTTCACCCTTGTATTGAAATCAAGGTAGTGCAGTGGAGTTACCGTTTATTGTTTAGCTTATTGTAGCAACTTAATAAAAACTATAAACTATTTTAAGAAAAGGTTACAACTGTTTAACAACAAATAAAATTGATATACAAGTTTTCTATATGACCTTGTTATTTTTTGTGTTGATTATCTATGATTTTAATGTAAATTCTAATTTTTTGATAGTTTAAATCATTCTTGATTTTAAATACAAATTCTAGTTGTTTGATAGTTTAAATTCGTTTATTGAGCTTTAGGTCAGATTAAACTAGTTAATCAATCAGCTAACTAATTAATCAGCTAGTGATGTTTTTTTTCTTTTCATATTGAAAGTGTTGTTGCTGTTGTTTCTTTGAAAAGAATTCGTTAGCGCAATTAATTGTTCTAACCTGACCTAAAGCTCAATAAACGATTTTAAACTATCAAACAACTAGAATTTGTATTTAAAATCAAGAATGATTTAAACTATCAAACATTTAGAATTTGTATTTAAATCATAGAAAATCAACATTAATATACAACTTAATTAATGGCACTCTTATATCAAACACACAATGCATAGTTTGCTGACAACGAAACGGTCCGCTTCAGAGCTTTTAAAAGTGCATACCGTTTTCAAATAAGCCGATTGGCTATCTGGGAATAAAAAGCAGCTCATGCGTATTTATATATGTATGTTTTAGATATATATTTATAAAAACAAACAACAAAAGCAGCACAACAACGAACGACGTAATAACGAACCACACAAGCAAACACAACAACAACAACCTTAAAAACAGCATAAGCAGCTACTGCAGCTAGGCAGCTTGTGCATTACTCATACGAATATATAAATTTTTCATCTTCTAAGATTTCGCTATTTTATTAGATATTCGTTTTATTCCCACTAAAACTGATATTTTGGCATGTTTTTTTCTTTGTACGATGAATATTAAAGGCTGTAGGTATACCCCAAAGTGTCAAATATCACTTTGAAAAAATTCGTGAAAATGACCCCCATACAAACCGCGATGTAAGACGTAATTCTACGTCAAAAGGTTGTAAGAACGATATAAACAACTACAGGCCTATCGCGAAACTCTCGTCGATTCCAAAACTTTTTGAGCGGCTCGTGTATGATCGTGTGAAAATTCGCTGTGGGAAGGTCATGACAACTCGTCAGCATGGATTTGTTACTGGCAGATCCACTGTGTCTAATCTTCTCGATTTTACAACGTTTTGCTTAAATTCATTTTATTCAGGTAACCAGGTCGACTGTATTTACACTGATTTTAGTAAAGCATTTGATAAACTGCCACACAACTTAATTCTATTTAAACTAAAGTTAATGGGTTTTCCACAATTTTTTGTAAGCTGGATTCAATCGTATCTGACAGAGCGATCTTATCAAATACGATTTCCAGGCGTATTGTCAGCTGAATTTATTGCTGAATCAGGTGTTCCTCAAGGTAGCCACCTTGGTCCACTTCTGTTTATTTTAACCATTAATGATGTAACCCACATCATCAAACACTCTCATCTACTTATCTATGCAGATGACATGAAAATATACAGAACAATAAATGCTAAAGACAATTCAGATCTGCTCCAGTCTGATTTGAAATCCTTCGAAATTTGGTGTTCTAAAAATAATATGTTTCTAAATCCAGATAAATGCCAAACTATGACCTTTTCGCGAAAAAGGAATAATTTAATTTTTGATTATAAGATAAAAGATACTGCTTTTAGTCGTGTAGATGCTGTCAAAGATCTTGGTATATGCATGGATTCTAAGCTATCGTTTAACGTTCATATTGATTACATTTGTAAAAAAGCATCTTCTATGCTCGCGTTTATGAAACGCTGGGCCAAAGAATTTAATAGTATGATCACAACTACAACGCTGTATTATGCAATTGTGCGACCTCACTTAGAGTATGCAAGTCAAGTTTGGTCCCCAAGTTAAAATGTACATGTTGAACGTATATTAAACTATTAAAAATGCAATCTTTGAACGAGAGAAGGAAGTCTGCAGATATCGTCTATTTAAACCAACTCATAACTGGTGTATACGATTCACCAGAACTCCTAACTCCTAACAATTTAATTTACTTACCTTTTAGTAGAACAAATTATATGGCTACTGCTCCTTTACATCGCATGAGTACCTTTGTTAACAACTGTAGCTTTTTTGATGTTAACTTATCGAAAGGTCAACTCAAAAGTAGACTGAAAACTAATATATGATTATATCTATGTAAACGCATGGTTAGTTGTTATGTCTTGTGTTGTCCCTGAGCCCAACCCATATTATGGTGGGTAAATTTTTCTCACTTTAGATTGTTTTGGACCATTCTTATCGATATCATTAAGGCTATTCACAGTTTGAGCGTACTTTTAACAAATCGTATTTATAGCATTTGTTATTGTTCAAACTGTGAGTGCCTCGCCATGTGACTGTCGTATAAAAAAATTGTGCAACCCTGTGATGTATGTGATTATGCGGCTGTAGACAGAGCATAAAAATACGAGGTACAAAAGACACGTCAAAGGGCTGCTTATATTTACACGTGGCTGCGTATTTGCGTGTGTATGCAAAACAACAACAAAGCAAAATACGCTCTCGTAAATTGGCGTACAAATAGCAAATCGTACAAATGGCAGACCAGCGTATTCCAGCGCTGTGAATGGCCTTATTGAGATGTTTTAGTGTTATTTGGGCTGGTTCTTAAGATGATCTAATGCGGAGAAAGTGCGAAAAAGCTGTAGTAGCTGAACTCTATTGTTATTGCATGTTAAAAAAAGAGATATAGCCGTTTGAAAACGGCATTGCAAGGTTCAAAACTTTATCCTTTTTTACGATAATGTGAGTTAACCTGTTATGACTTGTGACCACAGAAATATGTTTCGATATGAATTTTACTTAATATTTTAACATTTGGGATACATACATTTCAAGAAAAAATTTTGTCCACCTAGATTGTTAAAATTTCGCACAATGCAGTGGTGCCAAATTTTTATAAAGTTGAACTAAAGTTATTCCACTGAGATTTGATATGATCTAGTGCCACGGGAATGCAGCTAATAAGCGCAATTATAAGGTCTGTTTCCCGTACTTGAACATTCGTGCTATTTTCTGCTATTTCCTGTTCCCGTACCCAAATATTTAATTTAACCAATCATTTAAGATTGTTGGGAACTAATATGCAGACTTGCATTTCGTGTCTTCCGCAGAAAAATGCGGAATATTTGTTCACACACTGACCCATATGTGTAAATTGCATTATGAACAGCTCTTTGTTAACACCGCAAGTGGCTGCTTGCGCTTAACCAACATTCGTAATTCATTAGTAATTACTATTTCTTTTATTGTTTTCATTCATGCCGTTTTATTGTTTTCATTCATGCTGCACTGTTAAACTTGATCATATTCCACTCACATGTGCTCAGTGTTTCAAGGTTTGTGACCTTGCTCGTGACTAGGTGGTCTGTCAGTTATGTTCTTATTTATTTGTTTATTTGCTTTTGGGTTGAACACACAACACTGATTACAAACCGTAATGAATCTTTCCAAATAAAAACCAATCTATAATATTGGACGCTTTAACCCTCATCGGTCCCTCAAGAAATACATCTAATCGGTCCCATTGTATGCGCGCGCATACACATATATTTTTAATTGTAAAAAAGCTAAAAAAAATTAACAACCATTTATGTTTTGTGATTTTTTATGTTTATTACATTGTTAACTATCATATTAATACATTTGAACTTCATAGAGGTGTGAAGAATTTAGAATGAAATTAATTAGAATATTACATATATTAGAAAAAAAAAAAATTTAATTTTTAACTTTTGTCAATTATTTGTACTTTTTTCGCATAAATTGAAATTATGTTCAGCACAAATGAAATTTCTACACTTTTCACAGCGTGTAGCAAAAAGATTTTTGTTATTTTTATATGTGCAGATACATCTGCATCGCCCTCGTTTTGATGTACTTGGTAAATGGCGAATCTCCCGAATTCTTTGAATAACACTGGAAGCATCATTACTTTGAGGTTGATTTTTACGTTTAGTGATCTGTTTTTTCACGAGATTCAATCCAAGCTCCTCGATAAAAAAGCGACGACGAATATTATAGTTCGTTTTAGAATTTTTCCAATTCGGGAACAATGCAATGAACGTCACGAATGCATTCAACGCACTAACATCAAGCATGTTACAAAATACTGCCATTGGCCACCGATTGACTTTTCGTTTGCGTGTGTACGTAGCCACCATTTGATCCATAGTATCAACTCCAATCTTGGTTTTGTTGTAGTCTTCAATGATGTTAGGTTTCTTCTTTTCACTATTCTCATTTATGCTAACAACATTGTGGTATGTACTGAGCAATGTCACAAATCGATACCGGTGAGGAACATATGACAACATAACTGCTTGCAATTTATGTTCATATACAACTTCTGTATGATAAATTGGCTTTTGACGCATGTCGAGTAAAACTGAAGGAATTGCAGTCCTATTTTTCCTTATTGTTCCCAAAATAGTCATGCGATTCTTATGTAAATCTTCTGCCAATTCAAACGAAGTGAAAAAGGTGTCACACGTTACACTTCTGTCAGAAAGTCCTTCCACCAAATCCAAAACAACACGCCGTCCGAGATTACGTTCAGGAGTGGCATTACGATTCCGACCAACATAAATTTGTGTGTTGTATGCATACCAGCTTTTTGAGTCGCATAGCACCTAAATTTTAATGCCATATTTCGCCGGCTTGGATGGAAAATACTGATGAAACGAACATCGCCCACGATACGGAACTAAGTGTTCATCTACGGTAATGTTTTTTCCTGGTGTGTATACAACTTTCAAATTATGATTCCATTTATCGTATACATTTCGAATCGGTGCCAATTTGTCACGTACGGAAGTACTTGTAGATGCAGTGTTGGCCATACGTTGTTCGCGGTCATCAAATCGAATGCAACCATGGATACGCTTGAACATTTTCAAAGAAATTGTTGCTCTAACTATTGGCCGACCAGTTTCGTCATTCCACAGTTTACTGACACATTCACCTTATGACCGATACACACCAGAAAGCAGCAACAATCCAAAGTATGTCCAAATCAATGTTTTCCCAATCGTCTTTGTACTTTCGCACACCATATAAATTCGTCATGTTCAAAATAATATTCTCAACCGGTTCAAGGAACATGTGAAATGCAGACGAAACATCAACTATAGTAGCAGCTGCTAATGCTTTTGGACCTGAATTATAACAAAAATGAAACATATAATGAACATGGACCCATAACAAATAGGGTAGGTTTTTACCTGAAGTAAAATTTTCTGCACGTCGAAATGAATTTCTTCGATTTATTTCAAATGGTTGCGATGAATATTCAATTTTCTTATTTTTTGAAAAATATTTATTTTCAGGATTTGCTGCATTTTCTTCTGCTAAATTTTGCTCAAGTGGCTCAATGTCGTCTTCATCCGAATGCACGCTAACTTCACTTTCATCATTCTCCTCGTCTGATAATGCAAAATCATCGTCACTATTGCACGGAGATTCGCCCGTTTCGCTTTCCAAATCAAAATCCATTTCTAGTTCATCTCGCTGCCTTCTTTCACGTTAAACTCTATCCATTTTTTATCAAATACTTCGAAACACAACCAAAATTCAAATAAATGCGCAAACAAACTTCACTTATGTGTGTTCCAGTACAAACTGAATTTCGTAAAACGAAAAAATAAGAACGTGCTATAAATCCACACACAATAGCGCAATCTCCACTAGACTACAAAGGCCGACCATTAATGTCAATTGAATTAATGTTTTTTTTCGGCCGTCATCTCTCTTTGCCTTCAATGGTAAACTTCAGATAGTAAAAAACGCCTCGTAAATTTTTGCTATGTAAAAATCTTAAGTTCAGTTTTCGATCATTTTTGTTCGAACATTTAGTTAGTTAGCTTGTAGTGGGTCCATGTGCACCGCGACCCATAGAATCTATTGTGCATGCCTTTGATTAACTCTCCAGATTTAGGCTTTTAATAAATTTTAGCACTGTCTCTGACTTGGTGTTCCAAATTGTTGATGGGGGCAGTACTTCCCCTCCAAAATGGAGACGTCTTAGACTGTAGATTGCCGGACATACACATAGAATGTGTTCAGGGGTTTTTCTTCCTCCTGATTCAGAAAGACCCATCTTTTTAAAATGGTATCTGAGGGAACAGCGACCTGTTAAGTAGCTGATTAGAATTCTAAGGTCTGCTTTGGTAAGCTTGAATAAATCTTTGGATTTTGATTTACTGAGAGCTAAAAATTTCTTAGCTTGCCTCTGTCCATTAGTATCATTCCAGTGGCACTTTTTAAGGCCGCTTGACTATATGAAAGCATGTAGATGTGTGCCCCCTTCGATTTCCTCAGGAAACCTTCCTTGTCACATACTTCAATGGCATATACCTCTGCCTGGAATATGGTCGGCGTGTATCCCATTGGAAGAGCTTTTTGGAAATTGGCTTTCAAGTTTTGACCCATCAGTGTACCATATCTGTGAGCCAGGATCAACTGTGAAGCTTTCACTTCTCCACAGTTGCCTATTAGCAATAACGGACCCTGTAGCGTTTCGGGAAGTTTACCTTTGGCAGCATCCTGACTGCGATTTTAACAAAGGGGTCAGTTTCGGAGGTTTTAAGTATCTTCATGTGACCCGTTAAATTCCCTGCTTTGTAATCGCCTCTTTCCACCATTTTTCGTGCTTTAAGACAAGCCTGTTTTTTGATAAATATCAGAGACCTGCAGCGATGAACTGCAACTGCTTTTACACTCAGTACATACTTGGTTTTTGTATGACTTCAATATCATTAATACCATGCAACATATTCTACGCCATCGAGCTCACTTACAACATCAAGCATGTTGCATTAGCCAATTGTACCAAAGTCAAACACTGTGTGATGTGTGCTTCGACTTCAGTGGAAAGTATAGATGTTTGCATAAAATAATTATGTGTATAAACCACAGCGCACGAACGGCAATCGTTATAATTATGCATTATTTTGAGCTACTGCCTCGTGTACCATTGTAGGTTGATTTCAACTTCGGTTAAGCAGTGATACAAAAGTAAGCTTACGAACGATGAAATCAGCGCGTACACTGCATTTTTACTCAAGTGTTTGCAGATTACTTCAGTATGAATAGAGTAAATAGTTTTAGGAAGTTTTAGGGGTAACTTATTTCGAAGATGATGTCAAACTTTAAAATTTAAGATGGCGGATAGAGTTGCCACCTAGATTTTTTCATTTTTGCGAATTCTTGTAATTTTGAAATTCTGACAACTGATTTGATTTCGAATATAATGTCACAGTTTTAAAATTTAAGATGGAGGTTAGGGTTGCCACCTAAATTTTTACCACAGTATTGCCACCTAATAATATGTATTTTTAAGAGTTTTAAACATAATTTATCAGTGTTAAGGGGTCGCTGATTTTGAATCTAAAGTCAGAATTTTAAAATTCAAGATGGTGGATAGGGTTGCCACCTAAATTTTTTGTAGTTTTGTTGATTCGGGGCTGGCAAAAAAATGGTACGCCAAAAATGGATCGTTGAATCCGAATCCATTGTCAGAATTTCAAAATTATAAAATTTTGAAATAATAGGGTTGCCACCTAATATTATGTTTTTTCAAGAGTTTTAAACGTCATTTATCAGTGTTAAGGGGTCGCTGATTTCGAATCTAAAGTCAGAATTTTAAAATTCAAGATGGTGGATAGGGTTGCCACCTTAATTTTTTGTAGTTTTATGAATTTGGAGCTGGCAAAAGAGGTACTCCAAAAATGGGTCGCTGAATTCGAATCCATTGTCAGAATTTCAAAATTATAAAATTTTGAAATAATAGGGTTGCCACCTGATAATATGTTTTTTCAAGAGTTTTAAACGTCATTTATCAGTGTTAAAAGGTCGCTGATTTCGAATCTAAAGTCAGAATTTTAAAATTCAAGATGGTGGATAGGGTTGCCACCTTAATTTTTTGTTGTTTTATGAATTCGGGGCTGGCAAAAAAAAGGTACACCAAAAATAGGTCGCTGAATCCGAATCCATTGTCAGAATTTCAAAATTATAAAATTTTGAAATAATAGGGTTCCCACCTAATAAAATGTCTTTTCAAGAGTTTTAAACGTCATTTATCAGTTTTAAACTCTTGAAAATACATATTATTAGGTGGCGACCCTATTATTTCAAAATTTTGAACAATTGAACAAAAGTTGTAGCTTTATTAAAGATCTGCATGCATACAAAATCTTATCAAAGTCAGTGATTAAAGGTGTTTTATAGTAAAATGGCGTCTGATATAATTTCTTAAAAAACTAAATTTAATAAATATATTTAAAAATTTACTAAACAAATTTTATTGCTTACTCAATTAAACTTTAGAATTTCTTTTAAAAAAGAAATCAGCTCAATTGAACCATTAGGTTATGAGCTACAAGCTCTCAAAAGTCACGCAAAGTAACTGCAATGTTACTGCAATGTTACTGCAAATACTTTGTGTTCGGAGAACAAAATAAGCGCTGGTTTTTATATGCAGGAGTTACGCTTTATGTCTTTGTTTTGTTGCTTGTAAATGACCATACTTACCATTGCATACCAGAAGTTGAAAAGACCCTGCGCTGGTTATCAAACCAACAACTCGAACATGCATTATTGTGGTCTTACGAGACGCTCATACACAGTTGGCTTCAATGTTGCAAGTATGTTCGACACAACAATCGCAGCGCTTGCGTAGTGCGGTCAGACTGTCACTGTATTTATTGAGGGTAGATTGCAAGTAGCGAAAATGCCATCGCTTGTAGATCACTGATAATTATCGTTAAAGGGGGTAGCCCGATTATTACACTAAGAGCTTCGGATGGGCACGTTCTCATTGCCCCAGTGATACTAATGCATGCCATTCTTTGCAGCTTTGTTGGACCTTGGGCCACCATGCAAGTGCTGAATACGTAACCATAGGTCTAGCAATGGTTATAAGTCCAATAAATTATTTTCGGTTTGATCATTTAATAACACGCACAATACAATTGATCAATAGAAGCTCGATCAAAGTCCTTTCAAGAGCTTAATGGCCAATTGGTTTTTGTTTCTA
The DNA here is from genome assembly GCA_963920525.1 of Dichetophora obliterata. NCBI lineage: Eukaryota > Metazoa > Arthropoda > Insecta > Diptera > Sciomyzidae > Dichetophora > Dichetophora obliterata. Next base: position 10,075,144 of record OY986440.1, read on the forward strand.
TTTAAGTCGTTAAAACAAAATAAAATTAATTTCCTACCATATCATTCTATTACAAAGCATACACGGAGAGAGAAAAACAGTTTTCTAAACAATTTTCTTCAACCAAGTAATCATATTCTGAAAATAAGCACATGTGACTTAACATGAGAAATGGTTTACTAGGTAAGGAAATAAATGTTTATATTAATTTATTTGTATTGTTTATTTCATATTTATTTAATACTTTTATCATTAAATTAATCTTTTAATATTAAATAAAAATCCCACGCACAGTTTTCATTACAACACAATTCTTCGATTAACCCTCTAATGCCCAGGTCCGCCTATAGGTGGGGTTCACCCCGATCGCTCTAAGACTATGGAAATCTATGGGAAATTTTTCAAATGGTCAGAGTCAAGACGAATCTTCAAGCTACATTTAAGTTTATCTCGCTTGGAGCTAGCATGCCTTGTTTGACAATTACGTCAATTTGAATTGAAATTTAATCATTTTTTTACGAATTTACTTAATTTTTTATTCGAAATTTTAAGCTCGATTTTCGGTATATAAATAAATACATTAATTGAAGTGAAAAAGGATACTAGTGAGTAAGAAGTTGTTTTTTCTTTTAATTGAGATAGCAAAAATATCTAAGACAAAATGCAAGGTGTTAAAAAACCGTTAAAATTTTCACCTGTAGTTGACATTTTCACCTGCAGTTGACATTTTCACCTGCAAAAAATGAACGAAGAACTTAAGTTGAAAACGAACTTCAGATTCCTTTTTCTCGTCGTCAAATTAGTATAATCTGATTTGGAGCTTAAAAAATGTGGCATTAGAGGGTTAACATTGCGCGATGCGGTTCTTTAGCTTACTGGCCATGCACTCTACCCAGTAGGCAATTATCTGAACTTAAGTTTTGTGACAGCTACTAGAATCAAGCAATTTATTCTCGTTTCAAGAAGTCATGAAATTAAATTAAGTGAATTTTGGAAGTATTTACTGATAAAAAGAATAAAAGAAGCTAGTTGCTCGACATATTATCTTAGTTGTAATAATTTATTATTATAATTAATTATACTAAATAAATAAATAAGAATTGTATTCTAATAATTAGTATTTAATGTTTGATTCAAGTAAATTTTAATTAATTTGGTATGTTCTTGAATTAAGCAAAATGCTTTTCGAATTAAGGAAAAGTATTTCTCTCCGTGTATGAAGTGTTTGAAAAATAATTGTATTCCATTTTTAACGACTTGAATAAATATTCATTGTAGGTATATAAATATAATTTTTTTTTAATTATTTTCTTGAAAATTTTCTGCCGATTTAATTTCATGAAAAATCTGATTTTATAAAAACAATTCAAGCCCAATTCAACTATTCTAAATAGTATTAGAAGAATAAATACATATACGAAGTTTTTTCCCCATTGATTGATTAGAAAGTGATGAAACCACTTCAAATAAGAAAGGACACATCTACTCCTTTTAATTTTCGGCATCAAAATGGTTTTACCCTCAAAGTCATAAGCTAGCCCATATTGCAATCTTACAATCATATTAACTGCTTACCCCAATTTAGAGTTGGTGTTCTGTATTTTGAATCTGTATCTATTCTATTAAGATTTGCGGAAAGAGAATCCCATATTGTTTCCTGTGTTTCTTTAGGCCGTGATTCCTGTTCTCGCTCAAGTGATTCATTTTCCAGTGCTCTGCCCTCCTGCAGCTCTTCATCATAAGTTTTCAGAACTTCTTGGTTGAGAATGCCTAAAACTTGGTCTAGTGTTATGTTTCTATCTTGTAGTGTTGAGCCCATTGTGATTGGAAAGCGTTGAACACGACGATAGTAATCGCGTTGTTTCGGTGGCTGTAAGCAATAAAAACATTTGAATTTTGAACTCCAATTCACACATTTTAAATACAATTTTTTATAAATCAAATATAAATTTTTGAAGTTTGAAAAAAAGTCAAATTTTCAAGTTCGTATACAAATGTTGCCAAGAAAAAGTTTTTCCAGGTTCTTGCAGTATCCAGTAATTCTCAAATGGGTTTGATTACAAAAATTTATTGGTACCAATATGATGTATGGAATTAAATGTATGGAATTTCTTAAAAAAAGTGTAACAGTGGTAAAAAATGTGGTCTTTTGAAAAAAGTTTGTAACTTTGCAACCAAAAAAAAACATAAAACTTTTTTATCAGATTCAGAAAAGAATCGAGCTTATAATTAACAATAAAAAAGTTAACAAATTATTTAAAAAAAAAATAAAATTAAAATTTTTTAAATTTCATGGAATGATTGTAATTAAACTTGAAAAGAGATTAAATTTTTGGTTCAATTCGAAAAAAAGACAGTTTGAGAAAACATACAGTTTCGATAGTATCGTAAGTACAGACGTAGAATTCCTTTTTATACAGTAATAGAGAAAAATTCTGTTTTTTTCCATGTATATTCTTCAAAACTTTTTTAAAGTAATTCATCTTCTAAATACAAATTATTCAAAAACAAATTTGTTGTTGTTGTCCTTCTTTAAACTTTCCTGATCTAAAATTCTCACAATTAAATTCATGTAAAAATTTGTTTTGTTTTATAAAAAGTTTTCTTTTGATATTTATGGTGATCAATTTGTTGTTCTTTTGCATTTGTTTTGTTGGTAAATGCAATTCAGTTATGTTTAATTAATGGAAATAAATATGGGTAAATTTGAATTATTATATATGTATATTTTAAAAGTAATTTAAAATTAAAATTTTAGCTAAAAAAATAAATTTTTAATATGGAAAGAATATAATGCAAAATAAAAACAATTCCTATTATGGTATTTAAAAAATAAATGTAGTTTTTAAAGCACAACGCATGCTTAGTAACGCATGCCCAAATTTGCTTAGTAGTATACATACATGCTGAAAATAAACATTAGTTTTATTCGTACTCCAACTCATGGCACTCAAAGCCGAGAAAAGCGAGCTAGTTGTCAAATACATCTGTTCATGTCGAGTAAAAATTAAGAACATCTAAAAAAATTTCAGCTAACTGAACCAACAACAATTACCAAGCAAATCTAAAACAACAACGCACAGAAAAGAGCATGATCGCTGTGGTGGAGCAGCGTTAGAGGGGATGAATCGAATCGTCCACAGAAAATAAACAGAACTTTGCTTACTATGTCCCGCTTTTCACTCGTTACACACGAAAATTCTCGAGCTTGCGGCGAAAGCGATTATTGCTCATAGAATTGCCGAGTGAAAAACGGCCCTTCGCAGCACATGCAAAACCAAAACAACAATACCAGCAGCTAGTAGCAACGTTGCCAGTTATGTTGGAAAAATCCCATTCGTGGTAATTTTTAATTGCTCTTAGGAATTTTTGTTTCTGGGAATTCCTATTAAATTTTTTAATTCAGCGTGGTATTTTTTAATTGGCGTGGAAATTCAGCGGGGTATTATTTAAATTTCCGTGGGAGCTTGGTAATATTCTTCTTAAATTTTTTTTTCCTTTTTTAGTAAGCAAAGTTTCTTTGTTCTACTTCTAAATGTTTTTAAAATGGTTTGTGCATATGGGACTTATTGTGGTATTTTTTAATGCGAATGAGATTTTTGTGGCAATTTTAAATGCATATGAAATTTGTGGTGGCATTTTTAAAAAGCGTGGTATTTTTGTGGTAATATTTAATGATCGTGAGATTTTTTTGATATTTTTTTATTGCGGTAGAAACTTTTTTGCTTATATTTACAATGGTAATTTTTGTTGTATTTAATATATGCTATTGTGAAAAAAGTAACTTTTTGTCGTAATTGTTTTAAATTTTAACTGGCAACCTTGGCTAGTAGTAGTACATTTTTTGTAGCCACATACTGGCTCTCGAGCTACATGCATCAGTATTCTCTATTGCATTACAACCCAACAAGCCATGAATGTTACTGTGCTAGCTAAACGGTACTTAAAACGGCAGCGTCTGATTTGCTGGTATGAAAATGGCAAGTTTTTGTACCTTTAAACCGTTCTCTATATAATTGTAAAGACTTTTTTTTGTATTTATCAAGAATCGATGTGTCGCTTGATGTGTCGTTTGTTCTTGTCTTTTTCCCCTTTTTTCACCCTTGTATTGAAATCAAGGTAGTACAGTTGAGTTACCGTTTAATGTTTAGCTTATTGTTGCAAACTAATTAAAACTATTTTAAGAAAACGGTACAACTGTTTCACAACAAATAAAATTAATATACAACTTAAAGTTTTCTATATGACCTTGTTATTTTTTGTGTTGATTTTCTATGATTTTAATATAAATTCTAATTGTTTGATAGTTTAAATCATTCTTGATTTTAAATACAAATTCTAGTTGTTTGATAGTTTAAAATCGTTAATTGAGCCTTAGGTCAGGTTAAACTAGTTAGTCAATCAGCTTACTAATTAATCAGCTAGTGATGTTTTGACGTAGAATTACGTCTTACAGCGCGGTTTGTATGGGGGTCATTTTCACGAATTTTTTCAAAGTGATATTTGACACTTTGGGGTATACCTACAGCCTTTAATATTCATCGTACAAAGAAAAAAAAATGCCAAAATATCAGTTTTAGTGGGAATAAAACGAATATCTAACTGTGCGTTTAGACCGCCTGAACGAACGAAAGAAACCTCGTTCGTTCGCTCGGTTCAAAAACTTTGCCCGAACGAACAGTGTTCGCTATAAATTTATCGCGAACGATGTTTGCCCGGTGTAAACAGTAAATTAGGGCGAACGAACGAAGATTCCTTCGTTCGCTCTGATCGAATAAGCTTCGATCTTTTTGGGCGAATCCGGTGTTGCGCTGTGTTTAAGAACAGAAAAGTAGCAAATAGGAGTAGCTTAAGAGAATAATTTATGAAACGTATTAAAATATGTAGTAATTTATGTTTTATGTGTTTTAAAGTGTTCTGTTAATTTTCGCTGCAGTAGAATTGTATTTTGTAAAGCGCCAAATTAAGTTTTTTAAGCGGAAAAACCCTATATTTAAAGTTTCATTTTAAAGCGACTGTTTTTTTGATTTAATTTTTTTTTTTAATAATAACTATATAACTTTTAATGAAAATTTTGAATTTATGGATAGCAAATATTATTTGGTATAGCAGGAGTCCGCAATAGAGCTTCTCAAATAAAATAAAAAAAATATTTTAGGTTCTGCTGAAACCTTTTGAGTTTTTAATTGAAGATTATAGAAAAATGTGTATATAAACCAAAATGGTAGTTGAAAATTCGATTTGTGACTAAAAGCAATTCTTTAAAGTTATAACATAAAAAGGATTTCTCTAAAATAAAAATCGAACGACTGAAAGTATCAATTGTATTTGCTTAATAAGTGCATATAATTTGGTAGCAGTTTTTATTTAATTGACTAAAAATTTACGAAATTTATTGACACGAAAAATGTGAAAACATTTCATTTTTGTTCGTTGAAAAACTTAAATGGGCCCTAAAGTTGAACACACGTCTTTTCTATAATAACTAATAGAGTAATATATTGTTATGGAGTGGCAAACCATTTGTTGTTGAGAAACGTAGTATAAGTTTTAGTACTAATATAAAAATAAGGAGTTATCAACCCTGCATTTATTGATGTTCGGCCAAATGCACAAATTGCTGTTTACACCGCCTTAACGTACAAGATGGCGGCCAATGTTTGTTCGCGAATGATGTTCGTGCGGTCTAAACAGTACTACGAACGAAGAATTTATTGCAATAAATTGTTCGCGATAAATTTTTCGTTCGTTCAGGCGGTCTTAACCTACAGTAATAAAATAGCAATATCTAACTGTGGATTTAGACCGCCTGAACGAACAAAAAATTTATCGCGAACAATTTATTGCAATAAATTCTTCGTTCGGAGTACTGTTTAGACCGCACGAACATCAATCGCGAACAAACATTGGCCACCATCTTGTTCGTTCAGGCGGTGTAAACAGCAATTTGTGCATTTGGCCGAACATCAATAAATGCAGGGTTGATAACTCCTTATTTTTATATTAGTACTAAAACTTATAATCCGTTTCTCAAAAACAAATGGTTTGCCACCCCATAACAATATATTACTCGTATTAGTTAGTATAGAAAAGACGTGTGTTTAACTTAAGGGCCCATTTAAGTTTTTCGACGAACAAAAATGAAATGTTTTCACATTTTTCGTGTGTCAATAAATTTCGTAAATTTTAAGTCACCTAAATAAAAATTGTTCCCAAATTGTATGCACTTATTAAGCAAATACAATTGATACTTTCAGTCGTTCGATTTTTATTTTAGAGAAATCCTTTTTATGTTATAACTTTAAAGAATTGCTTTTAGTCACAAATCGAATTTTCAACTACCATTTTGGTTAATATCCACATTTTTCTAAAATCTTCGATTAAAAACTCAAAAAGTTTCAGCAGAACCTAAAATATATTTTTATTTTATTTGAACGAGCTCTATTGCGGACTCCTGCTATATTAAATAATATTTGCTATCCATAAACTCAAAATGTTCATTAAAAGTTATATAGTTATTTACAGAAAAAAAAACTACCTCAAATAAACAGTCGCCTCAAATAAATAAATTATAGGGTTTTCCGCTTAAAAACTTAATTTGGCCCTTTACACAACACAATCATATTGCAGCGAAAGTTAACAGAACACTTTAAAAAACATAAAACTAAATTACTACATATTTTAGTACTTTTCATAAATTATTCTCTAAAGCTACTCCTCTTTGCTACTTTTCTATTTTTAAACACAGCGCAACACCGGATTCGCCCAAAAAGATCGAAGCTTATTCGATCAGAGCGAACGAAGATTCCTTCGCCCTAATTTACTGTTTACACCGGGCAAACATCGTTCGAGATAAATTTATAGCGAACACTGTTCGTTCGGGCAAAGTGTTTAAACCGAGCGAACGAACGAGGTTTCTTTCGTTCGTTCAGGCGGTCTAAACGCACAGTTAGATATTCGTTTTATTCCCACTAAAACTGATATTTTGGCATTTTTTTTTCTTTGTACGATGAATATTAAAGGCTGTAGGTATACCCCAAAGTGTCAAATATCACTTTGAAAAAATTCGTGAAAATAACCCCCATACAAACCGCGCTGTAAGACGTAATTCTACGTCAAAACATCACTAGCTGATTAATTAGTTAGCTGATTGATTAACTAGTTTAACCTGACCTAAGGCTCAATAAACGATTTTAAACTATCAAACAACTAGAATTTGTATTTAAAATCAAGAATGATTTAAACTATCAAACAATTAGAATTTATATTAAAATCATAGAAAATCAACACAAAAAATAACAAGGTCATATAGAAAACTTTAAGTTGTATATTAATTTTATTTGTTGTGAAACAGTTGTACCCTTTTCTTAAAATAGTTTTAATTAGTTTGCAACAATAAGCTAAACATTAAACGGTAACTCAACTGTACTACCTTGATTTCAATACAAGGGTGAAAAAAGGGGAAAAAGACAAGAACAAACGACACATCAAGCGAATATGACATCAATTTCAATTCGATTCTTGATAAATACAAAAAAAGTCTTTACAATTATATAGAGAACGGTTTAAAGATACAAAAACTTGCCATTTTCATACCAGCAAATCAGACGCTGTCGTTTTAAGTACCGTATAGCTGGCACAGTAACATTCATGGCTTGTTGGGTTGTAATGCAATAGAGAATACTGATGCATGTAGCTCGAGAGCCAGTATTTGGCTACAAAAAATGTACTACTACTAGCCAAGGTTGCCAGTTAAAATTTAAAACAATTCCGACAAAAAGTTACTTTTTTCACAATAACATAAATTAAATACAACAAAAATTACCATTGTAAATATAAGCAAAAAAGTTTCTACCGCAATAAAAAAATATCAAAAAAATCTCACGATCATTAAATATTACCACAAAAATACCACGCTTTTTAAAAATGCCACCACAAATTTCATATGCATTTAAAATTGCCACAAAAATCTCATTCGCATTAAAAAATACCACAATAAGTCCCATATGCAGAAACCATTTTAAAAACATTTAGAAGTAGAACAAAGAAACTTTGCTTACTAAAAAAGGAAAAAAAAAATTAAGAAGAATATTACCAAGCTCCCACGGAAATTTAAATAATACCCCGCTGAATTTCCACGCCAATTAAAAAATACCACGCTGAATTAAAAAATTTAATAGGAATTCCCAGAAACAAAAATTCCTAAGAGCAATTAAAAATTACCACGAATGGGATTTTTCCAACATAACTGGCAACGTTGCTACTAGCTGCTGGTATTGTTGTTTTGGTTTTGCATGTGCTGCGAAGGGCCGTTTTTCACTCGGCAATTCTATGAGCAATAATTGCTTTCGCCGCAAGCTCGAGAATTTTCGTGTGTAACGAGTGAAAAGCGGGACATAGTAAGCAAAGTTCTGTTTATTTTCTGTGGACGATTCGATTCATCCCCTCTAACGCTGCTCCACCACAGCGATCATGCTCTTTTCTGTGCGTTGTTGTTTTAGATTTGCTTGGTAATTGTTGTTGGTTCAGTTAGCTGAAATTTTTTTAGATGTTCTTAATTTTTACTCGACATGAACAGATGTATTTGACAACTAGCTCGCTTTTCTCGGCTTTGAGGGCCATGAGTTGGAGTACGAATAAAACTAATGTTTATTTTCAGCATGTATGTATACTACTAAGCAAATTTGCGCATGCGTTACTAAGCATGCGTTGTGCTTTAAAAACTACATTTATTTTTTAAATGCCATAATAGGAATTGTTTTTATTATGCATTATATTCTTTCCATATTAAAAATTTATTTTTTTAGCTAAAATTTTAATTTTAAATTACTTTTAAAATATACATATATAATAATTCAAATTTACCCATATTTATTTCCATTAATTAAACATAACTGAATTGCATTTACCAACAAAACAAATGCAAAAGAACAACAAATTCATCACCATAAATATCAAAAGAAAACTTTATATAAAACAAAACAAATTTTTACATGAATTTAATTGTGAGAATTTTAGATCAGGTAAGTTTAAAGAAGGACAACATAAGATGAATTACTTTAAAAAAAGTTTTGAAGAATAAACATGGAAAAAACCAGAATTTTTCTCTATTACTGTATAAAAAGGAATTCTACGTCTATACTTACGATACTATCGAAACTGTGTATTTTTTTTTCTTTTTTTATTGAAAGTGTTGTTTCTGTTGTTTCTTTGAAAAAAATTCGTTAGAGCAATTAATTGTTCTAACCTGACCTAAAGCTCAATAAACGATTTTAAACTATCAAACAAATAGAATTTGTATTTAAAATCAAGAATTATTTAAACTATCAAACATTTAGAATTTGTATTTAAATCATAGAAAATCAACATTAATATACAACTTGATAAATGGCACTCTTATATGAAACACACAATGCATAGTTTGCTGACAACGAAACGGTCCGCTTCAGAAATAAGCCGATTGGCTATCTGCGAAAAAAAAGCAACTCATGTGTATTTATATATGTATGTTTTAGATATTTATTTATAAAAACAAACAACAAAAGCAGCACAACAACGAACGACGTAATAACGAACCACACAAGCAAACACAACAACAACAACAACCTTAAAAACAGCATAAGCAGCTACTGCAGCTAGGCAGCTTGTGCATTACTCATACGAATATATGAATTTTTCATCTTCTAAGATTTCGCTATTTTATTAGATATTCGTTTTATTCCCACTAAAACTGATATTTTGGCATTTTTTTTTTTCTTTGTACGATGAATATTAAAGGCTGTAGGTATACCCCAAAGTGTCAAATATCACTTTGAAAAAATTCGTGAAAATGACCATACAAACCGCGCTGTAAGACGTAATTCTACGTCAAAACTCAAGCATTAAACCTTTACTTTCCTGTGCTATAAGATCAAGACGGTAATAAAAAAATGCTTTTTATGTACCCAAATTTCAATTAAAACAATTATGTAAGGTTTATTTTTTTAATAAATGTAATCCTATTTAGAATTAAATATAGAATCTAGAGATCATTATTTTTTTAATACTGACCTAATTTAGATTTTTAAATGGATTTAAGAAAAACTTTTTTTAATACAAGCCTAAATTAATATTTTGGTATTTTGCAAGTACTATATTGAAAACCAAAGCTGGCGTGGAATTATTAAATTTAAATTTTAGCACTTCTGTTACTTTGTTTTTTTAAACAAAATGCAATTACGTAGAAAATAATATCATTATGTTTTCAATTTAGTGAAATTTTTGAAGTACAACTTTCTCTGTTATTTTTTCAAGATATGTTTATGATTTTAATGTCATTGGAAAGAAAATTAAATCAATCACAAATTTTATGCTATATATAATAAGTTGGGGATTTGCCGAAGCAGACCACAGTGGGTCCCTTTTCGTCCCCCATTGGACAAAGGGTACTACTGCTCGGAGTACTCGTACGTGAGCATGCTCCTTGTGTAAGCATCCTTTGTCACCTCAAGCATATCCTTATAGGTTAGTTGACCAATCTCGGCTTCGCCAATAAATGGGCGTCCCAGAGTGGTCAATCTTATGCTTGCCAGCGCCGGACACTGGCACAGAATGTGTGCTGCTGTTTCCGGCTCCTCTAGGCATAACCTACACGCATCGTCCTCGGTCAGAGTCATCTTCCCGAGATGGTGCATGAAGGGACCGTGTCCTGTGACCAGTGCAGTAAGCCAGCTTAAAGTCCTTCGATTGTATCGGATAACTTTTGCTGCCTCACTACGAGACCACTTCACGGCCGCCTTTGATTGCCTGCAATTAACAGCTTCTTCCCACCTTGTACTGTGTTCCGAGTTCGTCCATTGTTTAATAAGGCCTGCCACCATGGCATTCTGGTCCACAGAATTCTTCTGCTGATCCTGTTCTTGCTATTGAGTTTTGTAAGACATTCTATGGCCAACCTGGAAGTGATGTCTGTCCGTTGCATACACCTAATCACAGACTGATTGTCGAGAGCGATGACAATTTTCTTGCCACTGATCCGGCCATCTATCAGGTGGTCCAGCGCATGCACTACGCCAAGCATTTCTGCCTGGTATACAGACACAAACCTCCCCAACCTCAGTACTCAGGATAGTCTTAACTCTTTTGAGTACACGCCTGCCCCGGCCCGGCCATTCATCAGAGAGCCGTCTGTGAATATACTGATATCGCTACCAGCGATTTCTTCACAAACGGCTCCATCCGTTATAAGAGTTTTATAACATTTTTCTGTTATTTTTACTCTTTTTATAGGCATAAACGCCTCCCTGACATCTCTCTGTACAATATCAAGGATGCGAATATGACCATGCAGGGCCGTTGCCCCATGCCACGTAGCATTTCGCAACATCCTGAGGGCTGACAGCGCCGCTGTTTTCTTTATTTCTAAATCCAACGGCAGCATACCTAACAGAACCTCCATTGCGCTTGTTGGAGTGGTGCGTATTGCACCTGTTATTCCAACACACGCCAGCCGTTGGACTCTGTCCAGTCTCTTTTTAATGGTTTTCTGGCTGACTTTTGTCCACCAAATCACCGAAGCATACGTGATGACAGGTCTAACCATCATAGTGTAAACCCATTTCATAGCCTCTGGGTTTAGCCCCCATTTGAGACCACAAACGCGTCTGCACTGGAACAGAACCCTCTTGGCTCTTTGAATCCTGTCTTCTACATGCTCGTTCCAAGGCTCGTAAGGCCTTGTTCTCGACACCACTCCTCCACCATTCGGAGTGCTCCCTTCATGATGTCAGAGATGGTGTCAATGAACTTTCCGCGGACCACCAACGCAATGTCATCTCTGCATTTTATGCTAACAACAATTTTGATTTAAACCCAATTTAAACCCAAAATGTTTATGAAAACTTCTTGTGTGTTTTTGTAATAAAACAATTGCCAGTCTTATCATTAAGAAAAACTCATTTAATTGGATTCAACTATTTAATGTACAAAATTTGACCACTGTTCAATAAGCTCTCTTGATTCTAACAATCCAAGTTCATATGTATCCAGAAAAGCATATACAAAAGGAAACCCAAAGTATAAAATGTAAAGTAAACAAAAGAAAATGTCAAAAGTGCAAGCGTTGCCACAGGATGCATACACACATGATATAAATTCCTAAACATCCTGCCCGGTCGAGTCTCCTGACTCGATTTGATCGTAGTCCACCAACCGGCAAAGCTTTTGTACTGCCCGGGTGCATGAACCATTCGCAGTCTGAAGTGTTGCGTTTCGGACCAAACCATCGCTGCCCGGATGTACTGCAGTTACACGTCCCAGACGCCAGAGAGTAGGCGGTAAATTTTCATGCCTGACGAGAACGATGTCACCAACGACGATGTCTGCCACCCGTTTCTGCCACTTGTTTCGTTTTTGTAGTGTCGATAAATATTCATCGCTCCACCTCTGCCAGAATCGCTGATGAAGCTGGCGAATCCACTGCCACTGCTTCAGTCGGTTGGTCGGCACCTCGGTGACATCCGGCTCTGGCACTGCTATGAGGGGGGCTCCTACAAGAAAATCACCAGGTGACAACGCAAATTTATCCTCAGGATCGTCGTATAATGGGGTGAGTGGCCGAGAATTAAGGCACGCCTCAATTCGAGCTGCTAACGTCTGCATCTGGCTGTGCCACATCGCTTGCGTGCCAATAATCCGGACCAAATGGTGTTTCGCTGACTTAACCGCAGCCTCCCATAAGCCGCCTTGATGGGGAGCACTGGGTGTTATGAAATGCCAGCGGGTGCCCAGGCTCGCTAATGATTTTTTATTGTGGTCGTCATACCAGCGAGTCAAGTCTTCTCTCATCAAGCGGTTCGCACCAACAAACGCGGTGCCGTTGTCGCTGTATAAATCTCTGCATAGACCACGTCTGCTCACGAAGCGTGTGAAAGCGTCTAGAAACGCTTGCGATGAAAGATCATCCACCACCTCAATATGTACGGCCTTCGTTGCCATAAAAATGAAAATAGCCAAGTAAGTTTTGACCGTTGTGCGTGACCGCTTTGTGCCTATGCGCAGCGTAAATGGTCTGCAATAGTCCACTCCCGATGCGATAAACGGCCGGGAAGGATTTACGCGCTGTGTGGGTAACGAGGACATCTGCTGTCTAAGGGTAGCACCCCGATGTCGACGGCATATAACACATCTGTGCAAGCAACTTTTAACCGACTGCCGCCCATTCAAAATCCAATAACATTGGCGTAGCGTATGAAGCATAAGCTGGGTACCACCATGCAGTGTGTGCTCGTGAGTCTGTCTTAATATTAATTCAACCAAAGCGCCGCCTTTTGGCAAAATAATTGGGCATCGGTGATCAAGCGAAAGCGCCGCCTTGTTGATACGACCTCCAACTCGAAGAATATCATCTTCGTCTAAATAAGGATTAAAAGAAAGTAGCTTACTTGTTCTTGGTAGCTGGGAGCCATTTCGCAGATTGTAAACCTCCACAGGAAAAGTGCTGCCTTGTTCAAGGCGTATGAGCGTCTTCAAAGCGTTGTTTAACTCCGAAGCAGTGATGGTTGTTTGCCAATTTTTCTTCTTCTTGGTCCAACGGAGTACATATGCCACCGTGCGTAGCAGGCTCTGAAGGGAACTGAAACGTTCAGCCAGGGCAATGATCTCACCATCAAATCTGCGTGTTGTGAGTGGCGAAACAACGGTAGTCAAGGCTGATATAAATGAAACTTTCTCCTCCATCTTCAGGGTATCAAGCTCATCGCTGCTGAGTTGAATTTCTTGTATTGGTAGGGGCCCCTCTTCTAGCCATTCCGGACCTGACCACCACAAACGATGCTGCAAAAGCCCTGTCGCATTCATCCCACGGCTGGCGCAGTCAGCGGGGTTCTGCGCTGACCGAACGTGATGCCAGAAATTTGGTGAAGTGAGTTCTTGAATTTGCTGAACTCGATTCGAAATATATGGCTTCAGCATAGATGGCTGCTTATGAAGCCAACAGAGCACGATACTTGAGTCGGACCACAAATGATAGACGGTGTCTATCAAGCCCAACGCCAGTCGAACGTTGTTAAATGTTACAGCTAGCAAGTGAGCGGCGCATAGCTCAAGGCGAGGGATTGTGGCACCCTTGAGTGGAGCCACCTTAGTGCGGGCAGTGAGCAATGATACGCGGGTATTGCCTAGCGCACTAGTAGTCCTTGCATATATTACCCCAGCGTATGCGAGTTTGCTAGCATCGCAAAAGCCATGGAGCTCTGTGCTCCTTCCACTCTCCATGCCTAGCCATCTTGGAACTCGAATTGAATTAATTGCATAAAGCCCATTGCGCAAGGTTAGCCAAGTCTCTTGTAACTGGCTGGGTAATGGGGCGTCCCAGGTTAAACCAGCAGACCAAAGGGTTTGTATAAATATTTTTCCAGCGATCACTACTGGCGCCACCAGGCCAGTAGGATCAAAGAGCTGCGCGACTTCACTGATAACGCGCCGCTTTGTGGGCGAATGTACCTGCTGATTGAGCTCCAGGTTAAAATATAATGCATCATCGATTGGGTTCCACCGCAAGCCGAGGACAGACGCCATGGGTATGGTCCGGGTCGGTCCTAACGAAGAAAGAGTACCATTAGTTAATGTTGATACTACCTCGATATTATTGGAATTCCATTTTCGCAGCTTAAAACATCCAGCTGATAAGATAGCATCAACATTGGCAGCCAGTAAAAGAGCTTCGCTCGGCGAATCGCAGCTTGTGAGGAAATCGTCCACATAAAATGACTTTAAAATCGCATCTCGCGCGGCCTGCGCTTGGCTACCATCTGCCACCAGTGTAAAATTGTCATACGCACATTGGACTAGCGCGCGCACAGCATTGTACGGGCTACAGGCCATACCATATGTCACTGTCGTCAATCGATAGATTTCAAGGTGATCGGCCGGTGATTCTCGCCAAATTATGCGTTGGAAATCCCGATGGGCAGGCACCACCAACACCTGCCTGAACATCTTCTCGATATCTGCAGTGAGAGCAATGCGGTAGCGCCGAAAACGGAGAAGTGTGTTGGTCAGGGGGTCCTGGATCGTTGGTCCCACCAATTGAATGTCATTCAATGAGACCCCAGTAGAGGTTGCTGCAGAAGCGTTAAATACCACACGGAATTTGCTCGTGACGGCGTGATGCGGGATGTAATAACATCTTGAGTGATCGCCTGGTTGATCAACTCGCTCCATATGACCAAGATCCACAAACGCACGCATAAAAGCCACATATTTATCTCGTAAGTCAGGGTTTGCTTCTAGTCGCCGCTCAAGAAATCGAAATTGTCGTGCAGCGTTGATGTAGGAATCACCTAGTTCCAATGCATCGCTTCGGAAAGGTATGTTCACGACATAGCGACCCTCCACTGTGCGATAATGAGTCTCTGAGAATATGCGTGCAGTCGCATCATTTCCATCCAGATCGTAGCACGGCACCTCTTCAGGCTTCCAAAAATTGCGCAGAAGTTCATCCAAGCGTGACTCTTCTTCACCTAGCTGTGCGCTGAACGTGATTGGAGATAGCGTTGGAGCCTTTGCGGTTGCTGCTGGCCCAAAAACAACCCATCCTAATTTTGTGCGCTGTGCAAGCGGTTCATGGGCGTTTCCTCTAACAATCTCACCTTCGACAATAAGACTCCACACGTCCGCACCAATGAGCATGTCGACGCCCCCAGGGGTACCAAACTGTGAGTCAGCCAATTGAAGGTTAACCAAGTGTTTCCACTGCGTTATGTCAATCTGCACCGTTGGTGTTGTCGTTGTAATTGACGGAATAACGAGGGCCTTGAATGCCAAAGAAAAACCATTGTGAATCGATTTGATATTGAGCGTGACGCTGCCTTTGGTACGGGTATGAACTAAAGCACCAATCCCCTCCACCAGAACTTCAAATTTACTCCTGATGTAAAACATTAACAAAACGATCTGTTACAAAACTTACCTGCGATCCAGGATCGCAGAGAACTCGAGCCAAACGCTGCTGTAGATTTGCGTCGCCAAATACATAAACGCGCGCCGTGGCCAAGAACACGATGTGCTGTCCCTTGGCGAGGCAGGAGACTAGAGGCTGCTCTAGTCACAAAGGAGTTGTGTGGCTCGGCTGTGACTTGGAAGTCGAACTCACGGGCCGGGTGGTGTCTAGTGTTGAGACCGTTGCCTGTAAATTGCGGCAAAACAGCGTATGGTGCTTGCGGCCACAATTTCGACAGCCGCTAGCAGAGCACTGCTTTGATGAGTGGCCATTTTTCAAACAGTTATAGCAGAGCTCTGTGTTCTTCAACGCACCAAATCGTTGCTCTGCACTCAGAAGCAGTAACGTTGGACATCTGCTGATGCGATGCAACCCTTGACAGTGAGCGCACCTGTTGTCATTTATAGAAGCCACATTAGATTTCAAAGCGCGCTGTGGTGGTCGGGATGTAGTGTGAATTTTCAGGCTTGAGGTGAATGCTTCTGGAGTGCTTGGCCACGATATGATTTCGGCATTGTGGCTATGGGCACGTTTTTCCAAAAACTTCAGCAAATCCTTCAACTTCGGAATTTCACAAGGTGAGCTATTCAGGGACCATTCACGTTGCGTTGCAGTAGGGAGCTTTGATGCCACGATTGGCACCGCCAGTGCATCCCATTTTTCGACTGGTAAGCCCATGACAAGCAGCGCACGCATAGACTCCTGCACTGTGTCGACTATACCAAGCAATGATTTTGACGTCTCTTCTAATGCTGGCCGAAGATTTAGGAATCTGGAGACGTGTATCTCTGCCAGCTGCCTCTTGTTGTCAAAACGATCTTTGAGGGCTTTCCAGACCTCCTCATATCCTCCAGAGTACACTCCACCAATGAGGGGAACAACGTTTGAGTGTACCGCCTGACGCAGCTTGCCTAGCTTGTATGCCTCTGGAAAGTCCGTCTTATCCACAAGCGTTTCAAAAACCTCCTTGAAGGCAAGCCAAGTATGGAGTGTGCCATCGAAGTTTGGGATGGCTAAGGGGTCCAATTTTAAATCAAAACTGCGTGCGACTGCAGCTTCAGAGACCAAACCTAGCTCTGGTTTGGGCTTAGCAGCTGCCATCAACCTTTTGAGCATTACACATGTGTGATTGTACAAACTTTCCACTTCATCCCAAAGCTTATCATGGGCATCTGTTTCCTCGCTCTGTGCTTCGCAGATGAGGCGATGATGATTTGAAGCAAAACGGTCAAAATGTGATGTAAGAGATTTCAACTCTTGTTCCAAAACAAAAACGTCATATTTTCCCGGCTCAGCGGCACGCACGCGATCACTAATGCGCTTAATCGTTGTCATGGCAGATGTACGTAACTTTAATTCTGCCATACTGACTTCAAACCAATACGTGGTAGTTCTCAGCTACGAAAATTCTAACCCCAAAAACACGTGCCACACGTGTTGCCGTTGCTGGAGCACTGATTGTTGTTGGGCTGGTACCCCTCACGCACCTCGCGCTTGCTCAACTTATCCAACGCGCTGTTAGAATGCAATAAGTTGCACCACAAATGTTTTCCGCGAATTCCCAGATGAGCTCCGCGAACCGCCGCTGCTTGCGTCGGCAGAACTCCAACAATGAATTTGTGCAAATTTGTCGTCAATCCTCACAGGAGGCACCAAAATGTTTATGAAAACTTCTTGTGTGTTTTTGTAATAAAACAATTGCCAGTCTTATCATTAAGAAAAACTCATTTAATTGGATTCAACTATTTAATGTACAAAATTTGACCACTGTTCAATAAGCTCTCTTGATTCTAACAATCCAAGTTCATATGTATCCAGAAAAGCATATACAAAAGAAAACCCAAAGTATAAAATGTAAAGTAAACAAAAGAAAATGTCAAAAGTGCAAGCGTTGCCACAGGATGCATACACACATGATATAAATTCCTAAACAATAAACCTAAGAAAATTGCGCTCAAACTTGAAATTTTGTAGTATCAACGGATATATTTCATCTTCACACGATCACAGCTCGGTAATGGAAACATCGGGTGGGTTTGTTGATACACCGTTAGAAATATCAATTCATTGCCTTTGAAATGTGCTTTTTAGATAAGTTTTTCATGAAGTTTTTTTGCTGAAAACCATAGTCTTCAAGATTAACCCAGTAGCTAATTAGAGTGTGAAAATAGACCCCACTCCCTTCAATACGATTTTTTTGCTTAACTCGATCTCCTCTTTCACCTCTGTAAATATTCGTACTCTTACACTCGACACCCTGTGTATCGGGGTCGCAAGTGGTCACATCTACATTTTATATCAATGCAAAACAGTCATTTTGCTATTTACAATGATACCATTTAGTCCTTGGACGAACTTGGCTCTAACAAAAATATTTATCTTTGAAGTTAGAGTTTGCTTTAAAATTTTCTCAAATTGAAATTTTATCAAACTTGTGAAATTACTTTTTTTCTTAGAGAACAAAGATACAAACTAAGTGAACATATCAAAATCAAATTGTAAAACGCCAAATTATTTTGAAAAGTTTTTGTTCTAAGCCTTTGTAGTCTAGTGGAGAGTGCGCTAGACTATCAACCCAGAGGTTCCTGGTTCGAATCCGGGTTCGGGCATGGTTCTTTTCACTTTCTTTGTTCTTTCCTACATTTAAGAATTATGGAAAACTAAAACTCCACAGTTAAATTGTGGAAAATGTGGAATTAAAGGACAGGAACAACTAAGAGCTGGAAATGCTTGGCAAGGTTAAGGCATAACACTAGCCTCGGTTAAAAGCAATTCAAATTGTCTTTCACGTTTGTTTCGCCTAATTAATAATTCAATGGTGCCAATCAATTCCTCTAAATAAATCTATCCCTTTCCTTTCAGGTCAAAGACAAAACCTTGTCTGTATGAGGCGCGTGCCTTAATTCTTTGATCCTTTAAAAGAAAAATGGCCTTACTTTCGTGAATTTTATAAGAACAAACTTTTAAACTAAAATCTGTGAATTTGAAATTTATATTTAAACATTTTTCTCAAGAAAAAAAAATTTTTTTAAGAAATGTAAACTTTAAAAACAGACTTTTTTCCACCAAAAATTCCTGTCCGGTACTGCAAACGCACTAAGCGTGTCTCCTCTTTGATAAGAACAATATTCTAAAAATATGTAACAAAATCTGTATATACAAAGTCGTGAAATGTGTTACTAGTTCTTTAACTCAAGAACGAAGCGTCTGATTTGCTTGGGGATTTTGACAGACCATTTGTTTCGAGTACGAGATGGTTTAAGGGGAAAAAATTTGACGCAACCCTTTCACCGTCCACAAATCAATGAAAATGCTATATTTCAGAAGGTTCTGAATTAGTTTGTGTGCTTATTTCAGACGGTTTGGCTCGTATTAGACTTGGAATTTAGTTAATATGGTTACTTTCGGGAACAATACTAAAAATGGTGAAAATATAAAGTTTTATTTTTCGATTAGCATGAAAATTCGTAAGGTCTATATAGCTAGAAAATGTTTAAATTTATTTAATTAATTGTATAATTTATATAATTAATTTTAGGCCAAGTAATTGATTAATGAAGGCAGCAACAACAACAACAACACGTCTGTTCAATCACACAGCAGACTCGACAGACTGTTTCGGAAGGTGCTACCCATTTCCATCTTTAGTAGTCTTGAGTGATTCAGCTGTGACAAACCCACTGCTTACGTTCTCTATGATGTGACACATGTTTGAATAAAATCATCGAAATTATATGACGATGAAAGCAACGGTTCTTATTTGGTCAAGCCTTAAACTTTATCAGAGTTGTGAATGTACCAAGTTGCTCTGCTCTCTTTTCACGATACCCCTTTTTTTCAAATCGCTTTTTTGGCTGGTAGTGGGTTGGGAAAAAAGTATTCGGCGTTTTTTTAGTAAAAATAAAGAACATTTTATTAAAAACAAAATGATTTTATTAATCCAAATATTGTCCATTCTTTTCAACTACCTTTTGCCATTTTTGGGTTAACACCATGGTTCGTTTATTGTAAAATTCCTTCTGAATAGATCGGAACAAATGATAATCTGACGGTGCAGTGTCAGGACTGTACGGTGGAAGCATCAAAACTTCCCAGTTAAATTCTTTAAGTTTTTGTCGGGTCAATAAAGATGAGTGTGGCACAGCATCACCTTCCTTGTCGTCAATCCCGGTTTTGACACCTTTCTTGGAGCTTCACCTTTTTTCGACCAAGACCATTTTCGAACAGTATTATCGTACGTGATCCACTTTTCATCACCTGTTACCATACGTTTAAAAAATGTCTCAATTTTGTTTCGTTTTAGTAGCGAATCGCAGATAGAAATTCGGTCCATTACATTTTTTGCACTAAATTTATGAGGCACCCAAACATCAAGCTTTTTTTTAAAACCAACTTTCTTCACTTGGCTTAAAACTGTTTTGTGGTGGATCTTCAGTTCCTTAGCGATGTTGTGGCTGCTCACATGACGGTTTTCTTGAACCTTAGCCATTATGTCATCGACTTTTTCGGTGATGGGCCGACCAGAGCGAGGAGCATCTTTGACTTCAAAATTTACAGAACGAAACCGAGTGAACCATTTCCTGGCAGTTGATCGGGATAGAGTACCTTCACCAATTTTCCCTTTATCGTAGTAAAATTGTAAAATATGACGTATTTTTTCTGAAATTTCACTCATACTTGCTTTGCAATAATTTTGAACACGATGCACCAATATCAGCAAAATGATCACAAATAATCAGCTGATTTGTCTTCTGTTAAAAGATAAAAAAGAGTTGCCAGATGCAGCTTACCGTTTCAATGTTATGACACTTTGAAATCAAACGAACTCGAAAACGCCGAATAGTTTTTCCCCAAACCCAATAGTAACCAGGTGGCGTTACCATTCACCTTTTGGTTAATCGCTTGTTTGGCTGATATCAGGTGGTTATTGTTTTTAATTTTTCGTTGTTGTTTTTCTCGATGTAGGGGTATTTTAACTTCGGCACAGTTACAAGAAATTTTCAGTTACAAGAATAGTTATTTTTTTTATCAACAATACTTACTTCTTTGAAAAGCGATCGATTCCGTTCGCGAAAGTGTGACGGTCGTAGAGGGAACGCTTTTCCTCCCCCCACCATTCGTTCAAATGCATCATCGCCTCGACCAATGCTACTCGTCATCATACTTGGTTGCAACAAGCGTGAGTTGTGCAGGGATTTAGTGGACGGGTTACTAGACAAAAATACAGGCTTGTGCACTTTTCCACCTCTCGATGCTAAATTAAATCCAGATCCACTGTCATGCATCGTGCTTTGTATGCCGCTTACTAATTGTCCATCAGAAATGGACACACGTGGGTCTGCTGCGTTCTGATATATTTCTTGGTCGGGATTTCGATTCTTATCCATCAACGGTGACTCCGATTTTTGCATATGTTTGTGGATGGATTGAAAGCTTTGCATGAAAAGAAACAATGAAAAAACAATGAAGAAAAAAAACTTCTTTAATATTCAAATATCACAAAAATCAAAGAAGCCATATAAGCTAAATGATGCAGCTAAAGAGTAGACACAACACGAAACAGATATGAGGTTCTTAACAACAACGGAAAATTAACGATACAAAATAAAAACTTACTTTTGTCCTTTTGCAATTTCCTTAAGAACTGCAGCTCGTGCAGCCAATTCTTCCGTACGCCTTTGTTTCGTCAATTCTCTAGCACGTTCTGTCCAAATAAGCTCCTTTAGTTTTTGAAAGCTTCCCTGCACAGCAACAGAATTAGCGTTCGCACCACTAACAGGAACACCGCTACGGCCCATGCCAATATTACTACCACCACTAAAGCGATATTGCGTTTGACGTCGTGGCGAAGACGCAGAATGCGAGGGTTTCGCTTCAGATCCGAAGACTTGTGACGCTGTACCAGATGAAGAGGCGGTGGATTGCAATTCACTGAGGTGACGTGGCCGTATTGGAAGACGTGGATTATCGTAGCCAAGTATTGGTTCTCGGCTGATGATGCGTCCGAAAACGGGCGATCGTGAGCGTTCAACATAACGAGGCACCATACGTAGTCTACGGGGAGAGAGAGAGAGAGAGATAATGACCAGTTGATGATAAATTAGTCGTACACCATTTCCAATTATAATTCAAAAGAGATCAATTGATATTCATAAAATATCAATTAACATTCAGAAAAGATCAATTGGAATTTAGAATAGATCAATTGAATTGAGACTATATCAATTGAAAATCAGAATTTCATTTGAAGTTCAGAATTAATCAATTGAAAATTCTATTTGAAATTCACTCGAATAACTATAGAATAAAATTGCGTGGAAGGAAGTGGTGGTGGCCGCTTTTCACTGCAATAATTAGTTTCGTTCTGGTCAACGCATTTGTATAAAACTTCAATATAGGCTTACCATATACTTAATTACCATATATGCCCTTATTTGTTTAATATTTGCATTATGGGGAAATGTCGGGTCATTTTTGCATAGATTTTTGCAATATTCGTGGACTGAGAGCGAATTTTTTGTCGGGCTATGATGTTTATTGTACTTTTCATAAGTCTCAAATAATGGCACTAAACGAGACCTAGGTAGCCAAGGATGCAGATCCACTGGATTTTCATATAACTGGGTATCGCTTACTGCCAGTGTTTTCTTTTCATAGGGGCATCGCCCTTTTTGTAAGAACGGATGTAGCGTACCAGTGTGAGAATAGCCTGAACGTGACCGATCCAGAGCTTACTTCAATGTGGGTTACGTTCAGGCTTCGCTCGCACTTGCTTTATTTCTGTTTTATGTATAGGAGTCCAAAGCTACGAAAGTAGCCCACTTTTAACAGACTGTACTTTTTCTCTCTGATTCCATTACGCATATTTTTGAGTTGTTGTAGCAGGGCCCTACAAAACGTCACTCGGGCCCATTGACGCCTGTTGGGCAATATGTTGAGCTATTTGTTGAATCGAATCAATTGGTTCAACTAGTGAAAAGGATACCACTTTTTTCTCGAAGTGATATGCGTAGTCATAATATCCTTCACCTTTGTGTGACTTAGTAGCATCATGAGAAATATAATGTCTGTGTCAACGCACCTCTTGGTAACTCGGACCATTACACCATCTCCGCTGTTTTTCTATATTCTAACACCTGTACCTCTACGGGCCCCGAAGAGGACGGCATGGTTTTATGGAAGGACAAATTGGACTACGTTAAATAATTTTTATCACAACTTCAATAGGAAAATATGTCCCGCTGATAGAAATGTGAATGCCGCGGTTTTCATGGTACAAGAAATTATTTTATTGGGAATGCGGTCTTTTGCAAGTTGCACACGGTAAAGTTGCACACATCAAAGCGATCGGTTGTTGCTAGTGCAGCAACAACTATTGGAAACCATTTTCCCAAAGGAATTAAAAACCCTTTACGTTTTCGCCAATGCTACAACTGAATACGATGGACTTGTGAGCAGTGTGGCAAAGTGTTTTAAAATTTTTCATACTCCAAAAAATAGAGCATATATTAGCTCATATACTGTGCCATTGTATCCGCTTTGGTGCAGGCTCAAATACCTACTCAATACATTTTTTTTTTATTTTTGCATCTTTTTTTAAGTTTCTTACGTGTTTTTCAATAAAACTAAATAAGTGTACTTAATTATTTTCGATTTAAAATGGTCTCGGCGTTTAATAGCTTAATAGAAACTCGCACTTACCCGCCTAAGCTACGCGTCGTGGAGTAGTATGGATCCCAGACATTGTAAGCAAATGGATCGCGATATGTTGGAATTTCATTTGTTATTTCAGCAGCTCTTGATTGTCTTTTAGAAAATCTTAAAAGAAACGGAAAATGAGTTAATTACTTATGAGTTTGTCTTACTTAAGCCCTCCCGGACAGCACTTACATCCACATGGCTCTTAACTCTTCGCAAGTTGGTTCCTGTGCACTCAGAGGATATGACTTTGGTGCTAGAATTTCACCACCGCCAGCGGTCACTGCATTTCCAGGAACTGTCATACTGCCACTTGCAGAGATACCGTCACTTGTACTTGCACCGTTAACACTACTTATAACACCGTTACCACCGTTATTCGTGCCAGACGATGAGGCGACTCGCTCCTGCTGTCGTCCTAAAGATGAAAGTTTTGCGTGAGATAATTTAATGCCACCACCAGAAGCTCCAGGCAAGGGATGACTACTGCTTGTTAAGGCTGTCAAAATCAATATAATGGCGCGGTTGATGATCTGATTATTACGATGCTAAAAAAATACAAATTTAATTTTTTTAATAACACACTTAAAGTAGAATAAATGTTATAAGAAAAGAAATTAGTCTCAAAACTAGGCGGTTGCCTATGGTTTATCGGACTTTTCACGAGTTTGAAACTAGTTTATGACTAAGGGATTAAAGGCCTTTTTGAAAACACGAATGTAGTCACTTCTGTTAAGTTTTTTAAGTGAAACTTCTAAGGGAGCGATACATAAGTCTAGAAAATATATAGAAAGTAAACTAAAAATGCTTTAGATAATTCCCTTTATACACCATGAGGTCGAAACTAGGAATGCAGCTGAATAGATATCAATAAGGGTAGTGAACTAACTTTCAGGAACATTATTAGAGGTGAGGTTTTAGATCTCACTCTTTGCAGCTCCAATATGGCAACCTCAATTTATAGGTGGCATGTCTCTGGGGATATTTTCATGTCTGATCATAGCCACATTAAATTTGATATGGGGATACCAATGGAAACCTGCCATTCTTTTAGAAACCCGAGAAATACAAATTGGGAAATCTTTAAGCATAGACTAGATCTTGACCTAAATTCTTCAACTCAACCCATTGTCACTAGGGAAGAGCTTGAATTTGAGGTCAAACAACTAAAAACCAACGTAACGCTAGCATTCCACGAAAGCTGCCCGCTGAGGACTATCAAGTCCCGTAAGGAAGTGCCTTGGTGGAATAAGGAGCTTTGAAAGCTCAAGAAAGGGGAGAAAACTTTACAATAAAGCTTATTAAGTGGGAGAGTGGATCCTATACGAGCAAGCTTTAACGAATTACAATACTGGGCTGAGAAGAACAAAGAGAAAATCGACACTCTACCAGCAGTGTCCCATCTACAGAAGGCACTGTCCAACGGCACAACGGTTGGATCATTCCAACGGCATCTGTACACTATTAAAACATGATGGAAGCTACACTGTAAACTTGAATGAAACAAATTGTCTTTTACTACAGACGCATTTTTCAGGATGTGTATTTGAAGAGGACACCCCATCGGACACTGCGGCATAAAACTCGGTGATCAGTGGTCAAAAAGGACTTACAGGCAAACTTTTTCGTACGATAGCTTACGTTGGGCCATATCAAAATTTAGATCATACAAATCTTCGGGACCTGATGGGATATACCCGTGCCTATTATATCAAGGCATTGGCTTCATTGTCCATTCACTCAATCGAATTTTTAAATCCAGGTTTTTACTAGGCCATATTCCTCGCGAATGGTTAAGGTCGTTTTTATACCGAAGGTGAATACAAAGCCCGAACAATTGCCTACATCGTATAGATCAAGCAGTTTAAGTTCCTTGTTTTTAACACTAGATTTACGAACTGAGCCAATTTGACTCATTTAAAATATTATTGCTATATATATATATAAAACTGAAATATTATCTTTTAAATACATATTTTAGTTATTAGTTACGTAATGAAGTATAGGTAAATATAGGTTACTCCCCTCCGATGACCCCCCTCATTTTGCAAATTCGAATGTGGTATACCTATTTTTACGGCTACATTTAATTGCTTTAAGAACATGAAACTTATGGCTTACATAAAGAAAGTTCTTCTCAGAATTCTAAAGAAAGCTGATGCTTGAACATTCATGATTAATCTAGTCGAGAACACTTCCGTTCCCATGTCGAAAATTCATGCTGTTGACGTACGAAAGAATGGTCAAATTCAAGCATTATGAAAGAGAAACAGATGTTAGAGCTTTTGTGCTAAATGCAATAAAAATGTTTGCGAAAAATGTATTTCAAAGACAGAGTTTATATGTTCAAAATTTTTTTAATAAAGATTTAAATTTAGTTGGAATCGTTTTTTTTTTAAAAGCTAAAATTTTTTTGTATGAGTCAAATTGGCTCACTTCAGTTAAAATAGGTATATAATCAACACCCGTAAATCTAGTGTTAAATACAATGGAGAAAATACTGGAACTCAACATTCCAGTATTTTCTTGCTTGAAAAGCATCCCTCTAAGCAGGTTTCTGTTTGGCTATCAAGCTAGCAAACCCACAGTCACCGCAATACAAGGCCTAACCGGCGCACTCGAAAAGGCTTTTGAGGCAAAACAAACAGCGCTATATGCCTTTATTGATATTCCAGGGGCCTTTGACAACACGTCCTACAATGCGATTAAAGCAGCTATGCAAATAAAAAATATTCCTTCTTTCATACACTGAATTCTAATAAAGCTTAAGGGGAGGTTCTAGTAGAAATCTACGGAAAATGTTTGTTTTTGTTTTTTCTTTATTTTCATCCTTAGAATCTTGAAAATATGTAGTCAAAAGGATATTTCCCTATCTAATTTATTTTACGAGTCATAGCGTATTAGACGAGAGAGTGCGTCGGCCGAAAACAGGTATAAATGTTTCTCTCGAACCACCTTTTTTCCGCGCTGTACACAATTCCGCTTCAACGACTTGACCGATTTCGATGTTTGACGGCTCAAATAAAAGCTTATTCAATTTAGGGGGCCTTCAGCAAGCGTTTTTCCAAAAAAAATTATTATCAATTTTTAACGTTAAAGCAAAAGAAAAATGACGAAAAACAGGGTTTTTTCAAAGGGCCGCTCAAACAAAAAATCCTGAAATTACGTTACGTTTCTACTAGAATCTCCCCTTTAAAGCGGAATTACAGCGTTTGAGCTTGGTGGAATTCGTAACACCATCACTGCCACTGAGGATTCCCTTAAGGAGGGGTACTTTCACCTCTTCTTCTGTAGACCCTAGTCGTGGACAAACTTCTCGCAAAGTCTCAACGACCAGGGTTTTGACACCAGAGGATATGCGAATGATCTGGTTATCTCAAGTCTTGTCAGTCACGAACCGACAATATCGGACAGAATGCAGAGCGCTCTCTACATATCTTCCAATTAGTGTAAGGAAAAAGGGTTAAGCATAATCCTGAAAAAAATTATTCTGGTACCCTTCTCTAGGAAATGGAGCCTAAATTTGATAAGGCCTACCCTGGTTAAGGCCTACCAAATGTGGTTAAGTATTTAGAAGTGATTTTTTTCTGTTGAAACACCCACTTAGATTCAGTTACTAGCAGGGTAACACGTGCCCCTTTTTCCTCTCAACGTGTCCATGTCAAAATGTGGGGCCTTAAACCAAAAATGATATATTGCACGTTTATAACCATTATTAGATCTATGAATACGTATGCGGCACTTGCATGGTGGCCTAAGGTCCAACAATATACTACAGCTAACCAGCTGACAAAGCTGCCAAGAATGGCGTGCATTAGTATCACTAGAGCAATGAGAGCGTGCCCAACTGAAGCTCTGTGTGCAATAATTGGTCTACCCCGTTTAAGGATAATTATCGAAAAAGAAGCATGTCTTAAAGCACGAAAAATGGTGGAAAGAGGCGATTACAAGGTAGGGAATTTTACGGGTCACACGAGGATACTTAACACCTTCAAAAATGACGTCTTTGTTAAAATCCCACTCAAGATGCTGGCAAAGGTAAACTTCTCGAAACGTTACAGGGTCCGTTATTGCTAATAGGCAACTGTGGAAAAGTGATAGCTTCACAGTTGATCCTGGCTCTCAGATTTGGATCAAAACTTCAAAATGGAGTAACGGGTGCGGAGGTATGCGGTTCTAATTTCCAAAAACCTCTTCCAATGGAATACATGCCTACCATATTCCAGGCGGAGGAATATGCCATTGAAGTATGTACCAGGGAATGTCTCCGTAGGAAAACCAAAGTAGCACATATCTAAAGGGTGTTTTTTATAGAGTGATACAACTTTGAGTTGGCATCACTGCTTTATTTGACCACCCATTTAACAGCTGATTTAAATGGCAAACAATGGTAAACAGTTGCTTTTTGTTTAGTTTAGTTTGACATTTCATTATGGATCGACTTACACCAGAGCAACGCGTGCAAATTGTGGAAATTTTTAATCAAAATAATGGTTCTGTTCTTCAAACTTATCGTGCACTTCGTCTGTTTTATGGCGTACATAATCGTCCTTCAGAGCTGCTAATTCGAAGAACAATAGCTCGTTTTCGGACCACATTTACTTATTTACTGACAATGTGCATCTCGTGACACGCCGAACAGTGCGCACTGAAGAATCTGTAGCCGCTGTACAGGAAAGCATTGAAGATGATCCTAATCAATCAATTCGTCACCGTTCTCAGCAACTGGGGTTGTGTCCTTCCACTTTATGGAAGATTTTATGAAAAGATCTTGGCTTAAAACCTTTCAAAATTCAACTTGTGCAGGAATTAAAGCCAAACGACCATCGTATGAGCCGCCAATTCGGCGAATGGGCTGAAGTACAAATTGATATTGATTTTGCTTTCCATGAAAAATTTTACCTTCTGATGAAGCCCATTTTTGGTTGAATGGGTACGTAAATAAACAGAATTGTCGTATTTGGAGTGAGGAGAATCCACAAGCTTTTGTCGAAACACCATTACATCCACAGAAAATTACTGTTTGGTGCGCTTTATGGGCTGGCGGAGTCATTGGCCCATATGACTTCAAAAACGATGATGGTCAGAATGTTACTGTCAATGGTGAACGGTATAGGAACATGATTCGAAGTTTTTTTCGTACCTCAATCAGCTGGCATTAATCTTGCTGATATGTGGTTCCAACAGGACGGATCCACATGCCACACAGCGGGCGCTACAATTGATTTACTAAAAATAATGATAAAAATAATTTCACGAAATGGCCCAATTAATTTGGCCCCCAAGATCGTGTGATTTAACCCCATTGGATTATTTTCTTTGGGGTAATGTAAAGTCACTTGTTTACGTCGATAAACCACAAACAATTGAACACCTGGAAATCAACATTCGAAGAGTTATCGGCGAGATGCGGCCGCAAATGCTGCGAAAAGTTTGTGAAAATTGGTGTTCCAGATTGCGCCTTGTACGCGCCAGCCGTGGCGGCCACATGGCCAAAATTATATTTTAGCATTAATGTCATAAAATAAAGCAATAAAGCCAGTTTAATTTATATTAAAAATACATTACTATGTTTTATTATGATTTAAACTTGTATCACTCTATAAAAAACACCCTTTACATACTTTCAGATAATCAAGCGGCAATTGACTTCTTTTACATTTTTTAATTTTTTTACTGCTTTTTGCCATACAAAATTGTTGATCACATTAAGTATAATGATATGGTATAGCATTACAGTATGGTATTATTGTATGTACTTTAGGCATAACATAGTATGATGAGAAAGGATGATGGTAGGATATAGAAATATTATAATTGTGAATTTGAACAAATTCAGTACATCCGAACCATTTAATGAAATATAAATTTTAACAACGTACGTAAAAAAACACCAACTTGGCAACAAAATGCAATTAAGGCTTAAAATTGAAATATTTTTGTAAAAAAGCAAACATCACAATATGTCGATGGCTTTTTAAAAAATCTACAGAATAGTCATTTCGTCACTTATCCCATAATGTATTTTAAGGGCTGGGCTTGAAATCCCCAAAATCAAAATCCATAAAACAAAATCCCTAAACTCATGAGATTTCATGTTTGGACCATATTGACCTTCGAATTAATTTAAATGTTCAACAAATAGTTTTTTTAAATACAATGACAGACAAAAGTGAGTATATATATATTAAAAAATCAAGTAAGAGATATTATAAATACATATTTTTATAATGCAAAACAAGAAATAACAAATTTAACTAGCAAGTGAAATATTATGGAGAATGGATTCCCAAAATTGGGGATTATTTGGAGACTTTGAGCATGGGAATATTTATTTTGAGGATTTTGACTTTAAGGAGCTTGCTTTTGGGGATTCTTTTTGTGGATTTTTTTTTAGGTTGAGGATTTTGTGTTTGGGGATTGAATTTCTGCTGATTTTGAGCCTCTCGCGTATTAAAATGGTAATAAATATGTATAAAAAAGCACTTACTCGAATCTTTCTTCGTAACATATTGAATATATGATTGTCACACTCGTTTTCACACTAGTTCGGTAACAGATGATAGTGATTCTTTATATCTGCTTCTTTGCTTTTTGTTGTTTTTGTGGCAGTTGGGGAATAGGTTCTCGTTGTTTTCCTTACATTGTAGTTTTTGCTGTTGATGTGTTCAGTTTTTTTATGATATAACTTTCAGTATCGATATGTTTGAAGTTTAACTAAATTAAGTCCTCTTAATAAAGTTTAATTGAAATGCTGTTTAATAGTTACCAGGTAAAGTATTATTAAAAAAAATACAAAAGCAGAAATTATTTGAATGTGATTGCAATAAATTTCAAATTAAACAAATAACAAGTGCTTGTACTTATAATCTTAGGTTTTATGAGAAAATTTTTTAAAATAGAATTTAATTTTGATAAAATACAACTTGATTTAAGCATTTCGTTTGTAAACCTCACTTACTTTGATGAGATTTTTAATAAAATGGGGTTTGCATTGCTTAACCATTAGTTTTATCGTTGGATAAAATATAACAATAAATACAAACTTATATTATAACAAAGTGTGATAGAGTCGCATATGAGATCTCCTAGAAAGAACTAAGAAGAAGTTATCGCTTTTATGGCAGCCATTTTAAATCCTTTCTATAGAATTAAATTTTCTAACTCTCACGAGGAAAACAGTTTTAAGCGGGGTACACAATAACGATGGTACGACCAGGAGTGTCGCGACGCTACTGCAGAGAAAGACGCCGCCTACAAAGCCACTCTGTGGTCGGTTGTAACGCGCGCTGCTAAGGAGCGATACGAAGAAAAGAGGAGGGAAGAGAGACGTATTTTCAGGCTAAAAAAAAGAGAGGCAGCAAATCGTGACCAGGAGAAGATTGAGATGTATGGTGACAGGAATGAGACCCGAAAATTTTTCGAAAAAATAAGACGTCTTGCCGATGGTTTTGAAACCGGGGCCTCTTCCTGCACAAGGATGAAAACGGGATTCTAATGACAGATGTCCAGAGTACACTGACGTTATGGAGGGAACACTTCTCTAAGCTTCTAAATGGCGACGCTGACAACAATCCCGCCAATAGAGATGATATTCCGGAATTCTTTTCAAACCCAATTACGGATGACAGCATCGAGGTTCCCCTGCCCGTCTATAATGAAGTTCTGACAGCTATAGCTCGGCTTAAAAATAACAAAGCCGCGGGAGCTGATGGCTTACCTGCTGAGCTGTTAAAGAACGGAGGCGAAGCTCTACTTAAATGCATTCACGAGCTTCTGTGCAGAATATGGTCGGTAGAATGCATTCCGAACGATTGGAATCACAGTGTGCTCTGCCCAATCCACAAGAAAGGTGATCCCTCTATTTGTGCCAATTACCGTGGGGTATGCCTTCTAAATATAGCATATAAGGGTCCTGTCGAGCGTTTTATGTGAAAGATTGAAGCCAATTGTAAACGAACTGATCGCACCTTATCAGTGTGGCTTCAGACCTGGAAAGTCCACCATCGACCAGATTTTCACGCTACGACAAATCTTGGAGAAGACTTAAGAAAAACAAGTCGACACCCACCATCTTTTTGCCAACTACAAAGCCACCTTTGGCAGCCCAATATGGAGGCACCTGTACTCCACCATGTCTAAATTTGGTATTCCTGCAAAACTAATACGACTTTACAGGTTGACACTGAGCAACACCAGCAGCGCAGTTAAAAACGGGAAGGACCTCTTCCCACCATTTGTTACCAAACGAGGTTTCAGACAAGGTGATTAATTATCGTACGACTTTTTCAACCTAATGATGGAAAAGATCATCTGAGCTGCTGATCTAAGACGAAGTGTCACAAAATTCTACAAGAGTGTTATGCTACTTGCGTATGCTGATGACATCGATATCATTGGCCATAATACACTCAAAGTCAGTGCAGCATTCTCTAGATTAGAACGAGAGTCATGTCGAATGGGTCTGGCAGTGAATACAGATAAGACGAAATACTTGGTGTCAACAAACAAACAGTCCCAGTGTCTTGGAACCCACGTTAGATTTGACAGTACCTCCTTCGAGGTTGAGAAGGACTTCGTTTATCTGGGATCCAGCATAAACTCAACCAACGACATCAGCATTAAGATCAAACGAAGAATAACTCTTGCCAACAGGTGTTACTTTGGGCTCAGTAGGCAATCACGCTGTATAAATCGCTCATCATGCCCGTCCTACTTTATGCATCATGGACGCTGAGTTGTTCAGATAAAAAGGCTTTAGGAGCATTCGAGAGAAAGATTCTTTGTAAGATCTACGGACCAATCTGCGTCAATGGCGAGTACCGAATACGGTGGAATGATGAACTGTATGAGCTGTACGCTGACATCGACATAGTCAAGCGCATTAAAATCGAGCGGCTTCGCTGACTAGGTCATGTTCAGCGCATGAAAGATTATGCTCCAGTGAAAAAATCATTCGATTCGGTACCCAGCGGCGATCAACGCAGAAGAGAACGACCGCATCTTCGTTGGAAAGACCAGGTAGAGAACAACCTGACGAGGCTTGGAATTTCCAACTGGCGCCAGCAAGCGAAAGACACAAGTGGCTGGCGTAAATTCTTAGATGAGGCCAAGACCGACATACGGTTGTAGCGCCAACTAAGTAAGTAAGTAGTAACACAATAACGATCCTAATTGACACCCAAAAACTCAACCACAAAAATTTCTGTGTTTGACTGTTGAATGTCGAAAGGCCACTCACGCAAAGTGCGTAAAAAGAGAGAATTTGAGCATGAGTGTCACGCATGATTGCTAATGTGTACCCCGCTTTAACTTTATTGCGCCTATATTATAAATGGTCGCAATGACCATGATTGTAACCGCTATTAAATCAAACATATTACCGAACTTCATGCTTATATGACTCAAAAAGTTCTTATTCTATCATAGTACTAAAGATATGTACATGAAATATGTATGTGATACGTATTTGAAAGCTTTATTTTTTATCTTTCCAAAACAGTTCTTTTAAAATCAAAAATCGGTTGAAAAATTGCTGACTTGTTGATTGTTTAATGCGTCAAGTAACTAAAAATCCATTTTTTAACGGTAAAATAGTCTAGTAGAGAGTGCGCTAGACTATTAACCCAGAGGTCGCTGGTTCGAATCCGGGCTCGGGCTTGATTCTTTCCACTTTCTTTGTTCTTTCCTACGTTTAAGAATTATAAAAAACTTAAAATCCTCACATAAATTGTAGAAAATGTGGAATTAAAGGACATGAACACAACTAAGGGCTGGAAATGATTTCCGAGGTTAAGGCATAACACTAGCCTCGGTTAAAAGCAATTAAAATTGTCTAACACGGTTGTTTCGCCTAATCAATAGTTCACGTATGGTTCCAATCAATTCCTCTAAATAAATCTATCCCTTTCCTTTCAGGTTAATGTATAAGGCACGTGTCTTTGTTCTTTGATCTTTAAAAAAAACGAAGTTTTGGAGGTTTATGAACAATTTCAAGTATAATGCAGTGTTGTACTTGACCAGATCTGCAACCTTTACTATGTCACTTCAAAATAACATTTTCACTGTAGCACCGTGTAATTAATTTTTTCTAAATTTGCATTTATCTTTTCTGAATTTTATTTAATCTCTTCTGAATTTCAATTGATCTTCTATGTATTTCAATTGATCTGTTCTGAATTCCTGTCGATCTTTTCTGAAGTTCATTTGAACCCTTCTGAATTTCAACTGATCTCTTCTTAATTTCATTTAGATTTCCTGATTTCAACTGATCTATTCTAAATTTTCTAATGAGTTTCTGAATTTCAATTTAGCTCCTCTGAATTTAGTTGATCTATTCTAAATTTCAGAAAGAATGTCTGAATTTTAATTGATCTTTTCTGAATATCAAATTATCTTTTATGCATTTCAATTGATCTATTCTGAATTATAATTGGAAAGTGTGTTGTACAAATTATACTTTATTTTTGAAAATAATGGATATATTTAAAAAAAAAAACTTTAACACTTAAATATATAAGCTTTAATTCTAGTATTTATTGTAACATTTATTAGATTTATGGTTGTTATATAGTATATTACATAATATATTTTATATTGCGATATATGAACATGGTGCTGATTGGTGCTATGGTGCCGTGCGTGCAACGTGCTTAAAGAGCTTATTCATATGGCTTTTCTAAGTAAAAAAGTGCAGTAATACAGATATAATCATTTAATTATCAACCGAAAATATTTCTTCAAAAACGGTGCAGTAGTAATCTGAAAACAAAGTTACTTTTTTAATCCTGGTCTTCAATTTCCCATTTCTCTTAACCATCTTGTTTGCCGATATAGTCTTGCCACATTTAAGGATTTTGGTGCCACATTTAAGGAGAGTGTCCTTAGTGAATTGTACTTTGCAATCATTTCCATTTCTTTTTCCGGAATTTAATAAAATAAGCAAAGTTTCGGTGTCTTGAACATAGCAGGAACGAGTGAACATTATTGCTAT
The DNA here is from genome assembly GCA_963920525.1 of Dichetophora obliterata. Classification (NCBI taxonomy): domain Eukaryota; kingdom Metazoa; phylum Arthropoda; class Insecta; order Diptera; family Sciomyzidae; genus Dichetophora; species Dichetophora obliterata. The sequence goes on from OY986440.1 coordinate 10,109,793, forward strand.
TTGGTAAAAAAGTATTCTTTCCATCGGCGGTTATAACGGACATTTGTCGTAAATCTCTTCTTAAACAAACCGGTCTGAAAGGAATAGAAATCATGTTTCTATTTTTGTAGTTAGGTCTTCAGGTGCCAGCACTGTAGGGTTTTCTTAACAATTTTATATATTTTGTGAGGAGGACGTACATTTTTTACTATCTGCTTTGTCCTGCCTGTTATGACATCACCATGCTTATCTAACTATAGCTATTAAAAAGAAATGATTTAAAAATTAATTGTGAGCACTTGTTAAAACATTTTGCTGACTACAATCATAAGCTAAAAAATTTCTTATATTGTTTTTTTTTATTTTATTAATTATTTATCATAAATTTAATTTACAAAAATCTTAAAGCACTAGCATCTGAGGCTATCGGAAAATTTCTTAACTTATTTAAATCAATTAATGTTATTTTTAAAAAACACTTCCTTATCATAATACAAAACCGATAAAACAACTGTGCAACTTTTTTTTAAATTTATGTACAGATAACTACTTTTTTTACTAGATGACAACTTGTTTTTTGTTACAATAGTCATCCGCGTATTTTAAAGTATTCATTCAGGTGTTATTTCTGTCGATAGTTTTACTTGTAAATTTTTATAAAAGCTTTTGTAAGAGTTTTTTATTTTATTTAAGTTTCAGGTGCAATTGCGTTAATAACACTGTGCGCTTTTTTGTGTATTTTTTCACTGTATTCGATAATTGAAACGGTAATTTTCACTTAATTTTGGTATAAGGAATCTCGTGGTGACATTTGTTTTACCACTTTACCGAACATTTTAGAACAAAATTTTCTTTTTTAAGATATAACAAAAATTACTCAAGATATGCACTCATTTTCATGTTGATAACTTTTGAACCATTAAGATTTTCATTTTGGTTTTTTGGGCAAATTTCTTTCCATAATTCTGGCCAACAACTTTGCTGAATAAATTAATATGAAAAAATCGCTTCCAGTGTGTCTTATCGAGTGATTCTTTCAAAAAGTCAAACGAATATAATTCGAACAACGTTGCGTATGAGTAACATTTTTTGCTTTGAAGCGTTGAAAGCGGGCAAGACATATGTCGCTTATTAAAGGTTTAAAGACAATTTCAAATGATTTTTCGTTATATATTTGTCCAGAAAAGTTGTTGGCAAGAATAATAGAAAGAACTTTGCTGAAGAAACCAAAATAAAAATCCTAACGTTTCAAGAGTTCTCAACATGCAAATAAGTGCATATCTGGACTAATTAAAAAAAAATTTGCACTAAAGTCTTCGGTAAAGTGGCAAAACGGAAATTACCACGAGATTCCTAATATTTAAATTAAGTCAAAAACGTTGAAATTATTAAATACAACTATTTCTTGCCATACAGTGCAATAATCATTTTATTATTTCGATTGGTTACGTTAGTTCAGGTATTTAATAAATGTAATATGTGAAATTTGGGTACTTAATCTCGAGAAATATAAAATATAGGTATGCCTTAAATATTCGATGTCATCTATTCAAAGTACATAAAATTTTATATTTTTGAAAAATATAGGTACAAAAAACAATCGAATGCCTTTAATAGTATGTATTTTTTTAAAAAAGATTTTTCAATTCGGCTTCAGCTATTACATAATACGATTTTTATAGAAATTATTAAAAAATGTTAAAATTTCAGCAGTGAGGAGATAAAAATATGCCCTTCGATTTTGCTTAAATTTTCAAAAAGTGATCTTGTGTTTATTTAAAAGTCAGCAAAAAAAGATAGAGGTGTACTTTTGCGCTTTTTGTCTTTAATTCAATTAAATGTGGTGATAGTTTTTGTCTAAGATTAAAATTTGTAAATGAAGAAATTTATACAAAATTTTGTGAGTCTGCTGTGGGATAATTTTTTTAAAAATATGAGTCTTGTTTTATAGTTTTAAGAATTTGTAAAAAAAAAGCTTTTCATAATGGCCCAAATTATTTAAATCCAGTCTTTATTTCAAAAGTTATTCAACATTAAACAGTGTATTTTTAGTGATGCTTAATTTACTGAAATGAAAAAACCAAAAATTATTTTCCAACTTTGAGAGTGAAAAGCAAAAACAGACATTTTTTTTATTATTTTTAAAAGTTTTTATATATTATGTATGAAGTTATTTGATTTTGTGTTGGTTTTTTTTTTTGAGTAATTTTTCGTAAGGAAATTTGTTTTTTTACAATTTGCATAGAAAATCACGTAATTTTATTTTGGCCAAACATTTTTAAAGCCAAAAGCAATAATGTTTGCATAGAAAAAGGTATTTTGTTTGTTATAATTTTCAATTTTTTATGGCTTGGGCATTATTGCAGGAAAAAAACTTTATTTTGTATACCCTCCCGTGTAAAAATAACAACTTTTTTAGCTAAGGCCCTATAGCGGTTAAACAAGGCTTAATTTTAAATATTTTTCTCGGCCACACAAGGGTCGTACAAGGGTCGTGCAAGAGTCGTACAGCGGCAGTACAGCGGCCGAGCAGTGGTTGTTCTCAATGAAAATGAGCAGGTTTTCAATTGGAACTTTATGCGGATATAGTTAAATTAAACATATGCACAAATTAATTAAATAATATTAAATAAATATTGCATAAATAGTAGCAATATATTGAATAAATATTCAATATAACACTGTATTGAATAAATATTCTGTATTTATTTAATCTAATTTCTGTACTATTATTTTTAATCAGTTTAAACATAAATAAATATTAAACAAAGATACATCAACTTACATTATATCATCAATGTTTCATCGAAACAATTTGTAGTGGGTATACTCGGGGCATTGTTGCCACACACAAGTGGTGATACCATCAACATCAGCGTCGCCGAGTAAGGCTTGCTTTTGTTGTTGTGCATACGTTTGCTGTTGACTAAGAGCTTTGAAAAATGTTGTGGCACACAACGGGCTTAACTTCGGCCTTGTACGGCCGTTGTTCGACCCAACTTTCGCCCGCTAGCCTTTTTTGATTATTTTTAAGCTATCTTCAACATTTGTACGGCCGTGCGGCCCATGTTCGACCGCAGTTCGCCCGCTTATACTCTTACTCGGGCTACTCCCGAACATGTCACCCGAAAAAATGTAGTCCGTAAGAGTATATGTTACATATCTAAAGGGTTGAGATAATTACATTAAACTTGGTGCACATGTTCATTAGACCGTCTCACTTAGTATGGAAGAATAACTTCGACAATTTGTTCAGTCGATTTTGGAAGGCAATAAATGTGCTAAGAATGTTGACATACAAATTTTTTTGTTATGACATAACATGTGTCGGCGGAACTAAAAAAACTGAGAGTGCACTTGTTTTATAGATTGCCATTCTAAAAACAATGTAACCCGATAGCAAAAAAAATTTTTATATCCAAACTTTGTTCACATTTTTTGCCATCTAAAATCGACTAAACAAATTTTGTTAATAAAAATGAGACGATCTAAGGGACAAAGTAAATTTTTTACCACTCATACAACCCACAGCACTTCCTTTAATACTAGCTAATAGCCATTAAAGATGGTTGTACTTAAAAAATTTCTCTAAATTGAAAGCATGGTGATATTATCTTCTACGTAATTGTATTTTATTTAAAAAAAATTATAAGAACTGTTCAAAGTGAAATTTTCGAATTACAACTAACTTTGTCATTTTTAAAGATATTCTAATGATTTTGATGTCATTAGAAAGAAAATTAAATATATCACAAAATTTATTTAGAAAAAATTTGTGATTTATTACGCAAAATTCAGAGAAAATTGCGCTCAATATGAAAATTTAGTAGTTTCAATGGATTGATTTCATCTTCACACGAGCGCTGCTCGGGAATGGATACATGGAGTGGGTTCGTTGGTACACCGTTAGGAAGTTCATTTTATTGTCTTTCAAAAGAATTCTCAAAAAAGTTTTCCGTAAGTTAGTATTTTTGCTAGAAACAATAGTATGAATCAAAGTCATCCATACCATACGATTTTTTGCTTGACTCGGCCTCCTGTTTCACCTCTGTAAATATTCCTACTTTTACACTGGACTTACACTGTATATAAAATATATGAATATATTATGTATTGTGAAAATTTTTTTGGTTTAAAATTTCATTGTTAAATGAAAATTCGGTTTAAATTTGGGTAGTACATTAGCCTATTTTATAAGGAATCTTTATTTGAACAAACGCTTTTGTAAAATGTTAAATAATATTTTTTAGCGAAGGTGTTTTTTCAAAGCGTGGGTTATATGGGAGGTATCCCAAACAATGGATCAATTCAGTGCATTTTTAGCAAAAAATTTAGTTGGGATAAAATAAATGCTGTGCTTATGATAAAAGTATTAGGGTTTTACGAATTAAAGCTTAATGGGGGGAGGGGGAGTAACAAAAACTGGTGCAACCCAAACCAATGTCAATAAAGACATTGCTATAATACTGAAAACGTTTGCGTGTAATTATAATGATATAAAATATTTATTTTCAGAGATAAGGTAGATTTAAAATTCGGATTATATAAAGGGTACCACGAAAAATGGTCTGACTTTAACATTTCTAACCGACTGTAAAAAGAAGGAGGTTCTCCAGTTGGTTGGGTTTTTTTTAAGTATGCACATTAGGCTGGGTCTTAATTTGTATGGAAGTAAAAAAATTGACGTTGCCTGTGCGATTTTCAGATCGGGCATACAATGTTATTAAAAAAAAAATTGTCGATAGGGGTGCACTTTACCCTATCACATTTAGTGATGCACTTTACCCTATCACATCACCAATTTAGTGATTTTTTTTCTTTAGGAATTTTTTTTTCAAAAAATGTTTGTATATAAACCTGCACAGCTAGAACAAAACTGATGCCAGAAATGAAATTCTTGTACCCGATTCAATTAGTACCGTGGTAATATTAGAAAAGTACTGTATCTCGAATAATATTGGCACTGGAGTAATAAAACTCGTAACAAGAATGGGTAGAATTATTACAAGACGCGATAAAGAAAGTTTGAGAAAAATTGATAAAAAAGGAAAAGAAATTGAAAATTATTTATTACTTTGTAGTTATTTTAAAGTCGGCTTTATTTTTTGTTAAAAAGTTTTTTGGTATGAATTTTTTTTGTAGTGATTTTAGACCGTATAAAAATTTTTTTTTTTAAATATTTGAGGAGTCCAAAAATACATAAATTTTTGACTTTTTATTGTATGGAAGGTAGTCGTGGTCATTGTCCGATTTGGTCTTGATCTTTGGAAGAATTTTTAATATATGTTAAAAAAATCGTCCACACAAAATTTCGTTGCTCTGTGGCAACTGTAAATAGTTTTGGCCATAGCTTATATGAAATTGGTACACTGTGTGCTCCCATAAAGTTTTTGACTCGCAAATATCTACTGCACAGTTTAATTTAGCCTTCGCGAATTAAGATTTTACTTTAGAATTTTTGAAAAATAAAGTTAAGCTGTTTTAGAATAGTTTTTAAATTCTAAAAGCTTGCTGCCGCTAATACTTCAAGACATAAAAATAACACCTTTCCCATTTCCAACAATTTAATTGCAAATTAATATACACAAGAATTTTATTATATATAATTTGCCTGTTAAAAAAACGCAGTTCTTCAAAAATACTGCGCTTAGGTTTATAACAGCAACATTAAAGCATGTCCTTATTTTGGAAAAAAAAAATTGAAAATATTATTTTAATATGTGGTTGCTTTTAAAGTGTAATAAAAACATTTTTATTTGTTCTGTATCCCATCTTGCAAAACCCAGAGGTTAAATTTTCTTAAATATTTATAAAGAAATATGTGATGTGGTGCATTTATTTCACCATAAAATCTTTTTGTCAAAAACTTCTTCATGTATTGCATATAATTCATTCCATTTATTCTGTTTTAGTTTTCTGTTGATTTTTACAGCTATATCTTAAATGCTAACGACGTTATCCTGTACGTTGTTTAAGGATTTATTTATATGTTTCGATTTAAAATTAATCATTGTCCTGTAATGAATTATATTATCTATGAAAAATGGAAAAATTTATCCTGATTGTTTTTTTTTTGTCATTGTTGTTATATTGTCACTTATGAAAACTTAACTTTAACCTGTTTGTTATTTTATTTTCGATATAAAGAATTTTTTTTATATTTTTTATTTTCCATTGATAACACTTTCAGCATTATTTCGTTACTTTGTTTGAATTGTTAATTGTAGTGATTGAATTGTTCAAATACATTATCAGATTAAGTTATATCGGCCATGTTTATTTCAAACAATTATGTAAAAAGACAAACATATTTTCTCTTCGAACTCATTAAACCAAATATATTGCAAACATGGTGTTCAATCATTTATTTGTTTGATTTACTGTTGCTTCGCTTGTAAGAGTTTCGTACGGTAATTAATTGCTTCTTAGCCCGTCACGACGTCTGTTGCGCCAGCCGCGTGGGTCACTGTTACACTGCACAAGGCATGCTAAAAGACTCAATGAATGAATGTATCTTCTGCTTGTAGGCTGACTTTCTGCTTGCCTGGATGCTTCCGTTTCATCCGTTCATCTGTTCGAATTGTATGCTTGTATTTTCGATTGTAATGTAACGTACGTACGACCTTTAAATGCCGCCTGCTGCTGTGTGCCTAAGTGTCTTGCTTACTCTGCACTTCTTACTATGTTAAACTACCCACTCACTCTGTTTAAAGTACATTCCCACTGGTAATCATTTTTCCGTGATCCTATTGTAATGCTTGGTTTTCACTGTGTCATTTTCAGTGGTCAGTTGTTGTCAATCAAATTGAAAATAACAACATGTTGACATTTTTTCTAACTTTGGCAATCTTGGAAAATTAAAAACAAATAAATTATTAAATGGAGCTATGCAGAAAATGTTCTAGAGTTTTATTAAGGTGATATTTCAGGTGATAAACTTTTGTGTCGTCATAAAAATGACATAGTGAAAACCAAGCATAAGGCGTAATTGTAAGCGGGATATGACATGAACTGGTAGTGTTAACAGTTTGACTTCATTCGTTTTTGTAGCTACATTATGTTTTCTACGATGAAATGGTAGAGTGGTGCAGTGAATTTGTAAATAAAATCTTATTACAGTCAAACTTCCTAAGAATGAATTTGCACGGGACCAGAAATCACTTCATTATATAGAAATTGATATTTTTTTTTACTTTTATTTAAAACTAGCTGAAACCTGACGCTTTTCTGCCACGCTCCCTTGTCGAACGCCCATTAAATGTTATCAGTAAAACTGTATGTGTAAATTGAGGCCGAATATTGAATTCCGAGACCATAAAACGATAATTGTAGTTTAACTAATTGTAAATAACTTTTGATTGGAAAGAGATATTAGGATAATTTTTTTACATAAATTGATTTTGAGACTTGAATTTTTGGAAAAAAATATAAAAAAACATTTTGGAAAAAAATAAATTTCACCAAATCAAATGGGGGTACCCTTTTTGTTTTGATGACAAAAACAATAAAACAGTTTTTTCGCTTAGCTGGAAAAATATTTGCAAATAAATGCAAAACCATATTAAAGGTAGTCAGAAATTAAATTTTTCATTGATTTTATTTTTACAACAAAAACAACTTTTGAGTCAGTTTTTGACTAAAAAGTCAATATGGTGGATCTTCTTGGAAAAAAATATAAAAATATATACACTAACTTAACGGTACAGTTCAAACCAATATAGTGAAGTGCTTTTATTGAACTTTTAAACAAAAAAATGTTAATGAAATATATATAAAAACAGCGGAGATATTTGCATCGAAAGACCAAACTTTGATTTTCATGTCGTTTTTTCTCATTCTTAGGTAAAGATGTTTTATGAAAAAGTCGTTGCACTTAAAATTTCTATAGTTTTGAATATATGTGAGTATTTTTGATGTCAAAATAACAGAAATTTTTTAAAATTGAATACACAAAGAAATCCGATCCTAAAAAGTATTATTATAACAAAATTACTGTTAGTTGAAAAAGTTCGGAGGGGGCGTGGCAAAAACTAAGTATGTAACACTATAAGTTGAGATGCACTTAATATGTGTACCTAGTTTGAGCGAAATCCGTTGAGCCGTTTAGATTTGAATAAAGGCCAAACAAACAAACTGAAAATGAGTTTTATTGCTATAGATAGTCAATTGTATGAAAAAAAAGGTTTTTAGCCATAACTTTCGATTGGAAAGAGATATTGGGGTAATTTTTTCACACAAATTATTTTTGAGACTTGACTTTTTTGTATAAATATGAAAACAACATTTTGGAAAAATAAATTTCGCGAAAAAAATCAAAGGGGGTACCGTTGTTGTTTTGATGACAAAAACAGTAAAATAATTTTTGAGCTTAGCTGGACAAATTTGTGCAAATAAGTGCTATGTCATGTGAAAGGTAGTTAGATGTGCATTTTTTACTTGATTTTTTTTACAACAAAAACAATTTTTGAGTCATTCATTGAGTAAAAACTCATTATTTTGGAATTTTTTTGAAAAAAATCATAAAATATATATATACTGACCTAACGGTACAGTTGGAACTATTTTTGTGAAGCGGTTTTATTGAACTTTTTAGCAAAAACAATTTGAATGAAATATATATATGAACAGCGGAGATATTTGCATCGAAAGTCCAAACTAAGTCGTTTTTTATTCTCATTCTTAGCTAACGATGTTTTATGAAAAATTCATTGTGCAAACATTTCTATAATTTTGAGGATATGAAAGTCTTTTTGATGCCGAAACAACAAAAAAAATTTAAAATTAAATGCACAGAAAACTCCGATGGTAAAATTATTATAATAAAAAAATTACCGTTAGTTGAAAAATTTCTAAGGGGGCGTGGCAAAAACTAAGTATGTTACAATTTAATCTGGGATGCACTTAATATGTATGCCTAGTTTGAGCGAAATCCGTTGAGCCGTTTAGATTTGTAGAAAGGTCAAACAAATAAACAAACAAACAGAAAAGTAGTTTTATTACTGTACTAGAGCGTTCAAAATGCTGCTGGACTCCAAGTGACTTTACCACAACTCTTCAAATTCATGACATTTTTGACGGGTTGCGACCTTAACATGAACACACCATAAATGTCAGATGAATAATGTCACTGAATAGTGACGTTATAGTGTTCTAAATTAAACAATGTTTGATATTGTTATAAAAATGGATGAAGAATAATTTCTTGTCTTGATTAAGCATTACATTTTGCGTAACAAAAGTGCGAGAGAAACAAAACACATCTCCATAAATATTATTGTGAATCTGCTCCGTCATATTTCAAACAGAGTTCAAATAGGTCGAATCAGCACAAAAGATGAGCATGCCGAGGGAGCTCCAAAAACAGTGACCACTCTAGAATGTATTAGAAAAATCCACGATTTCGTACTGGGCAATCCAAAAGTGAAAGTGTGACAGCCATAGGCATGTCGGCCTTTGTAGTCTAGTAGAGAGTGGGCTAGACTATCAACCCAGAGGTCTCTGGTTCGAATCCGCGTGCGGGAATGGTTATTTTCACTTTCTTTTTTCTTTTCTACATTTAAGAATTATGGAAAACTAAAAATCCACAGCTAAATTGTGGAAAATGTGGAATTAAAGGAACAACTAAGGGCTGAAAATGCTTGCCGAGGTTAAGGCATAACACTAGCCTCGGTCAAAAGCAATTCAAATTGTCTTTCACTTTTGTTTCGCCTAATCAAGTAAGCTTTCACGTAATCACGTAAAATTCACGTAAGCTTCCAATCAATTCCACTAAATAATCTAGCACTTTCCTTTCAGGTCAAAGACCAAACCTTGTTTATATAAGGCACATGCCTTGGTTCTGTGATCTTTTAGAAAAAAATTTTTTTTTAATGTCAAGTGGTGTAAGGTGGAGCATTATGTCTAATAAGTTTGTCGAAGTGTTTCTTAGTGCTCCACTGATGCACAGTTCAGCTGATCTTTGAACTTTACGAAGAAAGTTAGGGTGAGTCTGTTTTTCGAGTGCATGCCACCAGACAATTTCTCCATATAGCAAGATTGGCCTTATAACTGCTGTATATAGCCAATAAATAGCACTTGGTTGCAAGCCCTATTTGCTACCCACCGCCTTTTTGCATGAGTGCAGGCAATATTCGCTTTTTGGCTCTCTCGAGCAGATTGGGCTTCCAGTTTAGTTTCCTACTCCAGTATAAGGCCCTGGTATTTTGCTTGATATGAGAAGTTTAGTCTTGTGTTTCCCATTTTACTTCCTGCCAGCTGCTAGATGAATTGACAACGTGCATGCATATATTCATGACTACAATATGGTGAGTGAAAAACATGCCCAACGATTGAAATCTCATTATGTTTTGTCCAAAAACCTGAAAACCCACTAAAATCAATTCGACACTATCTCTTTATCTATATAAATAAAATGGAATGTGTGTTTGTTTATTTGTTTGTTTGTTTGTTTGTACCTTATAGGAGACCAAACCTCTGGACCGATCTTCCTGAAATTTTCACAGCATTTAACTGGGACTCTGGCATGATTAATAGGGTACTTTTTTCGACCACGCCCACTTTTACGCCCACTTTTACGCCCACTTTTTTAAAATTATGTAATTGCTCCCATATAGTTTTTAACAGATTAACTTCAAATTGTATACACATTATACTCCAGGCGAGGTAGAAATAAACATTTCTTACGCCACACCCCCTTTCACGCCCCTTTTCATGCCAAATTTAAGTTTTTAACGTTTTGTCCTCTGTACAAATTTTTTCCTTCCAACGGATTATTTTTTATTTGGTAGTATATTGCTCTTAAAACTGTTTACGTCGCCATATTACTATGAACCACGCCCAATTCACCGCCCCCTTTTTTTAATTCAGATACTTACTTATACCACCAACAATGTTTGCTATACAAAATACTTTTTTTGTAATATGTATTTACCTAAAGTTTTATATACTTTTTATCTACAGGTAAGGTAGCCATAGATTTTTTATTACCAAATCCCCCTTTTTCGCCCCATTTTACTTTAATTATAATTAATCTGCTTTCAATCTATATATATAAAAATGAATGTCTGTCTGTCTGTTTGTTTGTTTATAGGAGGCCAAACCCTTCGAACGATCTTCCTGAAATTTTCACAGCATGTTACTGTGACTCTGGAAAGAATAATAGGATTTTTAAAGTTTTCATTGGATAAAGGGGCGTGGCACCTCCCATATAACCCAAAAATTAAATCGCCATATTTTGGGCATTTTTTGACCTACGTCGATGATATTTGGTACATATGGTATTGGCATAGTTAGGAATACGTACCAGGAGAAAAGTGGGTGGGACCACGCCCCTTTTTGAGAAAATTAAAAATCGTTTTATAGTTTTGACTACTGGACCGATCGTCATTAAATTTTCACAATAGGATATTCTTACGAAATAATAAATTCTTGACTCAACATCAAGGGCTTCCGAGACTGCTGTTCAGCGCGAAACACGCTTAGAGATTCAGCGATCTCGAACCTCAACATCAAGGGCTTCGGAGACATCCGTTCAGCGTGAAACACGGTTACGAAGCGACCGTTCTCGAGCCTTGACATCAAGGGCTTCCGAGACTTCTACTAAACGTCAAACACGCATGCGAAGTGACCGATCGCTATCCTCTTTTTCAAGAGCTGCCGAGACACCAGAGCAACGTGAGGCACACCGTCTACAAGCTCGTAGTCGAAGAGCACAGCATCGTCGAAGCCCTGAATCATATCAGCTGATTGCATTCCACTACACATCAGAAATTGATTGCAGTGAAGATGAGTTAGTTGCCATTGCACCAAGTAATAAAGTTTGCCAATACTACAATGCCTAGAAATATAAAAATGAAGCACCTGGAATGTGCTGCGCAAATGGTAAAATTGATTTACCCGAACTGCTACCACCACCAGAACCACAACTATCGTTAGTTTCAGGTAAGAACAAATAAATAATTTGCCCCTAAGGCATCAAAAAAGGAAGAAGAGGAAAAAATAAAATAGGAACAACAGCGGATTCCTAACATTTCTTAAGCAACATACAAAAATACAATTCGTGTTTTCAAATGACATCGTTTGGTGCGACTAAAGTGGTTCGAGACAACTTCATGCTAACATTTAGAGTTCAAGGCCAAATTTATCACCGAATGGGATCAATATTGCCAATTCCAGATGAAGATCCTAAGTTTTTACAAATTTATTTCATGGGACAAGCGGATGATAACGACCAAGTGCAACAGCGTGAGGGGGGTAGAGAAGCACACCGGGTTCAGCTAGTTGATTATAAAGCTCCGTTCGTGAGAGCTAGACGGGACTGATTATATTGGGTTGGGGAAAAAGTATTCGGCGTTTTTTTAGTAAAAATAAACAACACTTTATTTAAAAAAAATGATCTTATTAATCCAAATATTGTCCATTCATTTCAACTACCTTCTGCCATTTTTGGGTTAACACCATTGTTAACTCCAATACTAATTTGTACTGGGGGAGTTGATTTTGTACTTTAAATTTATATGCTTTCAAAATTTATGAGCTTCTAAATTAAACGTATGCTCTGCTTGAATGCTGTACAATAACTGACTTTATTGAAAGACAAAAAGAACTTAAAAACTAGACAAGTTATATAAAAAAGAATACCAAAGTCATAAATGCATTGTAGCGGGAGAGAACTTGTTGCTCATCTGCAGGTATGGGTACTAATACAATTACTGCTTCTGTGTTGTTTCTGTGTTTACTTGATTGTTGCACTTTTTTCTGCTAAATAAGCCTTCAAACTCTTATACTCCACACTGCAGTGCACAGTGGCGGGAAAAAAATTATGCTTCGGCGTAAACATTCTCCCCACCTTGAAAGTATCCATATACTTTCAAAATAAAGTTGAAAAAATTCATTAAAGTATTAGTCTAAAGAAATAATTTCATGTTAACAGTTTTGGGTTTATATGAATGGTGATATCTCAAACTATTATAATTAAGTGTTCTATTATTTTAAAGGCATCACTCAAAGAATAGGCAGTGGGCAGATTTTACGTCAGAAACGTCGGGCAGAAACGGGCAGAAACGTCTTAAAAAGAAACGTACGTACGTTTCTTTTTAAGACGCCTGATGATGTTCGAAGTGAGACGACTCTAACAAGTCTATCATCTCCGGGGTAGATTCCTTCAATTCTCCCCAGCATACATTTATGTGGAGGGAGATTATCTTCGGCAACTATGACTAAAGTTCCAATTTTAATGTTTTCGGAAGTTGTAGTCCATTTGCGTCGCTCTTGCAATAACGCAAGATATTCCTTGGACCATCTTCTCCAGAATATCTGTTTTATGTGCTGAATCCGTTTCCATCGATTGACTGGTGGAACATTTAATTCAGCCTCATTAAAAGGTTCGGGAATACAGTTAAGAGGTCTACCAGTCAAAAAATGACCTGGTGTAAGGGCTTCTAAGTCATTCGGATCAGACGATACTGGATACAGGGGCCTTGAATTCATGATAGCTTCTATTTCAGCGACGACAGTGGTAAGCTCCTCGAAAGTGAGAGACGCTCCATTTATATGGTGAACAAGCATCGATTTTGCTACTTTAACAGCACTCTCCCAGAGTCCACCCATATGGGGAGATTGAGGAGGAATGAAGTGGAAATTTACACCGCGTGCTGCGCAGATATCGCTTACTTTATTTGGATCCACATCTTTAAAAAGCTCATTCGCCAGTTCTCTTAGTTTTCTAGCGGCTCCAGTAAAATTTGTAGCGTTGTCGCAGTATAGATCCGAACTCAAACCACGTCGAGCAAAAAACCTTTTTAGCGCGCAAAGAAAAGCTGCTGTAGATAAATCGGAAACTACTTCAATATGGCAAGCTTTCGTCAAAAAGCACACGAATATGGCTAGATAGGCTTTTGTTGGTCGTTTACCCCGTAATTTAACATGTATTGTTATGGGACCAGCGAAGTCCATACCAGATTTTTGAAAAGGGTGCGTCCCACCCATAACGCGATCTTTTGGTAGGTTGTCCATTTGCTGCTCTATAGCCCTTGGTCGCTGCCTAAAACATGACATACACGATCTGACTACTTTTCGCGTAACTTTTCTGGCGTTAACAATCCAAAACCCCAAAAGCCTAATAAATGCTGATAGAGCTAGAGGACCCGCATGCGAATTAATTTTATGTAAATACCTTGCAAGCGCAAATGAAAAAGCATGTTGGCACGGTAAAATTGCCGGGTGTTTAGCTGTAAATTCAAGTTCGGAATTTGAAAGCCTGCCACCTACTCGCAAAATTGGAACGCGTTTAGAATGATCAATAAACGGATTAAGTTTTTGTATTTTTGATGATTTTATAATATGATTAGAACTAATTGCGTGCAGCTCGCCAGCAAATGAAATTTTTTGAATATTAAATAAAATGTATTCAAGTCCTAATCTGAGTTCTGAGACCTTTAGCACTGCTGAATATGGGGTATTTACACCGCCAGCTAGTTTCTCTCGAGCATTATTCACCCAGCGCGAAATATAAGCAAAAACTCGATTCAACTTCAAAAAACAATTGACAAATTTGCAGTCTGAAATTAAATCTACTGTAGAAGTTGGATTTATAGTGCGAACGATATTATTTCGACGCCCTTCTGGTACAGACGCGTTGTCACTATTTAGAATGAATCTCTTCGGAGGCCAGCTAGCAACATCTGAACTCAAGAAAAGAGGACCCTTGAACCACAATGCGCTATCTTTAAGCTCGCCAGGCCACATACCCCGAGAAACAATATCGGCTGGATTGGATTTTGACTCTATTTTATGCCATTCAGACGCTTTAGAAAGTTCTTGAATTTGCGCGACGCGATTAGCAACAAAAGTCGTCCACCGTGAGGGATGCGACGATATCCAGTGAAGAACTATAACCGAATCTGTCCAATAAAAAGTGGAATTAAACCTGATTGATAAAATTTGCTGTATGCGATTCATCAGCTGAGCAAGCATGACAGCACCTTGTAATTCTAAGCGCGGCAGAGAAGTAGATTTGAGCGGCGCAATCTTAGATTTTGCAGTTAGCAAATTTACAGAAATATCTCCATTGTCGTCTATTGTTCGAACATAAATCGTGCAACCGAATGCTCGTATGGAGGCATCTGAGAAGCCATGCAACTCTATGAGTTTTGCTGAAGAAATATCAGCAACAGCTCGCGGAAATTTAAATTCCGACACTAATTTTAGCTCGTGGCGGTATTTAAGCCACTTTTCGTGTAAATTTTGTGGTAAGGACTCATCCCACTCTAGCTGTAAGAGCCATAGCTCCTGCATGAAAACCTTTCCCAGAACAATTATTGGATTGAGTAGTCCTAAGGGATCGAAAAGTTGAGCTAGCTCCGACAGCACTATTCGCTTTGTAATTTTGGCAGAAAATTCATTGCCATAAGAAAATCCAAACTTGTCTTGGTTAGAATACCATAAAACACCCAACGTTTTTGCACAATCGTTATTTTCAATACTTAACGGTTCTTGCTCTTGCTCCGAGCCAAAATCCTGAATTATGAACGAAGTGTTCGATCTCCATTTGTGCAGCTCGAATTTGCCAAGATTGAGAAGATATGTTATCTGACTTTTTAAAGTAATAAGCTCCTCGATTGTATTTGCGCCTGCCAATATATCATCCATGTATACGTTTTTCAGTAAGACTTCGCTTCCATGTGCATATTTTTCATGAAAACTCTCAGCTAAAAACTGTAAGCAACGCACTGCCAAATAAGGCGCTGAACTAGTGCCGTAAGTTACAGTTTTTAGACGCAATATATCTATATTTTGCGATTTATTTTCGCGCCAAAGTATACACTGCCAATTACAATCTTCTGCAGCAACTAAAATTTGTCTATACATTTTGGATATATCAGCAGTTAACGCATACTTAAAAAGACGAAATCGAACTAAAATATCAAACAATTCCGGCTGCACTCTAGGCCCAATGAGTAAATTGTCATTTAAAGAAAAACCATTGCTTGACTTGCAGGAAGCATCAAAAACGACGCGCAACTTGGTCGACGTACTAGTGGGACGCAAAACAGCGTGATGTGGCATAAAATATTTAAATTCTACAAGAGGCAAATGCGTAACGATTTCTAAGTGATCTAACTCGAAATATTCGTCAATAAATTTTTTATATTCGGATTTCAAGTGTAGATTACGCCCTAATTTTTTTTCTAAACATTCGAATCTTTTCACCGTAATCGAATATGACTCGCCAACTCCTACTGGCGAATTTTTAAATGGCAGTCGAACTACGAATCGGCCAGACAGTGTGCGCTTTACAGTGGCCAAAAAATAATTCTCGCAGTCCTGTTCCTCAGGAGTTAAATTCGATGATTCTGAAGTCACTTTTTCGCATTTCCAAAACTGCTCTACTAATTCGGACAGTCTGTTATTCTCCTTCACTGCACTATTGGACACTACAACCGATTTTAACTTTTTTGAGTGCATGTATTCACCAGCTAAAATCCATCCTAAGAGGGTTTTCTGTAAAATTGGCATATTATCGCCTAAACTGCCAAAAAACCCACCGATAAAAGTTTGAAAAATGTCGAGACCCCGAGAAGCATATCAACCACCTTCGATTCATTAAATTTCGGATCCGCAAGCTCAATATTTTTAGGCAAGTTCCACTTGCTGACGTCGAGCACTACATTTGGAGCATATTGAGTGATAGACTGCATGACCATAAATTGGAGAGCATCCGAATAATTGGTTAGCCTAGAGCGAATTACGATCTACAAGTTTCCCTGACAAATCTTTAACAAACAAGACTGCAGTTGAGAGAAATTTTACCGCATTCGAAGAGAGTAAGGAATACAACGAGCTCGAATGAGAAAAACTTGGAAAGTCGGGATTCGAGGCCTCTTTTTTTTGAGTCTGTTAAAGTTGTCACTGGCTTTGTTTCAACTGCTGAAACTAAATTACCATCCCGTTTTCCAGTTCGGTGCAATAATTCATGATGTCTGCCTTCACACTCACCACAATGTTTAGCTGAACACTCTTTAACTGGATGCGACTTGAGCAAACATAATATACAAAGAGACTGCTTTTTGATTTCAAAATACCGTTGAATTGGCGACAACTTCAAAAATTCTGAGCAATTACCCACGTTATGATTTTTTTTACAGCATGGACACGTCATCTCATTTCGTTCTCTGTATTTTGTCAGCGAAAAAGACTGTGATTTGTTCCCTTTATAGTGTTTATTGTTATATTTTGACGATGGCTGACGATCATTTTTTGAATCATCCCTAGATAACGACCCGTTAAACTCACGATTCTCGAGAGCAGTACAACGATTCGCTAAAAATCTCGAAAAACCATCCCAAGACGGCAACTCTTCGAATTTCACTTGATCTTCCCATTTTTTCAATGTTTCCGAATCAACCTTTGAACGGATGAGATAGTATATGATAACGTTTGCTACATCTTCAGTACTGCCTAACGATTTGAGAGCCCTGAGATGGGAATTCACATTATCAATTAGTTCTCTTAAAACAAAAGGATTTTGCTGAGTAAGCCGCGGGCTTTCAAATAACTCTTTTACATGCGCTTGAAAAATAATAGATTTGTTTTCAAACCGATTTTTTAAAAGAGAAAGAGCGTGAGTATAATTCTCTGCTGTGAGCTCTAGCGACTCAATAGCACGCAGAGGAATCGGACCTAACGCCGAACGCAAATGTACAAATTTAGATAAATTATCTAAGTCCGAATCATTATCAATCAACGAGGAAAATGTATTGCACCAATTTGTCCAATCCGTGTATTTACCAGAGAATGATAATATTTTAATCTTCGGCAAATTGGCCAACCGAGCAAAGGTTATAGTGCTATTTTGAGCAACTGAACCAAAATTATGTGTTGAATCCAAATGACTGGAATTTTTGCGATTATGCTCTGAAATGCAATTTAAAATGCGTGATTTTACCTCACAGTATAATTCTTCGTAAACTTGACACTTTGAAAACTCACTGGATTCTCCATTTTGTTCTATTTCTGATTGAACCTTGTTCAATTGCGAAAATATCGACTCAGCTATACTAGCTCGAGTTTCAAGTTCAGCAATTGCCATTGTATTTGATTTTTTGTCAATTATTGACTTTATTTTTTCCAGCGAGTTTATCAGATTTTCGCGAGTTGGGCATAAGGCCGCATGCTTATTTTTTGGTGACATAATTGCACCAAAAAAGCAAAATAAAAAGTAATAATTTATTAAACCGTTTGAAAAGAATGACGCAATACCATATATCGAAGAAATAAGGTAATTTTCAACGATCGCGTGATCTATACTTCTAGCCAAATTATATAATGACCCGTTAGACTATACACATATGTCCCGTAACAAAACCCACCGTATGCCTCGTGTCGCAAAAAAAACAACAAAAAACAAACGTGCTACCAGCTTCCAAATAGCAAAACAAAAATTGCACTTTTCTTTGCACAACCAAATTGACTTTTTACCCTTTGGGGAAATTGTTGGATCCACTGTCGAGCTTGCTGACGAGTATATGCTAACTTTACCAGCGAAAATGACGAAAGTTCCAACGATAATAACAAAGTCCAAAGATTCTGGTCGTCTCGTGTCCAAAATAATTCCGAAACTTTGATTGGAATGTTTAAAGTTTTCTAAACAGGAACCTTGCTCTGCTATCAATGTTAACTCCAATACTAATTTGTACTGGGGGAGTTGATTTTGTACTTTAAATTTATATGCTTTCAAAATTTATGAGCTTCTAAATTAAACGTATGCTCTGCTTGAATGCTGTACAATAACTGACTTTATTGATAGACAAAAAGAACTTAAAAACTAGACAAGTTATATAAAAAAGAATACCAAAGTCATAAATGCATTGTAGCGGGAGAGAACTTGTTGCTCATCTGCAGGTATGGGTACTAATACAATTACTGCTTCTGTGTTGTTTCTGTGTTTACTTGATTGTTGCACTTTTTTCTGCTAAATAAGCCTTCAAACTCTTATACTCCACACTGCAGTGCACAGTGGCGGGAAAAAAATTATGCTTCGGCGTAAACAACCATGATTCCTTTATTGTAAAATTCCGTGCTTTTATCGTTGAAAAACTGACGTAGGTGGTTTTCGCAGTAATCTTTTGAGGTTAATTTCTTCCCAGCAAGGGAGTGTTGAAGAGATCGGAACAAATGATAATCTGACGGTGCAATGTCAGGACTGTACGGTGGATGCATCAAAACTTCCGAGTTAAATTCTTTAAGTTTTTGTCGGGTCAATAATCGCAGATAGAAATTCGGTCCATTCCATTTTTTGCACTAAGTTTATGAGGGATTTAAACATCAAGCTTTTTTTTAAAACCAACTTTCTTCAAATGGCTTCAAACTGGCTGCTCACATGACACAAATCTTTTCACATGCCTGTGACGCATTTCTCCCTTTATCGTAGTAAAATTGTAAAATTTGACGTATTTTTTCCACTACAAAGGCAGACAAGTTAAGCGTATATTCGACGACAAAGGGAAAAATTATGCCTTCGATGGATTAAACAGGCCGAGGAAGCCCTTGCCGCTCTTGATGTAACCAATTCAAGAAGGCGCACGCTCAGAGAGGCGCCTGGCGAAAGCTAAAGAAGTCGGCCGTAGCCCGACCGCTAGCTGTTAAAACCACTATGAGAACGAAGAAGAGCAAGACCAGAATAAAAAAGAACGAGTGCATGGCACAAAAACCAATAAAAATGGTTTATAATAGCAATAATTGTTCTGAATATTGTCAAATTATTGTAACAATAGACCAAGTTCATAATAAAAAAAATGTCCTTAGGGACAAAAACTAGTGATGTGACGGAACTTCGTATCCGTAAAGAATCCGCAAAAATTTGACAACCACATCCGCACCCGGCCATGACATCCGTCACATCCCTAGTAAAAACTACATTTCTCAATCTTTGCCATGAACTCCTGATACGTTATTTATAATTAATGGCGGCTCCAGAGGGAAATTTTGAGAGGGGAAAAATTTTTATTTTTATTTTTTATTTGAAATAAAATAATAATATTTATTAATATTTTTTACATAAGCTCACACATGTTATTATTTAATCACTTAAATTTAGGCTTTGTTTTTTTATCGTACTACAAATTTTACGAATTTACAAAATAAATTCTACAGTTTTCTATTTTTGAAATCTTTCGACCACATCCTCTGGATTTAAAGCTATGTCGTAGTGAATGTGTAGCAAAGCCAAGCCAAATAATATTTTTTCAAGCAATATAGTTCGAAATCTGGTTCTTATGCAAGATAATAATGATTAAAAAAAAAAATTTTAGCGCTTGAAGTGGTCACTTAGAGAAAATTATACTTACTTTCCCTCAGAATGAAAACGCAGAACTTTTTTCTTATCAGTTGCAAATACGTGAAAACAAAATGTTTGAACGTTTTTGACGTTACTCTCTGTGTAATTTTTATCTTCTGTCCTTGCACTAGTCCTTAGCAGATGGCACTAGATTGATGTAAGATATCTGGTTGCTGTATATAAGTCCAAAAAGTTTACAAAAATAAAATGGAGCATCACAACATTTCGTCCTTTTTTTATCTCATCTTTCTGCTCTAAAATGTCCTCAAAGATGACATAAATTGTACAGAAGAATTTTATTGCAATGATTATAAGCGGAAGTGCCAGATAGTAAGCCAAATATTGATTTTATGAACTCCATCGAGCGGTCTGACGTCATCTTTCTGTTCTTGAAGGTCCTTTTAAATGCCATAATTATTCAAAATCAAATATCGTTTTAAATATGGTCCAAAAAAGCTGATTATAGGATATTCTTAATTTTTATAAAATTTAATTTTAATATCCACTGCATTGTTCCTACTCCCGATTGTTCTTGAAAATATACAAATTTCTTTGAATTATCTTTGGATCAATAATTATTTGGTAGAAAAGCATCTATTCAAAATTTGTTCTCGGTATAAAACATATTCCTAATACAAAATGTTTTTAAGCTTCATGGTATTCATGCAGATTTTATTTTTTCAATATTGTAGTCGATTTCAATAGATTTATGATCACTGATTCCGAATATGGCAACCGATCTTTTCTATCTTTATTTGATGTTGAGATATGAATGAAAAAAACGAGTCCTACAACATTGATAAAAATAAAATCTTCATGAATACCATGAATACCATGAAGAACATTTTGGAATGGGCTCTATCAAACATTTTCAAAAAATGGTTCCAAAATTTACCGGAAGATAACCGTTTTTAACAAATTGGTAAAAAGTAACAAATGCTAACAATTAGGTCACAAATGCGGCAAATGTGAGTCAAACGCCCAGTAACATGTGTCCATGGTAAAAATTTACGGACACTTGTTAACATATCTTGTTAACATATAACTTGTTAACAATGTGATAAAAAAAATGGACACATATTACTTTTATGTTAACAGGCTACCACATTGTGTTAATCACATATGTTAACGCAAAATGTCAGGTAAATTTAGGACACATTTTGCCATTTTATGTGACGCGATTAAATGGGAATATGTTACCATGTGTAATTTTATTTGTAACAAGTAAACTTCCGCTAAATTAATCAACCCTAAAAAAAATTTTAAAATAAATAAAAAATAAGAAATTATTAGAATTTTTTTTAACAAATAAACTTCCGGGAAATTAATTAACCCTAAAGAAAATTTGTTTTTTATATTTTATTTAACAAAATGAAGAAAAAGTAAAAGATTAAAGAAAATCAAAATAAAGAATTATTTGGGTTTTTTTTTTCTAGCAATCACCTGTGTAACGCTTCATAAAGCATTTCATGGCATTAGAAACCTCCTCGTCTGAAAGAGACTCACAAAATCTTTTTTGATTTTCTCTGCAAGGAAAAGTTACTAAAAATTAAATTAAAAGTCAACAAAAACCTTTCACATGCAAATTAATATGAAATATATTCGTGTTTTTATCAATTACCTGAGCGGTAATTTATTCAAATGTTTTTTAATACGCTTGTTGGTATCTACCACTGTTAAGCCAGGTACTCTTTGCAATCGTATTAGCTAGGAAAGAACAATTTATAAGAATGCTTTAAATTCTCAAAAAGTTGTACAAAAATAGTTTAGCCTGGCTTATGAGCGATATTTGTTCCTTGCATGAAATAATGTTGCTCATACGCCGTGTTGATCTATAAGCATATAGAAAAGCTAAACATACCCTTTAGGATACATACCCTAAAATATTCACTTTTTGCTCAAAATATAGGCCAAAAGTTGTTTTTCTTGTACATTTTTTCTTTTTGAAAATTTCCATTTCCCCCACTCTTTCATATGACGTATCATTTATCTTCAAAATTGCTATATTTTGACACAAAATTCAATAAACAGTTGCTATAATTAAAAATCATGGGCTACCTCCTATGATTTTTTTGATGACAATTCATTTTTTCAAAATATTGTTTTTATGTTTTTTAAAAAATAATAATTTCTGTGAAAAAATTATTTATATATTTCAAACCACTCCAAAGTTATTTGCATAAATCTATGTTTTCAGCCATTTCCCTATCTCTTAATATATAAATATCTCGTGTCAAAGTGTTTGTGGTCGTACTTCTCAGAAACGGATCGACCGATTTTAATTAATTTTTTTTGTATATTTGGTCGTAAAGTATTTTTCACCCTCCTACCCACACACCCCATTTTTTAATCTCGATTTGAATACTTTTGTATGAACAATATTCAAATAATTGAACCGTCATTCTTCTTAACGAAGACGTAGACGTAAACCCGTAGACCTAAGAGGTACCACCCTTGTACCTCTATTAAGTTTTTCAAGATTTTGCTTGGCAGCCACGTACAAAAGTTGACCGATCTTAACGAAACTCGGTCAGAAAGCTATGCAAGTTGAGTACTAGCAGTTGAGTACTATGGAGCCTTAGCAGTATCTCCCTAGGACCCATATTAATTTTTCACATGATTTTGTCTGGGAGGTACAGCTGTTGTCCCATAAATATTCTCACATGTCTTAATTAAAAACTCCACTTTCAGGCATGTTTCATTTTATTTACAAAAGGAAAATAAAATTGGTAACTTTCTTTTCATTAACAATAACAATACTATTATATAAAAGTGTATGCACGTGTGTTTGGGACTGCAAGGCTTGAGCATGAAATGCGCTATTTTAATAATTATTTTTCTATTAGATAGCTTCAGTACCCAGTCTGGACATAGTAGGCTATATAAATTTGCTAATCATTATTTAAATAGTTAATTTTCTTTGGCTGAAAGTTCATTTAAATCACTATAAAAAATGGAAAAATATTTACCGTTATCTCACCAATTCTATGTCTCACACAAACTATTGCGACATCTCGAAAATTAAAGATTTTCTTAGTATAACGCATTTTTTTCAAATATGGTCATCACCTTAGAATGAAAAAAAAAACGATTGAAATTTCAAGTTTTAATTTTGCAAGCAGATATCTCTCATTTTCTAAACGATTTTTGTCAAATTTACTTTGTCTGAAGGTTAAATTAAATGACATTTAAAAAATGAGAAGAGATAGACCGTTACCTAACCATTTCAATGTTTTATATAGTTTTCAAAAAACCTCTAAAATATTCGTTTTTCGCTCAAATATTAAGTCGAAAGCTGTTGTTTTTTTTTTCATTTTAATTTCCAACACTCTTTCATATGACATATCATAATTTATCCGCAAAATTGATTAATATTCTCAAATTGTTGTTTTTATATTTTTGTATAAAGTAATACAGCTTCCAAAATGATATTGTTAAAACAATATCTCTCTTTTACCAATCAAAAGATATAAAAAATATTTATTTTCATACCATTTCACTACATCTACATCTTTTTATTTTATTAATATACATACGTACACAAGTGCACAAACTTTAACGCTACAAATCTGACAAACGGTGCTGTAATCTTCGCTTTGCATCTTTAATGTTGTCTTTTCTCAAATCTACGCTACAGTGCCTTAACATGCAAAACCTTAATGTTCACGGCTCACGAATTTCGACCGCAGGCGATACTTGTATTTATAAATTTTGGGAATTTGTAAGTACAAAATTTCAATCATAGATATTTCGATTTTACAAATTTTTTGACCAAATTGCATGCCAAAAAAGTGCATTGTGCGTCCTTTAGAAAAAAGTTTCCATATGAACGTTTACCACTGGGCTTGTGGCTTAGCATATCTGAATGAATTTCTCAAAATATACATTAAAAGCTATCGGATGATAACCTTTATTTGTAGTGAGGTGCTGTGGAGGAAAAAGCAAGTAGCGCCACTCAACGCTCAAGTCACCAGTTGCTCTTAACTTTGTGCTCATGTCCTGTACCCAGACATAACACCCACTTGTAAAGAGTATTTACATTATATGTTTGGAAAAATAAGAGAGGAAAAACAACAATTATTATGAATTAGATTTGGGGGTGGTGCTCGACAAACTCAATACTATTTATAATTCAACTAACAGGCAGAGAAATCGTTGGTTTAGCCTTTTACTAGCAGCAGCACATCGAGTAATACGCGTCACGAAGTTCTACCACCTACCCACCAATTGCACATAACACAGCATTCTTTCTTTTTTTCTTATAACAGCCCACAGTCTGTTGCTCGAATGCGAAAGTAAAAAAACTACATCTAATATACAAACACCAAACTGGCCAAGGTAACAAACAACTAAAATTTCATTCATAACAAAATAGCATTTCAAAATTGTTCTCGATCTGTGTGTTGACGCATAAATTATAATCGATTCAATCGATTGAGGTCATATTTACACAATGTATTTATTTTGATTGATTATAGCTATGTAGGGATCCTATAGGTTAAACACAAAAAGAAGCTGTAGTACAAAAAATTTATAAAACCTGAAAAAAGTTCCTAAGCATTAAGGGAAGGTTCTCATGAAACTCGACCAAAACACTTGGTTGTTTTTTTAATTTTTCTATAGCTTATGAAGTGTAGAATATGTTCCCAAAATGGTTTGGTCGATAAAGATTGCATAAAAAAGTTATTGCGTACGAAAGGAACCCATATTTTCATAAATTACAGTATGTTAAGTACAAGGGCGCACGCAGCAATTTGAGAAGGGGGAAAGCAATTGAAGATATTATCGAATCAAGGTAGGGTAGAAAAATCACTCGCTTAAAGTATTCCTGTGCTGTTGTAAATGGCGGATTCGTTATATTTTGTGCTTTTGTGCAATTCTAGGTATACAAATATCAAAGGAAGAATTGAAAGCAATCAAAGGAATTTTTTTGCACTCCGTATAAATATCGCTAAAAATAATGTCAGATGTTGATCAATGCTTTTCAATTACATCCAATATTTTTCGTATAGGATCTCTGCATTTTTAAATCGAGCGAGCGAAGCTCCCATGGAACAGCTTGTTTGAAAAATGTTGGACAGAGCATAACTTCTAAATGGGTTGACCGATTTTAAAAAGGTTTTTTCTAAACTGTTCTACGCCTCTAATATTATTTCCTAACGAAGCCAAAATTTCAAAATTCTTTAAACATGCAATAACAATAGAGTTCAGCTACTACAGCTTTTTCGCACTTTCTCCACATAAGACTATCTTAAGAACCAACTTAATATCATTGAAATATTTCAACGATGTACATAGATAAAAGTGGTCCAAAACAATCTTAAGTGAGAAAAATTTACCCACCATAATATGGGTTGGGCTCAGGGACAACACAAGACATAACAACTAACCATGCGTTTACATAGATCTAATCATACATTAGTTTTCAATCTACTTTTGAGTTGACCTTTCGATAGGTTAACATCAAAAAAGCTACAGTCGTTAACTAAGGTACTCATGCGATTTAAAGGAGCAGTAGCCATATAATTTGTGCTGCTAAAAGGTAAGTAAATTAAATTGTTAGCGTTTCTACTGCTTCTACGGTTAGTCTTAAAATTTATAAGAGCTAGGAGTTCAGGTGAATCGAACCCACCAGTTATGAGTTGGTGTAAGTAGACGATATCAGCAGACTTCCTTCTCTCATTTAAAGATTGCATTTTTAATAGTTTTAAACGATCCTCAGAAGGAGGAAGGTTTAAAGTGTCAGTTCCACTTAAGCCCATCAGAGCAAACCGAACAAAATGTTTTTGAATTCTTTCTATTCGTTCAGCATGTACATTGTAACTAGGCGACCAAACTTGACTTGTGACAATTGAATAATACAGCGTTGTAGTTGTAATCGTACTATTAAATTCTTTGGCCCAGCGTTTTATAAAACCGAGCATAGAAGACGCTTTTTTACAGCTTGGCATTTATCTGGATTAAGAAACATATTATTTTTATAACACCAAACTTAAAAGGATTTTAAATCAGACCGGAGTGGATCTGAATTGTCTTTAGAATCTACTGTTCTGAATATTTTCATATCATCTGCATAAATGAGCAGATGAGAGTATTTGATGATGTGGGTTACATCATTAATGGCTAAAATAAACAGAAGTGGACCAAGGTGGCTACCCTGAGGAACACCTGATTCAGCAATAAATTCAGCAGACAATACGCCTCGAAATCGTATTTGATAAGATCACTCTGTCAGATACGATTGAATCCAGCTTACAAAAAATTCTATTTAGTTTATAAGTTAGTTGAAAAATATTTCCATATGTTTCGTTGTTGTTGTTGTTGTTTGCTGAATTCACTTTGCTTCAGCTTCCTGCTTCTTATTGCTTTTGTTGTGCAAGCAAAAGAAATTTATGTATCTGTCAAAAACCCGATCGACATGGAAGGACAAGTTCGCGTTTGTTTGTCGGTGTACGATTAGAAAGTAACAATAAAAGTGAAAAGTGCTAGTGCTTAGAATCTTTCGCATTAATTTTTATAAATTGCTTATTAATTTGGCGTTTTTGTACCTTTTGTATTGTAAGTAATAATTTATATTAATCTGATGAAAATTTATCGAACCATTAAAATTTCTATACATACAAAACAAAAATACATGCATGTACAGAGTGTCCAGTGTAAGAGTACGAATATTTACGGAGGGGAAAGACCTGGTCGAGTGAAGCAAAAAATCGTATGGAAGGGGGAGGGGTCGATTTTTGCACCCTTAGGCGTTACGGGATTAACTGTTGACTTGATGCATATTATTGTTCAGGGTTAAAATTGCTGCTGCCAAATTAGCAAAAGCATCAAAGTTTTTACTTTGGCTGCGTTTTAGCAATTTATTTTGCAATGTTCCATAAATAAATTTTGCTTCGGCTGCAAACTACGAAAGAAATAAATAGTTTCAGCGGCAGCTAGCGTTCGGTTTTTCAGTCTTGCTGTCACAGCCACAGCAACAGCAAGATATCGCATTTTGAAGTCGTCTTCTTGCTGTTGCTGTCGCTTTTTAACTTTTTTCAAGCAGGCTTTACAGCAGCAGCTATTGATTTTGATATGCGTTGCTGCTGTGTTTTATGCAGAATTACAATCGCTACGCTGCTGCTATTGCTTGTTATATTTTTTAGCAGCTTTGACAGAGAATGATGAATGTTTTCATGTTAAAAGTAAATATTTACAATGTTTATTTTCTAATTAAATTTATGTTTAATTTATCTTTAATAACCAGGATTCAAGATAAAATTCTTCTTTATCTCCTGAAATTTCAACCCAAACTGCACAAAATTTATAAGAAACTGTGACAAAACTTTCAACATAAAGCTGCCAATCTGCTGTTAATCTGCGGAATGCTGGTCTTGACTCAGATTGCAATGTCTTCATTCACGAAAGCCTTACTAAGGAGACCAGAAAACTTCTACAAGCTGCAATCGCCTTAAACGCAAAAAACGTTTATTTAACGCATTTACTTTTCGTGGTTCTATCTATATCCGCATGTCTAAGGGCGCTGAAGGTATTAAAAATAGTTGTGAAGATGATCTCCAGAATATCGTATGTGATACTGCTGCTGACACCGAATGCATTTAATTTGTCTGTATTATTAAATGTAGTTTTATTATTTGTTTTAATTTCTTAAATATTACCTTTGGCTACTGGCTTGACAAATCAATTAACCTGAACATAGAAATCAAGTCTGGCGAAGAGTATGATAATGCTGTAGAGACATTTACAAATATAATTTACGAAGCCGCCTTTTTATCCACTCATACTACCACTCAACAAATCAATCAAAAGCAAGTTAAACTCCCAGCTGAAGTAAAAAACTTAATAAGTGTTGAAATATATTGCTACATGAATTTGTACTTTACTTTAATCCACTGTACTTTTAAAAAACTGTTCAATTCAGTCTTTGAAATATTTATTAGAAAAAATTCTTCAAATAAAATTTCATTCATTATCCAGTTTTTCCACAAATAAGTTGACTATTATTTAACAAGTTATGGGCCTGCACTGAAAATTCCATTAGTACTTAAAAATAGGAATTGTTATAATGGCTGAAAAGGGATTTTTTGCAATTGCGAAATGAAATCAAGAAAATTATTACAATTGGAAGTTCAAAATGTAAATGTATCTGGTAAAAGAAAATTTGTAGAGCGTAATTGCCGAACCCGATATAAATTCAGATGAATGGATCAAGAAAGACCGCGAAGCCTTTGCGATCATAAGCTTGTGCGTAGAGGATAATCAACTAGTCCATATACGCAACGAGAATCATGCAAAAGCTGCATGGAACAATTTGAAAAGTCAACACGAACGCATCAATCTTAGCTCAAAAGTTAATTTGATGAGGCGCATATGCAGCATCCATTTGGAGGAACGAGATGAATTAGAAACGCATATTAATACAATGAACGAACTATTCGATAAACTTAAGCTAATGGGCGCGAAGGACATATCCGAAGAGTGGCAAGTGTCTATGTTACTCAGCAGCTTGCCGAGCAGTTACGACAGCTTAATCTCAGCTCTGGAGGTAAAACCAGAAGCGGATCTCACAATTAACATCGTAAAAGAGTAATAAGAAACCAGTCAATCGCGAGAGGGAGTGCAAAAAAGGTCATATGAAGAAGGAATGTGATAAGTATCAATACTGGCTGAAAGAAAATCAACATAAAAACATAAAGAAGTATACAAATAAGGTAAATGCTAGTGATAATGAGTACGTATTAGTTTTGCAAAACTCAGGAGGAGATAAGGATTCTCATTCTTGGATTATAGACTCTGGAGCAACTTGTCATATTGCTCAAAATAAAGACATGTTCAGTTTTAGCAACTTCAAGTCAGAACATCATTCAATCAACGTAGCAAATGCAAGCTGCTCAGTATCTCAAGGAAAAGGTACGTGCGAAGCTCAAACAGGTAAAACTACTCTGAAGATCCAAGATGTTTACTTTGTTTCTGACTTTAACTCAAATTTGCTATCAGTAAGAAAAATGACAGAAAACGGGTATGTTATTAGTTTTGTAAAAGATGAATGCATTATAAAGAAAAATAACACCATAGTTTGTACAGCAAAATTAATAAACGGCTTGTTATCTTTGCACACATATGCAGAAAAAGTTATGTCTGCAAATAATTGTAAAATAAATTGTATACACTACTGGCATCGTGTTTTTGGTCAAAGGGATATAGACGCAATAAAACAATTAAGTCGAGAAAACCTAGCTACCAATATCAATATTAAAGAATGTGGTAACAACGTAAAGTGTGAAGTATGTCTTCAAGGCAAATTTTCGAGGTTTCCCTTTCCAAAAATAAGCAAAAGAAAAAGCACGGCGAAATTAGATCTGATACATTCAGATGTTTGCGGCCCCATATCATCACCCACTCGCAGCGGTTTCAAGTATTTTTTAACCCTTATTGATGATTACAGTCGGTACTAAGTATTTTTTACAAAAATAAGGATGATGTCTACTTAAAAATCGTTGAATACTGGAAATTGATGAAAAACCAGTATGGACAGTATCCGAAAATCAATAGATCTGATCGCTGTGGTGAATATGTTGGAGAAAAGATGAAGAATTTGCTGTGGAACGCAAATTCAGTACACGGTTCCGTATAGCCCGCAGCAAAATGGTGTTGCAGAACGCAAAAACCGATCTTTAATCGAAATGGCTAAGTGTATGTTGATAGATGCAGGATTACCAAAAACACTTTGGGGAGAAGCTTTGAATCTTGCTTATTTAATGCAAAATTGTCTTCCTAGTAAAAGTATAAAGAAAATTTCGTTTGAACTATGGACTTCAAAGAAGCCACCATGAAAAAATAATACTATACGGACAGTACGTCAAAAGAATGCATCTTGTCCTTGGTTCTCACAGAATGTTCTTAACGCAAAAAAAAAACGAAAAAGATTACACAAACTTTGGAGAAGAGATCCTTCATCTGCAAATTGGGAAAGCTATAGGTTAGCCAGAAATGAATCGGTTCACTTAACAAGGCAATCCAAGACCCGGTATTTCTCTGCCAAGCTTAAATTGTCTCTTCCCACCAAAACTTTATGGTAGTCTTGGTGTGCGAAAAAATAATTGCCCTGCAATTAATGTTGACCCGGACATACTAAATGACTTCTTTGTTGGAAATATTACACCTTTTAGCAATACTGTAAGTTCTACTTCTAAGTTAAATTGATGTTGGAAATTGTGTAATGCATATTAAGTCAAATGCGGTGGGTGAAGATGGTATTCCCATCAAATTTATAAAACTTTTACTACCTCATATCATAAGTCTATTGACACACATTATAAATCACTGTTTTATATCCTCCTCATTTCCAGGTATTTGAAAAACTGCTTCTGTCTTGCCGGTGGCAAAAAAATCAGACCCATCTGGACCAAATTTTAGATATAGATTTTAGATTTATTGAGCAAATATGTTGGCATATAAGAACAAGTCTTTTGAGTGCCGCAAAAAAAGTTAAATTACAATTGGTTTTACTTATGTTTAACCTGATTAAGAACTAGAAATTAAATTAATTAAGAATGAGAAAAATAATATGCAACAAGTTTAAGCAATATTAAAAATGCAAACAAAATAATTATATAATGTGAGAATGGCTATTGATATAAAGATATGATAAGATTATATATTTAACAATTCAAAATGAAGTAGTTAAGAAGAGAAATAGGAGAGGATAGAAAGCAAGAAGATAGATAAGAGTTATGAGAAGTATTCAAAAATTAAACGCTTGAAGGCTCTGTGGTTGGAAACTTCTTTAATGTTATTCGGTAAAGAATTCCACAGTCTAATTGCACTGACGAAAAAAGCCTGCTAGAGTTTTTATAATGATGACTTGGTATCAAGAGGTTCATACTTTGAACTGACCTACAGAACTGCAATTTTTCGAAAAGGTAATGTGGGCAGCGCGAATAAATAATCTTATGCAGTAATAAGCAATTTTTCGCTTCAAGATAACGAAAAAAGCAGCAACCAAGTAATTTTGTGCGGAAAAGTGACACATGGTCAAACTTCTTCAATCCATAAACATAACGGGTAGCATTATTCAGAGAAACTAGGAGCTTGTGAGATGACCGTTAATCAAGACTGCTATAAACGACTTCCGAGTAAGTGATTATAGGCATCAGCAGCTGCAAGAATAGTTTTTGTCTCGTTTCTACAGAAACAAATGCTGCAGTCATTCTCAGGTTTCTTAATACAAAATAGACCTTACTCACGCAAAAGTTTATGTGATCTACACAAGACAGAGATGTATTTATTTGGAAGCCAAGATTTTTAACCTTACTAACAACTTTTAATTCAACATTGCTAAGAAAGATTGGGGCAAGATCGAGATTTGATAAGAGGATATTAGAGATAGGTAAGATTTTTGTGGGTTGAGCGTAAGTTGGTTAGCTTTAGCCCATTCAGCTACAGTGTCCAAATCTTCATTCATTCTGACACATAGATCTTCGATTAACCCTACAGGTCTGGAAAAATACAACTGAAGGTCGTCAGCATATGCATGCATTGTTACGTTATTGCACTGATTGAATATGTCATTGATGAACATAGAAAATAGAAGTGGGCCAAGCACCGAGCCTTGAGGAACTCCATTAGAAGTATGCCTATATGATGAAAAACTAGTGCCCACTTTCACTCTCTGTGTTCTACCGCATAAATAACTATTTAAAAGTCGGACTGAATTATTAGAAAATCCAAAATTAAACTTGAGTTTCTTGCATAGTATGTTGTAGTTCACGGTATCAAAAGCTTTTGAAAAGTCTAGTAGGCAGAGCAGAGTCACATGTCCCTTATCAAATGATATTCTAACATCATCCATTATTTTAACCATAGCAGTAGAACAGCTATGGCCAGGACGAAAACCAGACTGATGATCTGACATAAGACCGAGTGTGCATATGTGGTTGGAGATCTGCTCCGCCATTATAGATTCACAAACCTTAGATATTGATGACAACAAACTAATGGGTCTAAAGTCACCCGGCTCACGAGCATTGGCTTTTTTAGCAATTGGAATAATAGTTGCTACCTTCCAGATTGCAGGGTAGCACGAGGTAGTGAAGCTGTGATTAATTATGTGAACAAGAGGGCTGAGCACATAGGGTAATATGAGTTTAAGAAACTTAATTGAGATTTCATCTTCACCGGAAGCATTTGATTTGATTTTTGCTATAGCATGCCCGATATCTAGTTCACTAACCGCGATAAAATTGAAATGTGACGTAAAGTCTAAAGCAGATCTGCTGAAATATGCCGAGTTCAAAGATTCCGAGCTTGAAACAAAGAAATCGTTCAGAATATTGGGATCAATTTTATTAGATTCAATCTCTTTATTGGAAATACCGATACTTTTTAAATTTTTCCATAGCTGTTTCGAAGGTAGTGAGGGACTAAGCTTGGACTGATAAAACTTTTTTTTGACAACCTAACGGCTGAGGTAGCTTCATTTCTATCTATTTTATGCGCCTCCCAGTTCAATATAGTTGGATTACGCTTCCATCTGCAGTAAGTTTTGTTTCGCTTTTTTAAAGCCATTTTCACAGAGGTCGAAAACCAGGGGCAAGATGTGTTTGTGACTCGACGAGTGCATAGGGGAACATGGTTATTAAAAAGATCAACTATTTTGTTTGTAAAAAGTTTAGTTTGCTTTCGACCGAGCTGAGAAATCAACAATCATCCCAATTTATAAGAGACAAATCATTATTAAGGGATCCATAGTCATTTGACTTGAAATTTCGATAAGAAAAAGTTGTAGCAGCCGCCGCTACTGAGAGATTAATGTCTAAAGTGCAAAAGATAAGGTCATGGTCGGACACAAACGATAATTGATCGAAAAGCAATACTAATGATATATCTGAGACAACAAAAATATCCAGTAAGCTTGGACAGACATTGTTTGCAAACCTCGTAGGTGTAGTTTTATTAACAATATTAAGACCCACTTGTGTCAAATTATGTAAGAAATTAACGCAGAGGTTGTCATTTACAAGAATGTTTAAGTTAAAATCACCACATAAAATGAAATGATGGAAATCAATGACGCGTTTAGAGATATCAGTGAGAAGCGGCTCTAAACTGCAGTTACGGTTAGGATTGTAGACACACGAGAGAAAAACTTTAGTACTGTTATTAAAAATTTCAACATTCAAAAATTCAACGTCAGAACCACCTGAATTACCAATCACTTTTACATTCAGATGTTTTTTGCAATAGATTGCAACGCCACCGCCTCTTTAATTGATTCTGTCACGTCTTAAAAGTTTGAAATTTTTAATATTCAAAAAAGAATCACTAATATCTTTATGAAACCAGGTTTCTGGCACGCAAATTATGTCGACATGAGAATTTTCAAATACAAATTTAGCACAATCCATTTTAAAATCATTAAGACTTCTTGCGTTAAAGTGTACAATCTTTAGGCCGGAGCGTTGCTTGCAGAGAACTTCAATCATTGCTTTGTGATTTTCCTCAGCGCTAAGAACAGTGTTATTCAATACAGACATAGATAACTAAACAATTTAGGGCACTACAAGCATTTAAATTAGAATAAGAAAAACAAAAGAAGAAGAAAATTGAAAAAAATAAGAAATAATTATTAAAAGCAGTATTGAAAGCAGTATTGAAGAAATAGGTTATATGATCAGAACATTAAAACGAAAAATAAAAGGAATCCTTAAAATAATACTTGGCCACCGTCGACTTCACTTGCGTGGCTGTGCAGTTCATCGATAGAATTAATTTTGATTCGATCGCCATCCTTCTGCAATCTGATAAACACTGATCCACGATAAGAAAAGCGTTATAGATAGTTTTTTCCCGCTTGCAGGCGATCGCAGCTTGTAAAATTTTACGAGTTTCAGCAGGAAGGCTTTCATGTATGAAAACATTGCAGTCCGATTCCATTCCAGCATTACGAAGGTTTACCGCTTGTTTTGAACACCTGCGATAATCCCCAAAAGCCTTCAGAGTACGGTTCCTTGGAGAGCTGCAGTTCCGATCTTGTGTTTGCCTTCAAACGTTCTTCCAAAGTACTGAGTTGCGCGCCAAGCAGGTCAGCGCTGCCGATACCAGATTTCGGTGTTCCTTCAGGCTTATGCGCTGTTCCTCGCGGAGCAAGCTGGTCTCGCTGGTGACGCGTCAGCATGGGAGAGGGAAACATCAACACGAAACAAATTAAAGAATAGACACGAAACAAATTGAAGAGCAGCAGAGTGCAATCGAACAAAGAAATTCACAGATGAAGCACACAGAGCACGACGCAATCACAATGGCAGTGGCACAGAACAATTAATTATTTTTTTCTTGGTTTAGTCTAATTCTTGTCTAGATCTACCTTGGTAGCACAGTGTGTAGCTCGCGACGAGAAGCCGCATCACAACAAATAACGGGCTTGTATTGATTCTCGGCTAGTTAATTTATTTATTTACTTTTTTCCAAGCAACAAACCCGTGTTTAGTTTAGTGTTTTTTTTTTTGTTTTTGCTATTTACTTATTTAGTTTAGTTTGTTTACTTTTTCCGAGCAACGTACGACTTTAGACCAATTAGCATACTTTCCCCCCGTTATCTAAAGTATGTGAAAAAATCAGGAGAAATCAAATCGATAAGTTCTTACACAAACAATCTTCTTTCTCCATATCAGTCTGGTTTTCAGGCGAGGCATGGTTGTGCTTCCGCAGTTGTTAAAGTACTCGATGACATCCGACCTGAATATGATGCTGGATCTTTGTCTCTACTTTGTCTGCTGGACGTCTCTAAGGCATTTGTTAAAGTTAGTCATGCATATCTCTGTCTTAAGCTTCTGTGTCTCTTTGGGTTTTCCAACTGTGCAATGAGTCTTATTTAATGCTATTTGTTGAATAGATCGCAAAGAGTCAAAGTAGGTCAAATGTTCTCTCGCCGTAAGCCAGTCCTAAGTGAAGTTCCACAAGGCTCGATTCTTGGACCGCTTTTATTCTCCTTTATTCATTAATGTCATCTTTACTGTCTGCAAAAATTCATCTATGCATGCTTATGCTGATGATATTCAACTTTATCTTTCGAGTAGTGTTGAACTCATAGATGACCTCTCTGGTAGACTGAATGAAGATCTAAGTAACATATTTAACTGGGCTTGTAGTAATGGTCTTCAAGTCAATGCAGCCAAATCTTATAACGCTTACGCGTTTGCTAAGCAACTGCTACTCCTAGTTTAGTTTAATTGAAACCATTAATATTTTTGTTTTTTGTTTCACTAGGTATATTTTTCTTATTAACTAATGAAGTCGTTGGTGATCTGCAGCAAGTGGAATGTGCATAATTATATGCAATACGCAATTTGAGCAATCATTCTGGTTAAGCTGTTGGACATTTTCCATAATAATGTCAACTATTCGTTTGTTCGGCATGCGCATACTGCTGCAATATGTGCAGTGCAGAAAAGCAGTAGCAATGCATAGCATGCGCAATATTGCGCTACGAACAAAACCTACGAGAGCCGTTTTACAATTCCGTGGAAAATGAAACAAGGCATGTTATTTCGCAATATAGTCTCCTTTTAGGTCGATTCACTTCGTCCAACGTTCCTCAAATTTTTTGATCCCATCCAAAAAATACGTTTTCGGAAGGTCCTCAAAATAGGCCTCTGTTTCGCTGATGAACTCCTCTCTGGTGGTGAATCTCTTCCCAAAGAGGCATTCAGGTTTGGAAACAGAAAATAGAAGGGACCAAAAGTAACAGAAATCCTCAATGTGTGTAACGTTGACCCCTGCCGCGAAGGCTTAATTCAACGGTGCTCCAAAGCTTGGGACCAATATGAAGCGTCGGCCAGCGCAACTTCGGAATTCAAAAGATCCACCAGAAAGGTTCCCCTAATTTCATACCACAGACCAACAATATGCTGTCATATTGACTCTATTCATGGCCGTGTCACATTTAGCCACTTCAATTTAAGCATGACTAGGTTATTTAAATAACCCTGGATTATCTCGGTATCAATGCCAATAATATAATCCTTACTTTTTGGCCGCAACCTCGTCATCATGATCAAATGATGCTCTCTGACATGAAAAACTAGGAGCGGCATCAAGGCCTGTCACTTATGTCATCAAGTTCCTCACCAAAAGTAACAGCTATTTTTGAAATTTCTATTCAAAAAGTCATATGGAAAGAGTAAGGCTATTCTATATTTGAATATAGCGATGTGATGCTTGTTAGCTAAGGAATTACTAGGAGTAGCAGTTGTTTAGCAAACGCATAAGCTGGCTACATAAATTGGTACGTTGAAGATACATTTAAGTCGGGTCGCTCGCTCTGATAAACTTTTTCCAAAGCAATAAAAGTAAAAATATAATGTTGTGTTGTTTCAAAAAATGGACATATTTCGTTTTGTCATTGTTAGGGAGATTTGCGTAATGAATAAACTTACCCGATCTCATAAACATTTTAATACAAAAAAATTTTTTTTTTTGTTAGCCGATCATAAGAAATAGATGGTTCGATAAAAAGTTCACTTATGCTACGAACCCTTGAGAATGCTTCATATGCCATTCCTAATGCAAATTCTTTTTCTCCAAAATCGATCTATGAATACTAATTGTATGAGCAAGTTGTAGTGGAATTTGCTTGCGAGTAAAATTGTTTGATCCTTTTTTAAATGATACTACAACAGGAGGAATAGGTAATGATGAGTATTAATAATGAGTAGTAATTAACGGGTCCGCCATCTAACGTCTTTATTTCAACTGGTGCTTATTTCGTGAATAGTAACACTTAGCTCATGTCTGATTCGACAGATAATTAGTTTTATTTTTCCGCTGAACGAATATGGTTCTGTATACGCTTGAACAACGCTGGGAAATATTGCGACATTACTTTGAAAATCATGGTAATGTTGCAGAATGTGTGCGAAAATTGCGTACGGATTTTGGAAGAAGAGAAGCACCGTCAGCTCCGTATGTTCGTTATCTTGTGAAAAAAAGTGAAAAAAATCTGGCATCCTCATCGATAAACCAAAGCGTGAAAAGCCAAAAGCAGTGCGTACACCCGAGAATATTGCTGCTGTGGCAGAAAGTGTGCGTGAAACGCCATCAACATCAATTCACCGTCGTTCTCATTAATTGAACATTTCAGAGACATCATTGAGACGAATTTTACATAAAGACCTTGGTATGACGCCATACAAAGTCCAATTGGTTCAGGAGTTGAAGCCAACTGACCATCCAATACGTTTTCGCTTTGCTAAGTGGGCCTGCGATCGACTTACTGCGAGAAGATGCCGATTTTGCCAAAAAAAATCATCTTTTCAGATGAAGCTCATTTTGATCTTGACGGGTATGTAAACAAGCAAAATTGTCGCATTTGGGGCACAGAAAACCCTCACGCATACATTGAAAAGCCGCTGCACCCAAAACGAGTCACTGTTTGGTGCGGATTTTGGTCCAGAGGCATAATTGGGACATTTTTCTTCGAAAATGAGCAAGGAGTGGCCGTTACAGTCAATGGCGATCGTTATCGGGCCATGTTGAACGAATTTTTGTTCACAAAAATTGAAGAGGAGGATATTGGCAACATTTGGTTTCAACAGGACGGCGCTACGTGCCACACAGCCGAAGCTACACTCGATGTTTTGCGCCCTGTTTTTGAAGATCGCATTATCAGCCGCAGAGCTAATGTCGTTTGGCCACCTCGGAGCTGCGATTTGACACCGTTGGACTATTATTTGTGGGGTGCCCTCAAAGATAAGTGTTACGCCGAAAAGCCAGAGACAATTGACGCTTTAAAGGACACTATTCGTGAAGCCATTGGTGAAATACAGCTGCACACAATCGATAATGTGCTTAAAAATTTTACCGATCGTGTAGGCTACTGCATGGCCAGCCGAGGCAGCCATTTGAATGAAATTATTTTCCATTATTAACCGGAAAGATTGTACTTTCAAATAAAAAAAGAAATTTGTGAAAATATTTAGTAGTTTTTTATAGAATTTTCAAAAAAAAAAGTTATTTGGCGGACCCTTTATAACTCAGAACTTGCACATGCAAGTTCTTATTGCTCAGAACTCTCTACTTATCATATTTGAGTCGCCTTTGTTATCTCGCATTATTGTACATAAGCATATTTCAATAAATCATTCGATCTTCTTAGCTTAAGCAGCGTGGTTGTTTCATTCTTCGTGTAATACACAACATAAATGGCGACGAAGTCAATTCAAAGACAAAAAAAAGCTAAAACATTTATTCTTAGTTGAATTTCAACAACTAGCGCTCGAAAATCCGCGCAAAATAATCGTTATTATTGGGTTCTATGCAATTGAATCAATAATTCAACAGAAACTAAAAAAAATATAACGCAAAAATTTAACCAACAATGCCTAATACGTCAGACACACCAACTACAACAATGTTTCATACAGCACAACTAACGGAGTTTCAACCGGATTCCAAGAGGTGGCAAATCTGGCAAGAAAAGTTTGATATTCTTACTTACTTACTTACTTAGTTGGCGCTACAACCGTATGTCGGTCTTGGGCTCGTCTAAGAATTTGCGCCAGCCATTTCTGTCTTTCGCTTGCTGGCGCCAGTTGGAAATTTCAAGCTTCGTCAGGTTGTCCTCTACTTGGTCTTTCCAACGAAGATGCGGTCGTCCTCTTCTGCGTTGACCGCCGCTGGGTACCGAATCGAATGTTTTCTTCACTGGAGCATCGTCTTTCATGCGCTGAACATGACCAAGCCAGCGAAGCCGCTCGATTTTAATGCGCTTGACTATGTCGATGTCAGCGTACAGCTCATACAGTTCATCATTCCACTGTATTCGGTACTCGCCATTGACGCAGATTGGTCCGTAGATCTTACGAAGAATCTTTCTCTCGAATCTAAAGTCTTTTCATCTGAACTGCTCAGCGTCCAGGTTTGTGATGCATAAAGTAGGACGGGCATGATGAGCGATTTATAGAGCGTGATTTTCGTTCGTCGAGAGAGGGCTCTGCTTCTCAATTGCCTACTGAGGCCAAAGTAACACCTGTTGGCAAGAGTTATTCTTCGTTTGATCTCAATGCTGATGTCGTTGGTTGAGCTAATGCTGGAACCAGATAAACGAAGTCCTTCACAACCTCGAAGGAGGTACTGTCAACTGTAACGTGGGTTCCAAGACGCTGGGACTGTTTGTTTGTTGACACCAAGTATTTCGTCTTATCTTGATTCACTGCCAGACCCATTCGACTTGACTCTCTTTTATAAATCAACTGCTTGGAGGAAAATGGAAAAAAGGAGACCTTATTAAAAGGCATTGGTTCAACAGCTTACAATCTTTTACATAGCCTATGCAGCCCGGACAAACCAATCTCAAAGTCTTATAAAGATTTAATTAACACGCTATTGGATCATTACACTCCACCTACAATTATTTTTAAGGAAAGGAGAATTTTTCACTCAGCACAGAAATATTTTCAATTCAATTCATTTGTACATTAAGGCAAGCCTTATGTAGTACATCGAAAACACGTTTATATATCTACGAGTAATTTTGTTAATTTGATTCTTACAGACTAAGTTTGCTTACTAAAGCTAATATTTAAGTTTAACATTAGGTAATAATTAAGTACGAAAGTACAATTAAATACTAAAAAACCTAACAAGAGCCAGTTTAAAGAGTTTGTTATCTCGAATTGATTTAATATTTGTTGGTATAGAATTCCAAAGTTTGACAGCACTAACAAAAAACGTTCTAGAGGTCACTAAGTATTTAAATCTAGGTATTATAAGATTTAGTGTTCTACGTGATTGAGTATAGCTAAGTTTGACATACAGGTAATGAGGGCACCGGGAAAGCATAAGCTTATGGAGAAAAATTAAATTTAGTACATTTAAGTAGGTCGAGATATCACAGTTAAATATTTGTCGAGAGTAAGTCGAAATATGATCATACTTCCTTAGAAGGAAGATGTATCTCGCTGCATTGTTCACAACCAGTTGAAGTTTGTGCTTAGAAGCAGAATCCAAGTTGCCATAGACTAGAGCACTGTATGATATAAGTGGAGACAAAAGAGTTCTTACAAGTTTCAGTTTTATTTCAACTGAGAGGAAACTAGAGGAAGCCCATAATTTTCTTATAATTGCATACATTTTGCTTACTGTGTGACTTATATGATCACAACAGCTTAAGTTCCTATTCATCTTGAAACCTAAGCTTGTTACACAAATATCATAGTTTATAGGTTTATTGTTGACGCAAACTACAGGAAGCGAATGAATGTCAAATTTTGTTGGACAGATTGGTAAAGCTTGCGTTTTTGTTGCATTTAACTTTAAACTGTTGTCGACAGCCCATTTATAAATTCTTTGCAAGTCCTCGTTTAGCCTACATACAAGGTCCTCAAGGAGACATGTTGGTCGGGAAAGGTAAACTTGTGCGTCGTCAGCATATAAATGAATAGATACAGATTCACAACAATGTACTATATCGTTTATAAATATATTAAAAAGAATAGGTCCCAGTATAGAACCTTGTGGCACACCGGATACAATTCTTTCCAAATTTGA
Source organism: Dichetophora obliterata (assembly GCA_963920525.1). Taxonomy (NCBI): domain Eukaryota; kingdom Metazoa; phylum Arthropoda; class Insecta; order Diptera; family Sciomyzidae; genus Dichetophora; species Dichetophora obliterata. The sequence goes on from OY986440.1 coordinate 10,150,654, forward strand.
TTCTCTCCCATTTGAACAAACACGTTGAAATCTAGAGTTTAAGTAACTTTGTAGTAACTGAATCGCGTATACATCAAAACCATAATACTTTTCTAACTTTATAAGCATAACTTCAAAATTCAGCGTATCGAAAGCTTTAGAAAAATCTAATAATACTAGAATTGAGAGTTCTCCATTGTCATATTTTTCACGTAAGTCCTCAATAATTTTTAACATGGCCGTGGCACAACTATGTTTCTCTCTAAACCCTGATTGATAGTCGCTTAAGAGCCGATTGGTATTGAGGTGTTTAACGATCTGTTTAGCCAATAATTTTTCGTAAATTTTAGAAAGAGCTGGTAATATACTGATTGGTCTAAAATCTTGTACCGCCTGTGCCTCCTTCTTTTTTGCAACGGGTATCACGTTTGCAATCTTCCATTTGGAAGGAAATATTCTTGTTGTAAGAGAGAAATTTATAATATGTATTAATATACCGACGACTTGTGGCAAAATAAGCTTAACAAATTTGAGGTTTACTCCATCTTCTCCAAAAGCATTAGATTTTATGCCTAACAAACATCTTAAAATATCTTCTTCAGTAGCTATTTCGAAATGAAAGAGGCTTTCTCTGTTGTATAGTAAATTTGGATTAACTAAGAACGACGAGCTATCTGTAGAACTAGTTACTGACAAAAAGTATTTATTAAGGGTGTCGGAATCTATCTTAATTTCTGTGTTCTTCTGCTTTCCAATGCCAAGGGACTTGAGGTTGTTCCACAATTGTTTTGAGGAAAGACCAGGTCGCAGCTTCGACTCAAAATAACGCTTTTTTGCTGCTTTAGTAATAAGCGTTGCATAGTTACGAACCTGACGGTAAGTTTCCCAGTTTGAATTTGTTGGGTTACGTTTCCAACGGCTATACATTCTTCCTCTATCTTTGATTGATTTTAAAACATTCGAATCAAACCATGGTTGGCTAGAATTTTTTAATTTCATTTTAACTAAGGGAACATATTTTTCATACAGATAGTTTAGTAATGAGGTGAGATGGTCAACTTTTTCATCGACATCAGCAAATAACCAACAGTCTTGCCAATGCAAATAGGAAGCTTCTGCAACTAATGCTGTAATGTCAATTCTTTTGAAATCTCTAAAAGTAATAAAGGAATCTACTTTGTCTTTATTTAAATTGATATCATAGGCAACAAAAAGCATGTCGTGGTCACTTATTCCAGGTAAAGATAGCTGTTCAAAATGGTTTACCTTTGCTCTGTCAGCAACACAGGCAATGTCAAGTAGACTCGGCTTTGAAGAATGACTATATCTGGTAGGATAATTATTAAGAATACAGAGTCCTGATCCGGTCAACTTATCAACGAGGTCTATACTACGACTATCAGCTTCAAGCAAATCAATGTTCAAGTCCCCACAAAGCAACATGTGTTCATACTGCGTGCTATATTCTATTAAATTTTGGAATAACTTTGAAAGATCAAAATGCCTCGAAGGGTTGTAAACACACGTTAAAAGACATTTTTGTATCTGATATTTCAACTAACAAATATTCCACTGTGTCACTTGTATCCGATTCAAAAACTAATTTATTCTTAAATTCGCGTTTTATATATAGAGCGACTCCACCACCTCTCGATCCCGTGCGCCGATCATTACGTATAAGTTTATAATTATTTAGTGACACTATCTAGTCATCGATTTCTTCTTGAAACCATGTTTCTACGACACCAATTATGTCTATGTTAAGGAACGCTAGAATATTATTCATATAATCACGCTTGAAACTGTTAAAGCTTCGAGCGTTAAAAAAACAGATTTTAAGACCATTGTGGTTTTGGCATATTAATTGCAAAATGAGTTTTTAATTGTCAGTGCTGCTCGCATCATATTCAATCATAATGATTGAAAACGCTACTCTTAAACTGGCTAAATACGTTAGGTGAAACAATTTAAAAATATTGAAAATTGTAAATACAATAATTTAAAACAGTTTCAAAGATTAAAATGAAATGAAAATAGCAAATTAAATGATAAAAAACAGTTTCATAGAAAGAACAAATATTAAATGAAGATCTATTAAGTAAGGATCGAAGATAAATAATAATAGTTAAAAATAAAATGATCTGCATGGTATTACAAAGAAGAAGCATGCTCTTGGTGTTGTTTTTCAGAACTGAGGATATTATCAATATCATTTCGGCTTGTAATACGAAATGCTTCTTCACCTCTCCGCTTACGAATAAACACCTGTCCACGTATCGAAAAAGCTGCAGCCAAAAGATTTTGTCTCTTAAGTTGAGAAGCATGAAACATAAGCTCTCTATTTGCTCTAGTGAGACTTTCATGCATATATATGTTTGCATTACCTTGGATGCCAACATCCCCCAAGGCAAGCGAACGTTTGTTTGCTTTACAGAAACCAGCCAGAGCTTTAAAGAGTTGGTTACGTGAGTGGGCGGAGAAGAGTTTAACAATAATCGGCGACGCTTTATTTTCTCGTTGACTTTGCAGCTGAAAAATCTCACGCACCTGTGGTGGTTCAATGCGAATCGATTTGCATATTTCTTCAAAGAGACTTATGCACGAGCTTTCAATGTTGTTGGGAATGCCGTTTATAATGAGATCAGTTGCGATCAGTTCGCTCTCACGTTTTTCCACATCTCTTTTAATGATGAGCAGCTGTTGTTTAATTGCTGGAATTTCGTCGCTCACAGCTTCAACTGCAGTAAGCCTGACGCTTATTAATTTGTTTGATTTTTTCAGCTCAAGCACCTCATTAGATAAGTCGTTGAACTGTCGTAGAAGCCGCTCTTCGCTGCATTTTAACTCACTTTTTACCTCTTTTATCATTTCCTCCTTTATTTTCTTTAGCTCACGAAGCCATGCTGCCGGTAGATCGTTTGGCGACTTTGGCGAAATATGAAAGCGAAACAGTGGCGCAGTGGTACGCGAGAGTTAAAAAGCTAGCCATGAAATGCAAATTTGGCAGCAATTTAGAGGCGTTTCTTCCGGACAAATTTATTATTGAACTACCACGTAAAATTTTCGAAAGCATGTGCGAAAAAGAAGAAAACGCTGGCAGAAGCTCTTAAACAAGCGATGATCTTAGAACTGAAAGATAGCACCAAAATTTCTGAAGGTGAAACAAATGACAACTTCATCAAAAAAGACACAGTTTCGATAGTATCGTAAGTATAGACGTAGAATTCCTTTTTATACAGTAATAGAGAAAAATTCTGTTTTTTTTGTTTATATTTTTCAACACTTTTTTAAAGCGTTTCATCTTCTAAATGAAAATTATTCAAAAACAAACTTGTTGTTGTTGGCTTTCTTCAAACTTAAATATATAATAAACTGGCCATTTCAGCCCTTGGAAGGACTTTGACCTAGCTTCTATTGATCAATTGTGTTGTGCGTGTTATTAAATGTTTGATCACAAATGACCGAGAACTGGACCTACGTGTTTTATGCCGACTCCGAACGGCTTATGTTCTCAAGAAGCTTTACATGGCAATTTTTACTCTCTGAGGTTTGCCATTGTCTGCAGAGAGGTGACGACCGAACAGAAAAATTATTTCAATTGAAAAAAACTTTCTGTCTGACTGGAATTGAACCCGGGCTACCGCGGTTCCTTAGCTTAGGAGCCACGCACTCTACCCACTAGGCTACGGCCGCCACAAACTTACCTGATCTAAAAAGCTCACAATTAAAATCATGTAAGTATTTGCTTTGTTTTATAAAAAGTTTTCGTTTGATATTTTTGGTGATGAGTTTGTTGTTCTTGTTCATTTGTTTTGTTGGTTAAAACTAAATGTAATTCAAAGTTTTGTTTAATTAATGGAAATAAATATGGATAAATTTGAATTATTTATTTTTCCTGTAGTAAAGAGCATATGTATATTTTAAAACTAATTTAAAATTAAAATTTTAGTTAACAAAATATATTTTAAATATGGAAAAAATACAATGCATAATATAAATAATTTGAATTTATTGTGGTATTTAAAAAATAAATGGAGTTTTTAAAGCACAACGAATGCTTAGTAACGCATGCGCAAATTTGCGTAGTAGTATACATACATACTGCCTCTGTAGCTACACGCATCTGTATTCGCTATTGTATTTATCTTGCTGAAAAAAGACATTCGTTTTATTCATACTCCAACTCATGGCAGAATAACCAAGAAGGGCCGACTCGGAGAGGAATGAAGTAGAAAGCAAAGAAAAGCGAGCTAATTCTCAAAATCAGCTGTACATGTCGAGTAAAAATTAAAAATATCTAAAAAACTTTCTGCTAACTGAACCAACAACAATCACCAAGAAAATCTAAGACAACGACGCACAGAGAAGAGCAAGATCACAGTGGTTGAGCAGCGTTAGAGGGGATGAACCGAATCTTCCACAAATAACAGAAGTTTGCTTACTATGTCCCGCTTTTCACTCGTCGCACACCAAGGTACATTAATATAGGTAGCGTCACGTGCGAGAACAACGTCAACACTGTCAAAACCTAGAAAAGAATAAAAACAAAAAAGAGCGCACCAAGCGAACAGCTGCTTTTGACATTTGAAATGTGAAAACTAGTAGAACATCACCAAAAATAATTAGAATTTAAACCAAACTAAAGCAACAATAAAACCAAAACAAATCAATATGGATTTTATTGGCAAAGTTGTGCTTATTAAAGGGGCAAGTTCGGGTATTGGCGATGCTAGGTTAGGTGCACAATTGGCGCTTGTTGGACGCAATTCGGAGCGGCTTCAGGAGACTGCTCTGAGCTGTGAAAGAAATTATAAAAAACCGCTGCTAATACAGGGAGATATGAACAAAGAAGATGATGTCCAGCGCGTTGTAACAGAGACCATGGCAATGTATCAACGACTGGATGTGTTGGTGAATGCAGCTGGCATCATTGAGAATGGTTCCATAGAGAACACCTGCTTGCAGCAATTCGATCGAGTAATGAATACCAATGTGCGGTCTATTTACCAGCTGACCATGCTAACAACGCCCGAACTGGTCAATAGCAAAGGCAGTATTGTCAATGTCTCGAGTGTTTGTGGTCTTCGTTCGTTTCCCAATATACTGGCGTACAACATGTCCAAAAGTGCTGTAGATCAGTTTACGCGTTGTGTAGCATTAGAGCTGGCTGCGAAGGGTGTGCGTTGCAATTCCGTAAATCCTGGAGTTATTGTCACAGAGTTGCACACGCGTGATGGGATGGATGAAGATGCTTATGCTGCATTCCTGGAACATTCCAAGACTACACATGCCCTAGGACGAGCCGGCCAAGTTGAAGAGGTGTCAAGAGTTATATGCTTTCTAGCCAGTGAAATGGCAATCTTTATAACCGGTGTCAATTTGCCCGTAGATGGTGGACGTCATGCAATGTGCCCAAGATAGATTGAACTCGACTTTTTTAAACAGCCGTAATTAAATTCTTGTGATATTTATATTAGTTTTAAACTAATTAAATTTGGTGCTTGATTAAAGACTGTGTTTCGCTAACTTGCTTGAACGCTAGTTGGCAAACACTTAAAATTTCCTGATCTGGTAAAAATTACCACACTTTTTTGTATCATTTTACCGCCGCTTTAATTAATTCTTTTATAATGGAAAAAAATCTGTTTTTATTTTAAGTTTTTTATTTAAAAATTCTTTTCTTCCTTTCATTTCAAATTTACAAGTTAAAAATACGACTCATTAACATTCGTATCCGTAAGACTTGATAATCTTGTTGTTCTTTGTGGTTTTTTTTTTGCAAAGTTTCCCCAATAGGCCTAGTCCATGGGTTAATATACATTATATGTATGTAAGCTGTAAAAATGATGAATTACCATCAAAAACTTAACTTAAGTAACTAACTTACCATAACGTAGCTTAAATTAAAATCTTAAGGTATTTCTTGCTGCCCATAATGCGCTGCTTTGCCTTTTGAATTTTGAGGCGCTTGTTCATATGCTTTATGCGGAAATGCATTCTGCATTTGAAAAAGAACTTTTTCACATGTGTCGGCAATTTTATGGCAGAGCTCCTCTCCAGCAAGAAAGACTGAAAATGTTTCATTGCAACAATTTTGCTTCCGTTTACTTCGTGAAAAATTTTTTCCAAGGCCTTCACCTCACTCAAAAAGACTTCGGAAGGTTTCTTAAGACCTCCTTTCGAAACTTGATCTATCCAAGTCATCGAGCTTTGACTGGTTTCGCACTGGTCTAATTTCAGCTTGTGAACTACGTAGCCCGCTACATATTCTAAAGCGTCCTCATGAAGACTATCCATTTCTGAGCTGTTATTTTCTGAATCATGCAGCTCTTCAGAAAATTCTTGAGCGGCATTAGCTTCCTCAGAATGGACAAAATCGAAAGATTCTCCGAAATCGTCGACGTCACGTCCTCCACTTCTGTTTGGATCGCAGAAAATCTGCGAATTATTGGAAGAGTTCAACCACTGGACGTCATCCTTTTCTACATTACCCGTATTGTTTAATAATTCTGTGTTTTTAGCTATGTTGTAAGAAACTTTTAATTTTGCTTTTGACTTAAAGTAATTATTAGTAATTATTTATGTACCTCTCCAGCTGTGAGGATGGGTTACCTTATTACATTATATTGCTTGACTACATTGTTAGGTCTAAGTAAGATAAGTTGTTAATTTTAAAGTTAATCTAAATACTAAATCTAGATATACTTAAATTCTTGTATATAATCTGTTAGTTAATCTTTATTCAAAGTTCTTTCTTTTTATTTGTTTTTTTTTTTATTTTTTTATTTATTAAACTAAATTAACATTAGCCTAATAAATTTTGAACACCATTAAGCGTCCGCACAAACATTTTTTGAAATTATTAAACTAAATAAATTTTAGCCTAATAAGTTATAGTAACGAAAACAAATTAAATCCGTATTGATCGACGCGAATGCCTTGAAAAAAAATTTAATATTAGTTAGGTTGAATAGATAAACTTATATATATATATATGTATACATGTTTTATGTACTAACGATGCAAATATTTACCTAAAACATATTTCCGCATCCGAAATTTGAAGTCTCTAGGGCTGGGATGATCGTTTAGACCGCCCTTACTCCGTATTGCGCCGAAAAAGTTTTCAATTACATCTTGGTTCAAGCGGTACGTCAGAATGTAGTCCATGCCGTATCTAGTTTTAACATACTCGTATATTTGGCGGAGTGCATTGTTGGTCATTAGTATTCCCTTTTGAAATGGAGCTAAGGACTTTTTTGTGGGCATTATCGGGTTTGCCATGAAACTGTCCATTTTCGACAGGACTTCGTTTTGGTAAGAGAGATCCTTGCCATATGGTTTCTGAAAGTAAACATAAAGGCAATAAAAATATATCTATGTATAAGTTTTTAATTTCCAAAGCTTGTAAACTGACCAAAAGAGTTTTTATTAAATAATAACAATAAGAAGCAATAATTATCAAAAATAGCGTTTACATTCTGTAAAGCACAGATTTTCGGAAAGATATGCAAATAATTTGAATTTTTTTTATTACCTTTCCTGGATAGTTCATTGTTGCTAATTTAGAATTAAGGACATCAAACCAATCATTCATAAGTTGAATGAAGTCTGCGGTTTCCAGAGGCTGATACAGTTCTCGACCTAATGCGAAGCATCGTTTAATGGCGTTTGCTGTTGAATTTGAAAACAGCTGCGCTGCAAGTTTAACTTTTTGTCGACCTGTGGAGTATAATTAATGACTTATAATAAAATCGAAAAATATATTTGTTTCACCTGCGTTACGTACTGACAAGTGTTCATCCGTAAGCTTATAAGCTATGGACACATCCGATTTCGACACATTATCGATGACTTCCTTTATCGTTTTAGGTGTGATGATGACATCATTCCATAAAAACCCGGAATCAAGGAAATGATTCCTTACAAGCTTAAGAAGGTGGGGAGCATCGGCAAATATAAATACTTTGTCATCTGCGTTAATAGGGCTTTGGAACCATGGCTTTTCTATTTTGGCAAAAAATTAGTATTGAACGGTCGATCATTAAATTTCTTGCTTACCTGCAGATACCCCAAGCTCTCTCCACAGCGTTTGGTTGGTGGGTCCCATGTCCGAAACCATGCCAACAACCGTATAACTAGCATTGTAAAGTGCCATAATCAACTCTATGACAATGTTTTTAGTCATTTTGCAATCGAATGCATAGAATACTGGCTGCTTCCATGACTTCTTCAGACCTCTAGCCATTGCAACCTGAACGTAGTTACTTGGCTCTCTGACCAAGTCTCCAGAAGGGTCATATTCGTAGGCAGCACAAACTTTCATTTCGTCGAATGAAAGGACGCAAATTTTTTCATCTTCGGAAAGTGATTTGTCGAACTTCATGCTGTCTAAGCAGAAACGAAGTATGCCCTCTTCTATTTCTACTTTCCTGGCCCACCTTTGCAATGAAGATTCGTGGGGCAATGGACATCCTTGGGCATACAAATGCCTGTACGCCCTAGGTCCAGAAGCATGAAGACATATTGCGTTTGAGATATCTTCCCAAGACCATTTTTGCTTGCTGACTGGATTGTGAAGTTTCCGAATTTGCCCTTCAGTAAGGAATGAGCGCAAAGATTCGTCCATACGTTTCCTTTTCTCCATCTCATTCTTGAAACTGGCAAGTTCTACTTCCAGTTTTTTAATTTTTTTATTTAAATAAATAACTTCCAGGAAGCTTCCACTCTCTATTGCAACATTGCTAAACCAATAAAATTAATGTTGAAAAGTAAAAGAAATACATTCAGTTATTGTCTATATGTCTTCAATTAAGTATTATGCACTTACTCGGTTTGCGTGCAGCAATCCTTATGTAATACCTCGATACTTTCCTGCATTGGAAGCATTTGTTCATCGAGGATTTCTTCTGTCTGTGATAGTTGCGGGACAGAGTCGGACAGTATTGACCTGTGAAGATACGCGGAAAAACAAGTGAGGGGTATAAAAATTTTAAAATTCGAAGACTTTACATTGTTGTGGATTCTCTTGGATGTAAGCGTGTCTGTGGGTGGATTCAATATTCTTTAATAGAGTACATCCTCATGCAATTAAAATATTTTCGCTTCTTATCCAATGATTTCCGACAACACATAGAGGGAAGAACGGACGAACGTCTTCTCTGGTGTATACTTAGGAACTAAAACATTTTACTTACTCTGCTAGACCGCAGTAGCCGACTTCTTCAAGCATTTCCTCCATAGGGAGGATTTCATCAGCTTCATGAGCTGCACTGGACACTGCTTCAGCTGCGAAGGGTATTAATGTGACCTTGGAAGGGGCAGCTCCAGGCTGCAAACGCGGTCTTTTAGTTGGGTCACCTGGACGTTCAATAAAATCACTTGGAAGGAAATGTTTCTCACACACGAAGTCATTTATTTTAAAAAACATTGCACAGCTTTCATTCCATCTGCAACGCTTGACTTCATATTTTGGAACTTTGAAAAACGAAACATTCCCTTCCCCTTTTTTTATTTTACATATAGCACACTTTTCATATCTCATTTTAACACAAATATTTTAAAAACAAATGCACAAGAAATTTATAAAAAGTAAACACAAAGGCAATTGGCAAATGTAAACAATAAAGTGTCAAAATAAGCCAACAGCTGATTTCGACAGTCTTGACGATGGAAAAAATTGAGCGGCCTGTCTCACGTAACGCTACCTAATAAATGTACCTTGGTCGCACACGAAAATTCTCGAGCTTGCGGCGAAAGCAATTATTGCTCCGAGAGCAATAATTCTCTTGCTCTGATAGCAAGATCTCTTTGTCCCGCTTTTCACTCGGCAATAATTGCCTTTGCCGCAAGCAGTTTGTCGATTATTCGCCCGCATGAGGGGGCTAACGAAAGTCCCCTTTAAACCCGAGTAATCAACAAACTACTTGCGGCGAAAGAAATTATTGCTCATAGAATTGCTGAGTGAAAATCGGCCCTTTGCAGCGCATGCAGAACCAAAACAACAATATCAGCGCCTAGTAGCAAAGTTGCCAGTTGTGTCGGAAAAATCCCATTCGTGAAATTTTTTTTTGTGGGAATTCCTATTAAATTTTTTAATTCAGCGTTGTATTTTTAATTGGCGTGGGAGTTCAGTGGGGTATTTTTTGAATTTTCGTGGGAGTTTGGTTATATTCTTCCTAAATTTTTTTTTCTCTTTTAGTAAGCAAAACTTCTTTGTGGTATTTCTAAATGTTTTTTAAATTACTTGGGCATATGGGACTTATTATGGTATATTTTAATGCGAATGAGATTTTATGAGTGGTAATTTTAAATGCATATGGAATATGTGGTGGTATTTTGAAAACGCGTGGTATTTTTGTGGTTATTTGTAATGATCGTGGGATTTTTTTTTGTACTTTTTTGTTTTATCTTTACCATGGTAATTTTTGTTGTATTTAATTTATGTTACTGTCAAAAAAGGAATTTTTTGTCGGAATTGTTTTAGATTTTAACTGGGAACCTTGGCTTGTAGTAGTACATTTTTTTGTAGCCACATACTGGCTCTCTAGCTACATGCATCTGTATTCTCTATTGTATTACAACCCAACAAGCCATGAATGTCACTGTTCCAGCTAAACGATGCTTAAAACGGCAGCGTCTGATTTGCTGGTATGAAAACGACATGTTTTTGTACCTGTTAACCGTTCTCTATATAATTGTGAAGTCCTTTTTTATATTTATCAAGAATCGAATTGAAATTAATGTCATATTCGCTTGATGCGTCGTTTGTTCTTGTTTTTTTCCACTCGCTTTTGCACCCGTTCGCCAAAAAACTCTAAAATATGCATTGAATCTTGTATTGAAATCAAGGTAGTGCAGTTGAGTTGCCGTTAATTGTTAAGTTTATTGTTGCAGCTTAATAAAAACCATTTTAAAACAAATTTTTAACAACACATAAAATTAATATACAACTGTAAACATTGCACCGTGTGAATGAAGCACATTAACTTATATGTATCTGAACATGCTCATATTTCTCTTTGACAATTGCGGCTGACTTCACTGTAAGAATAACAAAGAAGAAGAATCGACTTGACACCATATTGAGAAAATGTATTTCCGGTGACTTTCTTTTTTAACCTGCAACTTGATTGCAACAAGTAAAATAAAATCAAAATTTTTAAATATAATCTTCTGGTATTTTTTCATCCTCAGAAGTGGGAATTTACTCAGAAAATTAAACTTTAAAAGTAGATTTGTCAATTTTTTAAAAAATGCCACCACGAAGACTATCGCGTCAAGAAGTTTCTGAGGTATTGATCGAAGCTGGAATTTCATTTCCAGAAACAGCAACGGTGGCTCAATTACGACCATTATATGAGCGATTGATGCAGGAAAAACACGCAGCACAAGGTGATGATCCAGAAATTGGATTTCCTGATGTTCCACCTAATACTGCTAGTACAGCAGCCAATGACACTTTAGCCAGTGATGGTCACTTTGGAGTTTTTGTTGAAGCTCCTGCTGCAACTGATATGATGCCTGCTGGGAGCTCTTCTGCCTCCGCTCCTGTGGTGATTGGCGCAACCATGGGCGATTCTGCCGTCAATGGTGCAATCACTTCTGCTTCTGCTGTCACTGCTGCAATCACTTCTGTCTCTGCCGCCACTGCTACAATTATTTCTGCCTCTGCTGGCACTGCTGTCATTGATGTTCCTTCTGTCACTTCTGTCCCCGCTGCCACTGACGCCACTGCTGCCATTGCCACAACTTCATCTGCTGCGGAATCCTCTTCCTTGTCTGCCGGTTGCTATGAGCTTGATGAAGAACTAGCTCGCCTTCGCAAGCAAAAAGAATTATTGTTATTAAGACGAGAACTAGAGCTACTGCAGAACCAAATGCCACAAACGCAAGCTGTAGATGTGATGGCAATTGACTCAATGGTCAATAAATTTAATGGAGATGACACGTACGACGTTAAAAAGTGGATCCTTGACCTTGAGGATGCATTTGATTTGTTGGGCTATAAGGGCAGAACAACACTAATATGTGCACGTCGGCTCCTAGATGGAACTGCTAGACTCTTCGCTCGGACAATAGTGTCGGGAACTTATGAAGATTTGAAGCAATCTTTGTTGGAAGAATTCGGCCACTCACAAACTTTGTTCGAGGTATATGAGCAGCTCAAAAATAGGAAGCTGAGACAGTCTGAGAGCATTCAGCGTTACGTTGTGGAGATGAAGATGATAGCAGAGAAAGCAAATATTCCGGAACAAGATTTAGTTGACGCCATAATCCGTGGCATTAATGATCGAAGTTCTCTCTCAACTATGTTGTACCAGGCCACGACACTTCGTCAACTAAAATTTCAAATGGAAAGGTATGAGAAGCTGCGCCCAAAAATGGCAGCTCCAGTACAACGTATGCAAGTGAGCACGTATGAGCGTTCTTTATAAGCAGCTGGCCCAACCACTTCATCAGAGAGTCATCGCCGAACTGCCGCTACTTCCGTAAAACCTGCTGCTTCTGCTCTAAAGACTTCGCCTCAGACTGATGGCCCACGCTGTTTTAACTGCTCGCAGTTTGGCCATTATCAGTCACAGCGCACAAGACCAAAACGATTGCAGGGATCGTGCTTTAAATGTGGAGAAATGGGACACTTCCACCAGGCATGCCCACGGAAATTAAACACCATTGCTGCTGTCGAGGAATCATTGAGAGATGCGAATGAAGCTGAAGCCCTGTTGTCTCCAGAGGAATCTGAGTTGGTCAGGACTGTCAACGCATTGCAAATGGTAAGTGTCACTTTTTTTGATAAACAAAGCAAACGCACAGAAAATTACAGCATTCTCACTCTCTTTGACACCGGTAGCCCGAAGAGTTTTATTAAAAGAGCTGCAGTCCCGTTCAAGATAGATGAGATTCTCAAGCCAACCAAATACCGTGGGGTGGGTTCAGAACAACTTAAAATATATGATGAAATTTTATGTGAAGTCAGTATTGGAAATCAAAAAGTAAAGCATTCATTTTCAGTTTTACCAGATTCTGATCTGTCAGTTCCCATATTAATTGGACGGGACTTAATGAAACAATTTAACATATTTCTTTGTAAACTACGAAAAAATGTGAATTTAAACAAAAAGTTAAATGAATTTAAAAAAAATAATAAATGCTTAAGTTTGAAAGTTTTACCCGACTGTGCGTTTGATTTGATTAAAGTGGAAAATGTTCATGACCAGTGTCCGATGCAAGGGAATGAGGATTCGCTTGGTTTAGGGGAAAAAATAGCAACGGAATCAGCTTCAGGGAATTCCTTGGCTCCAATAAAGGAGTATATTTAACAACTAAATGGGGTTGTTTTGGTTAATCGCGACAAAAACGGTAAAAATAACGATGAGATTGATATTGATGAACGTGTCTTTGCTATTTCAGAGATGTGCTCCGAATACAATATTGATATTAATCCCGAATTACCTAAGAAAGAAAGAGAAGCCTTGCAGTCAGTGGTCGTTAGTAGTTATTGTAATCCTCCTCCAGAAATAGAAATAGAGCCTTATGCTTCAGAACTAAAGATAAACTTAACTGACGATACCCTTTTTCATAGCGCACCTCGTAGACTTTCGTATTCAGAAAAAATTGAAGTGCAGGCTATCATTGATGAATTGTTAGAGAAGAATATTATAAGGCATAGTAATTCACCCTACGCTTCGGCAACGGTTTTAGTTAGGAAAAAGAGTGGAGACGGTAGACTTTGCATTGATTATAAGTTTTTGAATAAAAAAACAGTCCGTGATAACTTCCCAATGCCATTAATTGAGGACTGCTTAGAATACTTGGAAGGCAAAAATTTTTTCACGGTATTAGACCTAAAGAATGGATTTCATCAAGTGCGAATGCATGAGGGGTCAATTAAGTATACTTCATTTGTGACCCCTGGGGGTCAATATGAGTATACTAAAATGCCATTTGGGTTAAAAAATGCTCCAGCATTCTTCCAAAGATTTATTTGCGATATTTTAAAAGACTTATTGAATTCGGGGAAAATAGTTGTTTTTATGGATGACATAACGATAGCAACTAAAGATCTTGAAACTCATAAGAAAATTGTAAGTGAAGTGCTTGGCCGTTTGTATCAGAAAGGTTTAGAATTGAAAATGAGCAAATGCAAATTCGGCTACTTTGAAATCAACTTTTTGGGTTACATGGCTAGTGAAAAAGGGATTCGACCTAGTGAAACACATATCAAAAGCATTAAGAATTTTCCCCAACCTCAGAACTTTAAGCAACTTCAGCAGTGTCTTGGTTTATTCTCCTACTTTCGAAAATTTGTCCCGTCATTCTCAACAATTGCGAAACCTATGACCAACCTTTTAAAGAAAAACACTATTTTTAACTTCAGCCAAGATTGCAAAGAAGCATTTCATACACTTAGGAGCGCCTTAATTTCCTCACCTGTATGGGCTATATATAGCCCAAACAAAGAGACTGAGTTGCATACGGATGCAAGCAAATTAGGGCTTGGAGCTGCTCTAATGCAGAAACAAGATGACGGTAAATTCCATCCAGTGGCCTTCTTTTCCAAGACTGCCTCTGAGAGTGAATCAAAATTGCACAGTTTCGAATTGGAAACATTGGCCATAGTTTATGCACTTGAGCGGTTTAGGACTCAGTTAAAAGGTATTCCTTTTACTATGATCACTGATTGCAGTGCATTGGCTCAAGCAATGGGGAAGAAGCAGGTGAACCAACGCATAGCAAGGTGGGTCTTCAGCTTTGAAAACTACAATTATCAAGTTAAACATCGTAGTGGGATTTCAATGGGTCATGTTGATGCCCTTAGCCGATGTCATTTAGTTAGTTCTGATGATGTTAATGAAATAGATTTAAATATTCAAATTACACAAAACCGCGATGAGGCAATAAAAGCCCTAAGGTGTAAACTGGAGAATGCACCGGTGCAAAATTTTAAACTTAAAGAAGGATTAGTATTTAAAAGGGTTAAAACTTCTGATCAACTTCAGCTTTATGTACCTGTAGAAATGGAGAATAATATAATAAGGATAATTCATGAGAAAATTGGTCACATGGGAATAGATAAAACTGCTGACCAACTTAAGCAAAATTATTGGTTCCCAAAATTAAGAAAAAAGATAGAACGTCATATACGGAACTGTACAAAGTGTATAATTTATTCGCCAGCTGCTCGTTCAAATGAACACAATCTTTATAATATCCCAAAAAAACCCATACCATTTGACACCATTCATTTGGACCACTTTGGCCCTTTACCATCAATTCGTTCGCAAAGGAAACATATATTAGTTGTAGTAGATGGGTTCACAAAACATGTAAAGTTGTACGCTGTTAAGACAACCATTACTAAAGAAGCCTGCGCCTCCTTGCAGAGATATTTTGACAACTTCAGTCGTCCTAGGCGTATTGTTAGTGATCGTGGAACTTGTTTCACTTCTCAGGAATTTTCCAATTTTTTACGAAAAAATAATATTGAACATGTGAAAGTTGCAGTGGCGTCCGCTCATTCTAACGGGCAGGTTGAAAGGGTAAATAAGGTGCTTAAAGCAATACTAGCGAAATTATCAGAGCCGATAGATCATTCAGATTGGGTAGATAAGTTAGTAGATGTTGAATACGCTATCAACAATTCCGTTCACTCATCGACACGAAAATCTCCCTGCACGTTGCTGTTTGGTACCAATCAGAGGGGTAGAATTATCGATGAATTGACTGAGTATTTGGAAGAAAAAGGGAAACTTGATGCATGCGACCTAGAAAAAACACGTTCTGAAGCCTTAAAAAATATTGAAAGATCACAGCAATATAATCTTAATTATTTCCTTAAGCATAGTGTGCCGGCGAAATTCTATGAAGTGGGTGATTTCGTTGTTATGAAAAATGTGGATACTACAGCTGGAACGAATAAAAAATTCATTCCTAAATATAAGGGTCCTTATGTTATAGATAAAAAATTGCCTCATGATCGATATTTTTTAAAAGACATTGAGAATTTCCAAGTAACTCAAATGCCTTACGATGGTGTGGTTGAGGCAAAGCGATTAAGAATGTGGGTTTCCCAACCTGAAGCATCGGACGCTGTCAGAACTGATCTGCAGGGTGACACTGATCCATTAAAATTTTAATTAGCCGTCCTACTGTCATCTCGCTCGAGTCGATCGAGGTGTCAGGAGGGCCGAGCTGTAAACATTGCACCGTGTGAATGAAGCCCATTAACTTATATGTATCTGAACGTGCTCATATTTCTCTTTGACAATTGCGGCTGACTTCACTGTAAGAATAACAAAGAAGAATCGACTTGACACCATTTTGAGAAAATGTATTTCCGGTGACTTTCTTTTTTAACCTGCAACTTGATTGCAACAAGTAAAATAAAATCAAAATTTTTAAATATAATCTTCTGGTATTTTTTCACAACTTAAAGTTTTCTACAAGACCTTGTTATTTTTTATGTTGATTTTCTATGATTTAAATAAAAATTCTAAATGTTTGATAGTGTAAATCATTCTTCAATACAAATTCTAGTTGTTTGATAGTTTAAAATCGTTTATTGAGCTTTAGGTCAGGTTAGAACATTTAATTGCTCTAACTAGTTAATGAATCAGCTAACTAAATAATCAGCTAGTGATATTTTCCTTTTCATATTGAAAATGTTGTTGCTGTTTTTTCTTTGGAAAAATTCGTTAGAGTAATTAATTGTTCTAACCTGACCTAAAGCTCAATAAACGATTTTAAAGTATCAAACAACTAGAATTTGTATTTAAATTCAAGAACGATTTAAGCTATCAAACATTTAGAATTTGTATTTAAATCATAGAAAATCAACATTAATATACAATTTAATAAATGGCACGCTTATATGAAACACACAATGTACAGTGGTGGTCACGAATTTAGCACATTTAAAAAAGTAAAGCGAATACTTATATTTTCCATTTGTTGTAAATTTTTAATTAACTTTTTTTTTGTGTATATATTATGTGTTCTTTATTTCTTATATACATTTTTTTATTTCAGAACTTTTTCTTATAGGACTTAAAATCAAATAAAAATTAAAAATAAGCAATTCGACTTGGTCATGAATTGAGCACACGAGCGAAAAAATGTCTAAAATGAAAAATATAATCAAAATTGATTGCATAAAACTCAATATTTCGTAGGAAATCCCTTATTCTTAATTACTGCATCTCATATCCTTGGTAAACTTTTGACCAAAGCCTCACAACGGTACTTTGGAATACTATACCGAATCCTTTGGATTTCCCTAAACAAATCTTTCAAATTTTTGGATTTTACTGTTAGTATTTGCTGCTCGACAACCCTCCACAGATTCTCAATCGGGTTTAAGTCCGATGATTGCGATGGCCACTTCAAAATATCAATATGTTTGTCTTCCAAGTTACTCTTAACTATGTGAGCACTGTGCTTTGGATCATTATCCAGCATTAAACGATATTAAAGTGGAAAATTATCCTCTTGAAACGGTATCATTGTATTGACAAGTACGTTTGTGTAAGCGTGCTGATCCATTTTTTGGTAAATTTTAACAATCGGACAAACTCCGTGCCAAGAAAACGCCGCCCATACCATAACATTTCAGCCACCCTGTTTTGTCGTCTTGAGCGTGTACTTTGGATTGTGTTGCATGTTTTGAGGACGCCACACATATTGTTTGCTGTCAGATGCGAACCGGCAAAACTTTGGTTTATCCCTCCAAAGCACATTTTTCCAAAAATTCGTTGACTTTTTACATATTATTTTGCAAACGCAAGACTGCATTTAATATTTTTTTGCGACACATGTTGTGTTTGTTGGTACGGAAAAAGCTACAGAAATTGTTTTCATTTAAGCGTCTTCTTATGCCTTTTGAGGATACATTTATGCCATATTTTGATGAAATTTAATTTTAAATTTTATTTGAGGTCTTAAAAGGATCACTAAGTGAAGCTCTTTAAATCAAATTGCCCTCTCTTGCTATTGTTTTTCGCAATCTAGGTCGCTATTTTACATTTTTAATGCTCTAATACTGCTCTACATGTTGTAATGCGTTATATAATGGAGAAATCACGAGTCCAACAGTTGCAGATACAAATTGAGTGTTTGTAATTTTTGCTCAAAAACCGGGCATTTAACTTCTATTTGCCGTGACAAAAATAAAAAAGTTATATTTCAGATTCTGAAGATAGTGAAGTTTGTAATCAAATTAACACAAATACTTATGATTTTTCTGTTTACAGTTTATCTAATGGATGTTCATCGAATCTGTACGATCTGGAGTTGGAAATTAATGGTGTGAAGGCAGAAGTAGCCTGCGATACAGGTGCTCCTTGTTCATTGCTTCCACTATCACGAAAAAACAAATTTCACATCACCCAAAAATTAAGCAAGTGTCAAATTCCTTATGTGCACTTCAATGGTGTCAAAATAAAAACAATTGGCGAATGTGATGCAACTTTTTCGTATAAAGGTATGACAAAAAGTATAGTTGTTGTAATCTCTGATACAAACAATCCGCCATTACTCGGTCGAAATTTTTTGCGAACATTTGGTTTTGAATTAATGCAAGTAAATTCAGTTTCAAATAATTCAACGGGTACAAGCAGTCACTTTTCTGTTATCACTGTTATAACTCCTTCAACAAACATTTTCAAACATAAACCTCTCAACAACTCATAATTAGTTTTCTCTAAATCCAGCACATTAAAGCTTTTGTTCTTATTATGCACGTATATGATTAAGAGTTGAGAAAATATAAGTAATAAAATAGCAATATCTAACTGTGGGCTTAGACCGCCTGAACGAACAAAAAATTTATCGCGAACAATTTATTGCAATAAATTCTTCGTTCGGAGTACTGTTTAGACCGCACGAACATCAATCGCGAACAAACATTGGCCGCCATCTTGTTCGTTCAGGCGGTGTAAACAGCAATTTGTGCATTTGGCCGAACATCAATAAATGCAGGGTTGATAACTCCTTATTTTTATATTAGTACTGAAACTTATAATCCGTTTCTCAACAACAAATGGTTTGCCACTCCATAACAATATATTACTCTATTAGTTATTGTAGAAAAGACGTGTGTTCAACTTTAGGGCCCATTTAAGTTTTTCAACGAACAAAAATGAAATGTTTTCACATTTTTCGTGTCAATAAATTTCGTAAATTTTTAGTCAATTAAATAAAAACTGCTACCAAATTGCATGCACTTATTAAGCAAATACAATTGGTACTTTTAGTCGTTCGATTTTTATTTTAGAGAAATACTTTTTATGTTATAACTTTAAAGAATTGCTTTTAGTCACAAATCGAATTTACAACTACCATTTTGGTTTATATCCACATTTTTCTAAAATCTTCAATTAAAAACTCAAAAAGTTTCAGCAGAACCTAAAATATTTTTTTTATTTTAGTTGAGAAGCTCTATTGCGGACTCCTGCTATGCTAAATAATATTTGCTATCCATAAATTCAAAATTTTCATTAAAAGTTATATAGTTATTATTAAAAAAAAAATTAAATCAAATAAACAGTCGCTTTAAAATGAAACTTTAAATATAGGGTTTTTCCGCTTAAAAAACTTTATATTATATTGCAGCGAAAATTAACAGAACACTTTAAAACACATAAAACATAAATTACTACATATTTTAGTACGTTTCATAAATTATTCTCTTAAGCTACTCCTATTTGCTACTTTTCTGTTTTTAAACACAGCGCAACACCGGATTCGCCCAAAAAGATCGAAGCTTATTCGATCAGAGCGAACGAAGGAATCTTCGTTCGTTCGCCCTAATTTACTGTTTACACCGGGCAAACATCGTTCGCGATAAATTTACAGCGAACACTGTTCGTTCGGGCAAAGTGTTTAAACCGAGCGAACGAACGAGGTTTCTTTCGTTCGTTCAGGCGGTCTAAACGCACAGTTAGATATTCGTTTTATTCCCACTAAAACTGATATTTTGGCATTTTTTTTTCTTTGTACGATGAATATTAAAAGCTGTAGGTATACCCCAAAGTGTCAAATATCACTTTGAAAAAATTCGTGAAAATGACCCCCATACAAACCGCGCTGTAAGACGTAATTCTACGTCAAAACATCACTAGCTGATTAATTAGTTAGCTGATTGATCAACTAGTTTAACCTGACCTAAGGCTCAATAAACGATTTTAAACTATCAAACAACTAGAATTTGTATTTAAAATCAAGAATGATTTAAACTATCAAACAATTAGAATTTATATTAAAATCATAGAAAATCAACACAAAAAATAACAAGGTCATATAGAAAACTTTAAGTTGTATATTAATTTTATTTGTTGTGAAACAGTTGTACCCTTTTCTTAAAATAGTTTTAATTAGTTTGCAACAATAAGCTAAACATTAAACGGTAACTCAACTGTACTACCTTGATTTCAATACAAGGGTGAAAAAAGGGGAAAAAGACAAGAACAAACGACACATCAAGCGAATATGACATCAATTTCAATTCGATTCTTGATAAATACAAAAAAAGTCTTTACAATTATATAGAGAACGGTTTAAAGATACAAAAACTTGCCATTTTCATACCAGCAAATCAGACGCTGTCGTTTTAAGTACCGTATAGCTGGCACAGTAACATTCATGGCTTGTTGGGTTGTAATGCAATAGAGAATACTGATGCATGTAGCTCGAGAGCCAGTATTTGGCTACAAAAAATGTACTACTACTAGCCAAGGTTGCCAGTTAAAATTTAAAACAATTCCGACAAAAAGTTACTTTTTTCACAATAACATAAATTAAATACAACAAAAATTACCATTGTAAATATAAGCAAAAAAGTTTCTACCGCAATAAAAAAATATCAAAAAAATCTCACGATCATTAAATATTACCACAAAAATACAACGCTTTTTAAAAATGCCACCACAAATTTCATATGCATTTAAAATTGCCACAAAAATCTCATTCGCATTAAAAAATACCACAATAAGTCCCATATGCAGAAACCATTTTAAAAACATTTAGAAGTAGAACAAAGAAACTTTGCTTACTAAAAAAGGAAAAAAAAATTTAAGAAGAATATTACCAAGCTCCCACGGAAATTTAAATAATACCCCGCTGAATTTCCACGCCAATTAAAAAATACCACGCTGAATTAAAAAATTTAATAGGAATTCCCAGAAACAAAAATTCCTAAGAGCAATTAAAAATTACCACGAATGGGATTTTTCCAACATAACTGGCAACGTTGCTACTAGCTGCTGGTATTGTTGTTTTGGTTTTGCATGTGCTGCGAAGGGCCGTTTTTCACTCGGCAATTCTATGAGCAATAATCGCTTTCGCCGCAAGCTCGAGAATTTTCGTGTGTAACGAGTGAAAAGCGGGACATAGTAAGCAAAGTTCTGTTTATTTTCTGTGGACGATTCGATTCATCCCCTCTAACGCTGCTCCACCACAGCGATCATGCTCTTTTCTGTGCGTTGTTGTTTTAGATTTGCTTGGTAATTGTTGTTGGTTCAGTTAGCTGAAATTTTTTTAGATGTTCTTAATTTTTACTCGACATGAACAGATGTATTTGACAACTAGCTCGCTTTTCTCGGCTTTGAGGGCCATGAGTTGGAGTACGAATAAAACTAATGTTTATTTTCAGCATGTATGTATACTACTAAGCAAATTTGCGCATGCGTTACTAAGCATGCGTTGTGCTTTAAAAACTACATTTATTTTTTAAATACCATAATAGGAATTGTTTTTATTATGCATTATATTCTTTCCATATTAAAAATTTATTTTTTTAGCTAAAATTTTAATTTTAAATTACTTTTAAAATATACATATATAATAATTCAAATTTACCCATATTTATTTCCATTAATCAAACATAACTGAATTGCATTTACCAACAAAACAAATGCAAAAGAACAACAAATTCATCACCATAAATATCAAAAGAAAACTTTTTATAAAACAAAACAAATTTTTACATGAATTTAATTGTGAGAATTTTAGATCAGGTAAGTTTAAAGAAGGACAACAACAAAAAATTTGTTTTTGAATAATTTGTATTTAGAAGATGAATTACTTTAAAAAAGTTTTGAAGAATATACATGGAAAAAACCAGAATTTTTCTCTATTACTGTATAAAAAGAAATTCTACGTCTGTACTTACGATACTATCGAAACTGTGTATTTTTTTTAAAGTACTTTTAAACTAGTTTTTTTTTTTGGCAATTGACTTTTTCATTTCGGTAGGGATTTTATTTAGGGGTTTCCTACACCAATACAATTAGTGTTGCCACTCACTGCATTTTCTTCGTAGCCAATGTAGCAATGTAGCCAAAAAATTTTAAGCCTAGCTTAACACGATGTAAAAGTCATTTTGCACTTTTGAAAAGACCTAGTGTAGGTTGTAGGCCTGGTCAAGTACAACACAAAACAGCGCATAAAAGTTGTCTAACACCCTGAAAATTTTGACTTACCGTAAAAAACCAGTTTTGCGATCATTTAGGGTATTCACAGTTTCCTTTTAAAGTTAATATGTGGTAACTTTAGAAAGATAACTCATTAAAAGTTTGAGCACCCCTTTACATATTACTTCTAAAATTCACATAAATTGTGTCAAATTTTGTAAACAATTTCAATTTAACTAAATTTTCTGCATTTTGTCAACAAAAATGCCTCGAATAAGCGGTAAAGATAAATTAATAAATAGTTTATGTTATAAAAACATTCTGCAGCAAATGGCACAAGATTCAAGTTAGTATAAATGTACCGTATTCCAGATGCATGTTTTTCAACTTTAACTTATAGGCAGTGACGATGAGGATGACGACATCGCAGTGGAATTCACTACTAGCTGTGCACTAGTCTTGGCATCTCGAAGATGCAGTCATATGTACGTGCCTAAGTCTGAAGAGTGGAACAAAGAAGTTTTGTCCAACTTTGACAATGACCGCATGCGCCAAATGCTGCGCGTAGAAGCAATAGAATTTAACCACATCCTGAGCTTGATCAAAGAAGACCCTGTTCTGTTCAAAGAAGTGTAAAAATAAGAACTCGGTGCCACAATTGCCTATAGCCACGCAATTACAAATTGCTTTGTTTCGGTTAGGTGCTAATGGGGACAGTGCATCTATCCGAAAGGTTGCAACTTTATTCGGCGTCGGAGATGGAGGAACGGTGATAACAGTAACAAACCGAGTTATTGCCTCCATAATTAATTTAAAATGAAGTTCTTATTTTGGCCGGAAAGAGATGAAAGACGTAGAATTGTTGTAAATACATTGGATGAGCTGCCAGGGTGTATTGGCTACATCAATGGCACAGAAATAAAGTTAGCTGAATCCCCAAGTAAAGATCACGAATTCTATTTTTCTAGAAAAAACAGTACTCCATAAAAATGCAAATTGTATGCGACTATTCTCTCAAGATTCGGCAAGCAACAATTGGATACCGAGGAAGTGTCCATGATGCTAAAATATTCGCAGAATCTGCAATCGGCCGAGCGCCAGAAAACTACTTTTGCGAAAGGCAATGGATAGCTGGCGATTCTGCATATCCTTCAAGCAGAAATTTAGTTACTCCTTTTCGACAAAATAGCACGGAATTATCACAAGAAAGAAGAGAGAAATTTAACCAGTACTTTTCGAAATACAGAGTGCGAGTTGAAAATTGTTTGGGATTCTGAAGGAAAGATTTAGCAGTTTAAAAGAACTCCGATTTCGGTTTTCGGACGAAAAGTCCTATAAAAGTTGCTGCAGATGGATTCTGCATGGATCTTGCATTTTACATAACATTTTGCAAGACTTTAACATTCAGGAATATGTTGACAGCGAAGAAAGAGAACCTTGTTATCCACAAGAAATTTATGACAACCTGAATTTAAGAACTGCGTTGGCAGCATTTGTCAATAATAAACGTTAAATTCAGTATTTAAATTTAAATTCATTTCATTTTTTTATTTTATAACTAGCTGAAACCCGGCGCGTTGCTGCCACTCTCGTTTGTCAAACGCCCATAAAATGTTATCAGTTAAATAGCAGGTCTAAATTGAGGTAGAATACTGAATTCCGAGACTGTGTGACCTATATCCACAAAGCTTTTCGATATAACAAATTTAGGTTGTATAGGAAGTGCCACGACCTCTTGCTCACCGCTCATAGAATGTAATCAATTAAACCGCATGTGTACATGGAGGTCGAATACCTAATTCCAAAACTGTGCGACATATAACTCCAAAACTATTCGATATCGCGAATTTGGGTTGTATGGGAGGTGCCCCTCCCCTTGTCCAACTCGATACGTCTAAATTGTGGTCGAATACCGAATTTCTAAGCTGTGCGACCCATAACTCTAAGGCTATTCGATAACACAAATTTTGTATATATTTGTGGGAGGTAAAAGGGGGTGTGGCATTTCTTCTTAAACCATCTCGAACTCAAAGCAAAGCCACTTACAAAATTTGAGCTCAATCGGACCAATAGTTTCGAAGTATTTTGATATTTTCTTAAAAGTAGGCGTAAATGAAGTGTGACCACGCCCATTTTTATCAAAGTTAATGATAGTTATCATACGAACTTATTTACCAAATTTTAATTTAATACGACCAAAACCGTCTTAAATACAGCATTTTAATTTATTTGTGGGCGACTAAAGGGGGTGTGGCATTATATTTTTCCTAAACCAGTAGAAGGGAGTATCCAATTTGGTTCACGTTTTAAGCATTCGAACAAATCACGATTCATTTTTATATATACAGATATTGATTTGTGGGCGGTAAAAGTGGACTTGAAAACATTTATGTATCGTGACTGCCTCTTGGAGCACCTACACAGCAAGTTTCACTATAAAAATGTGTAGAACTCCAGAATTGCCATGATTTCGAAAAAGTGGGCGCATTTATATTACGACCACGCCTATTTTTTGTACAGTTACCGACAGTAACAAACAAAACAAAAATTACAAAACAAAATTACCAAATCTTAGTTTTTTACGATTAAAACCGTCTGATATATATCCTTTTTTTGGTTTGTGATCGATAGCGCAAATTTGGCTTGTATGGGAGGTACCACGCCCCCTCGTCCAATCGTTATTAAACCTCACAGGAACACTCTCAAGATGTGGCTTCAGTTTCCCTGAAAATTTCATAAAGATCGGTTCAGCGGTTTTGGAGTCTATACGTGATATAGCCACATACCCACATACATACATCCATTTTTATATATATATAGAAGATTTCATATATTTAATTTTTTTCAGTTCAATTCAGTTTCTTTTTAAATCAAAAAATTTATTAACACATTTTTAATTTTGCCATCTCTATCCTTTCTTTCATTTCTAATTCCTTTAAGGCTATTCTTTCTTTCATTTCCAGCTCCAATATTTTCAGCTTTTTTTGGTTTTCAGCTTCTGTCTTTTTCCAGTTGAGCTCTTGTGCATGCTTTTCTCTACTAAACTCGTATTCTTTTTCTTTCAGCACCAATTCCTTCTCCTTTATTTTAAAGTCCATTTCCAGCTTTTCTTTCCTAACTTCAACCAAAGTGTAGTGGACTTCAAGTACGCCTGCGAGCGCTGTACGGGAGTAAATACCTTTGCGGATAGCCTTTGTTGAAGGTCGTGGAGTTTCGGTGGTATCAGACGTTTGGACCGTTTCAGGCGTTTGGAACGTTTCAGGCGTTTCGGGACAAACTTCACATTCTTCGCAGATGGAGACATCGAACAAATTTGCTAATTCAATGTCATCTGCAGAAGGCACTGAAGATTCAAATGTGCAGCTTTCTTCAGTGTCCAATACAAGATTGTTTGAAGTGAACTCTCTGTATCCAAAAATGTCCTAAAATTCTTCGAAAAGAGGACACATTCTATTTAGCACATCTGAAAGCATTTCTAGTTGTAGATACCTTCGAAAGCTTCATATTTTAAACCTACCTCTTGTTGTTTCGCCATCGTTCAAAGTGCCAGCCCCCGTTGAATTTTGCCAAGACTTGGCTTCGACGTATCCATGGCGCACATTTTTAACTTTGCATCGCACAAGTGTCCACTCCACTTTGCTCTCAATTTGTTGCAAAAAGCGCTTGTAATATATTTGCGCTGTTGGATTTTCAATAGGCCTATTGTCGCGCAAAAAGTTGACCAACTGTCACTGCTCCTGATCACTCCATTTCCTGTAAGGTGCTTTGCGCAAACGCTTCTGCCTCACCTGAGAAGAAAAGTTCAATCAATTCAAAGTTCAACTAATTCAATTAATTTATTCAAATTTATTTCACTTTCCTTTCCAATTGGATCTTCTGCTTCCATTTTCTGAACAATAAAATGAATCAGCTGTCAGCATTGCCACATTACCACAAAAGACAAACACGCTTCAAAGCATGGCAATTGTAATATTTTGTGTTATCTTTATTTTGTATGCAAAACAAAAACAAAAATAGTTACCAGATGGCAAAATATTTTAAAGTTAACAGTCGGCAAAGATACAACACCAGATAAAACGAAACTGTGAGCACCCTAATTCATGCACTTTCTACCAATTTACTCAATCAGTTATCAACTGCTTCAAGATTTTATGTCAGTTTCGTAAAGATAATATATACTTTTTAATTTTAATTTATTCAACTTTACAGTTTATTGGAAACAAATAAATTCAACAAATTAAATGAAAATTTAAAAAAAAAGCTTTTAAATAAAGTTCTATAACTTTGTCAACTTTTGGTCTATTCTGAATAACGAACACTCAATTTGATCGTAAAATAAATTTTTTAATATTTATACGATTGCTATGCTTTTTGAAGAAAATGTGTCGAAAAAAACATCGGCAAAGGTAAATAGTTGAAAAATATATGAAAAAATTAACATTTACTTGATAAATGTACGTAGAAACTATACAAATTCCACAAATTATTATATATCATTTGAAAGATCTGTATTATCTTGAAGGAGTGCAAACGCAGTTTTTTTATGGTAAGTCAAAATTTTGAGGATGTTACACAATTTTTATGCACCGTTTCGTGTTAAACTCTACCAGACCTACAACTTACACTAGGTCATTTGAAAAATTCATGCTTTTAGTAAATTTTGTCGCACTGTGTATTATCAAAAAGTTAATTCATTAAATAAATATTTTGTTATATTTCATTGAGTATTTCAATACCCTAAGGAAATTACGATAATATGACAGTGGAACTACAGCCTGCAACATAAAAATATTTAACAACAAAAATTTAAATTTCAGTTCTTTTTACATAAACTCTTTCTTGGGCGTCCATACAATTTTTTTTAACTAATTCCTTACAAGTCATGATTTATTTCTTCCGATTTATTTCTTATATTCTTTTTTTCTCTAATTGTCGAAAGGACAAAAACTGTCTTTCTGCGACTGCAGAACAATGAGGCAAATATAGTAAATTAAATACAAAACTTGCTCATTTTTAATAAAAGAGACTTTTTCCAATAAGGAATCGATATCAATTACACATTTTAAGTTGTTTACTTAATTTTAATAAAGTCCATTGAGTTACGATATTATCACAATCAACATTACATAAGTCTTCAAAATGCAAAATTAGATCCAAAATTTAATTGGCATTGTATGATACTACTTCGATTGGAGTTATTATTTTTAAAAGTTCCAAGTATTTTCTTGTGAAATCAAATCTAAATTTCATTTGCTCTTTAAATTAAAAACAATTTATATAAACCTGTTGATTTAACATTATATATCAATTCATTTATTTTTCCATTTCACATCAGCTAATAAGTGTTCAAGCGTCCCACATAATCATATTGATAGTTTTGACATATGGAAAGGAAAATGTAAAATTTGTTAACTGACAGTTGATATATGCGTTAAAGGTTATATACAATGCAATAAAGGCATGAACACAATCTTATTTCTTCAAAATCAAAAATTCAATTCTTAAAATTAAATTCTTCAAAAATCATTTAAAGTAACTTTTGTCGTTTCAGTCTCATTCTGAGTTCATGTCTTTTGCATTATTTTAGCAATGCTTTTCTCTGTAAAAAAATTGGTAACGCAACATATTATATAACGGTGGTATATAAAAATTGCATAGTAAGCATACATCTAAAAAATAAAAAATAATTTACGCCTTTATTTACTACATAAATGAATGCGGCCCTGTTTGAATGTTTTAGTGTTTGTGTCAACTTCACTGTGTTTGTAAAATACTTCATTCCACTTCAACTACACCGCTTCCTTATATTTTACTTCTATGGTTTTTACATAGAAGTGTTCCTTTTACAATTTTTTCTATTGAAAATAAAATGTAGCCATTTAAGAAGCATCGTAGCATTGTAGCTTTTCATTTTAAATGTAGCCAATTGGCTACAGTTGTAGCCAAACGCTGAAAACAATCGCTGAATACAACGCTGAATACAATCAAACACAGTTCACGTATTCTAAACAAACCTGGTTTAACGCAGACTCACCAGTACAGTGTATTTTTGAACAACTGACTGCTCACACAGACTGAGCACTACAGTGTATTTGGGGCCTGTTTCAATAATTGTTAAGAACATTGTTATTTCAACATTGTTTCAATTAAAATGTCGAGAAAACGTGGAGTTAATGTGCTAAACGATTCTGAGCAATATCCGTTTATTAAAAAAACCGTATCAAATAGTGATGTTCGGTGTAATATTTGCAAGCACAATGTTTCCATTAGTCATTGTGGAAAAAGAGACATTCAGCCTTACTAATAAACATTTGAAAATGTCGACTTTGGAATTAGAGTCGGCTTTAATACTTTGTCGTACCAATAAACAATTTTAGTAGGCGATTTCATAAATGTATCTTTTTGGGGAAAAATTATAAAAAAATGACAACATAGCCAAACAATATAAGCAAATTTCAAAAATTTTAAATTTTATAACCCCAAATTAAAACATATAATTGGAACATATATACCATGGAAAATAAAATTAAAACTAAAAAGGTAAAGCGCATATATATTTGATTAAATTCGAGTACTTAATATTTATAACATCATTCCAGCGATCAATTAATTGGACGAGTGAGATGAAGGAAGCTTTTTGGTCCTTTGTGGAAGAGTTTGCTGTCATAGTACACTCAAAAGCAAACAACAGCAAAGCCATTACGGAAAAAAAGGATGCGTGGGCCAAGATTGGGAAAAACATGTCATTATTAGGCTGCCACGTTGATGAAAAACTCATGCGTGAGATGTGGATGAGAATGAAAACGCAGGCAAGATCGCTTATAGGTGAATACAAGCGAGACTCCAACCTGACAGGTGGAGGGCCACTACCTAACATTCCAGATGACTTCCACTACAAAGTGTTGCAGACGGATCCCTTAGATGCAGTGGATGACTACGCATCATACGATGGTGACGCTGAGGTTAGGAAGTGAAATTTATATTCATTTATGAAATCTTGGAAAAAATTATTACATAGGATACAATGATAGAAGAGTATTAAAATGTTGACGAAACGCATAATGAAGAAGTTTGTGGTATTTCAGAGGAAAGAGGTTGTGGTGCAAGCTTCAGTGGAAATACCAAAAGTAAAATATCCAATTCGCGAAGGAAAATAAAAAAAAGGGTTGTAGGTTGCAGGAAACTATGCTGCAAAAAAGGACAGAACAAATCACCAAAGAACAGGAAGCAAACAAAGAAATTCTGGTGTTGCAAAAAAAAATTAAAGAAAAGAAGTTAGAAGCAATTCAATTGGATATAGAGAACATTAAGGAGGAGCGTAATTTAAAAAGAAAACTTTTTAATTTAAAATCAAAGCACAAGAAGCTAAAATAAAGTACTACACTAATAATTAATAAAACGCAGATACCTTATTATGCTGAATGGCAAGTGCAAATTTATTAACTAGCTGGTCTTGTATATTATGGCAATTCTTTAAATGACAAAATAAAATTAACAATTGTCAATCACCAGAAATATGAATGAATATTATAACTTTATTTCTTTTAATGAAATTTTTTTTTAGAGTTTTAGTTATGCTCATTAAAAATATTTTGAAATAAATTGATCTCTAAAAATTGAATTTGTTACAGATTCTATTTGCATTTCCTCATCAGCTTTTTCCTGGGGCAATACATCGTTGTTGACTTCAAAGTTATCAGTATCTTGTCGTTCTTTTGCTATGTTGTCTAAAACAGCAAGGGCAACAACTATATTTTTTGCAGTACTTAATTTAGTTTGAATGCCATTAAAGCATATACGAAATTTGTTTTTAAGCTGGCCAAAGACTTTTTCAACAATATTACGTGCTCGAATGTGAGACATTTGGCTTCTTTCTTGTTGACTCGTTAGAACTCTGTTTTGACGAAAAGGCGTTATTAATATTTTACTGTTAGCGTTTCCGCCATCTTCAATTAAAACTCCTCCTCTTAAGACATTTCCTATTCGCTCCAATTTTTTTTTTTTTTTTAAAGATGACAAACGCCAAATCCTCCCACTGGAATAGCAACCTTGACGTTGGTGTGGGGGCTTAGGTCGCTAGGATGCAGTGGGCTGGAATGACGGAAGCGCAAGCTTCTGACAGGGGTCCTAGGTCATACAGGTCGCTGCATCCTGGCGATGCACTAGTAGCTATTCACTACTACCTACCCTATACCCCTTTTCAATCCCCATACCCTCCCTATTCATCCCATATATAACCTCTCCTATCCCACACCTAGTCCCTCCGATGGGCCGAATCAAGGTGTTATGCGACCCGTTCCGAGGATTTGCTAGGCTGGAGGCCCATTAAAAATAGTCCAGTCCCAAACGGAGCGTACCGGATACCAGGCGCCCTCCGGTACTATCCAGCCTTACCCGCGCACAGGGACCTCTGTGGGGGTGGACCTTCCCTTGTCCCGCACTCGTGGGAATTATATGGAAGACCAAACAAACAAAAACAAACAAAAAGCACCAGCGACTGCCGGAGGACACAGTGAGGAGCAATCCTCAACGACTGAAGCAGAAACCGACCACAAACACAATCCCGCAGCCTAAACAGGAGGTAAGAACCAAGGCCAGAGACGTGACTAAACGACACCTGATCGTGGCACTGATCGACCGGAGTGATCCCCAAGGCAAAATGACCCTTGAGAGATGGAAATCCGTAGAGATGAAGCTTCTCGAGGTGATGTTCGCGAGGTTGGAAGCCCAACCTGACGCTCCCAAGCCCACATTCGATGGAGCAGGCTGGCTCAATGGGGTTAAGATCCTAAAGTGCAACTACGATCCAACTCTGCACTGGGTGAAAGCAGTAACCTCGACACTCCAAGGCCTATGGGAGGGTGCCCAACTGGAAGTAGTGGACAGGACTAGTATCCCGTCCCTGCCAATAGCGAAGGTACTCTTCCCAAGAGTAGTGCCGCAGGAGTCGGCACTGAAGCTTCTACAGAAGCAAAATCCGGACGTGCCAACAGCTGATTGGAGGGTGTTGAAGGTTGCTGATCCGCTACCTGATAGTAGCGGGGGGCAGCACTACATCCTCCAAATCAACAAGGAGGCAGAGGATATCCTCTACGCGCGTTACGGGAAGATGGCGTGGGGCGTTGGTAGTGTTTATCTGCGCCTCAAAAAGCGCCACCCCAAGGACAACAACAGCAACACACTAGAGTCCGGAGAGGTGGAAAAAGACCTCGGCCTAGAAGCCGTGACCAACGCTGCCCAAGGACTCAGTCTGGTAGATGCGGGTGACGGAGGCACACCAACAAAAGTTGACCCCGTAAAGGAACCTTCAGCCTAATGGAGTTGAAGGTCCTTCAAATAAACCTGCATAAATGCAAAACCGCCAGCGCAGAACTCCTTCTCGTATTGGAGGAAGGAGGCTACGATGTGGCTTTAGTACAGGTGCCGTGGATTGCCTTGGGCAACGCGGTATCTGGCCTAAAGTCACAAAACTTTGATACGTTTTTTGCAACAACAGTAAGTAGAACAAGAACAGCCATCCTTATAAGGAAAGGCATCTATACTTATCTAATGTCTCATTACAGCACTGACGATCTCACCGTTGTGGCGCTAGAGGGCGACGCGGACGAGCCGATCCTGATCGCCTCATGCTACATGGCTCATGACGTCGACGCACCACCAGACGAGCTACAAAGAATGGTAGCAGTCGCCGGCGGGAAGAACCAAGCAGTGGTCATCGGAGCAGATGCCAATGCACACCACCCAGTATGGGGCAGCCCAGACATCAACGATCGAGGTGAGTCCCTACTTAACTTTATTCTACAATATAACCTTAGCGTAGCTAACATCGGCGAGGAACCCACGTATGTAGGCCCCACCTCGTCGAACGTGTTAGGCCTAACAATATCCTCAGACAACAACACTCTGGTCACAAATTGGAGGGTGCTAGCACAGCCCTCCTTCTCGGACCACAATTATATTAGCTTTAGTATAAGCTTAAACTACACTCCAGCTCAAAAGATCTTTAGAAGCCCCAGAAACACGAACTGGAACCGCTTCAGAAGTATCATTGAGAACAAATTACCAGCTACTAAAGAAATTAATACGGAAGAGGGCATTGAAAGGTCACTGAAGATTCTCTCGGCCCATCTTCTCAAGGCCTATCATGCCTCTTGTAAGCCCACGCGAACAAAGCGTAAGATCAGACCACCATGGTGGAGTCCGAATCTTACAGAGCAAAGACGCGACCTAAAAGATTTCTTTAAACTAGCTTAAATAGCTGACCAAGAGGAAATTTGGGGGGAATACAAATGTAGGCTTAAACTTTTTAAAACAAACGTACGCAGAGCAAAAAGACACTCGTGGAAGAACTTCTGCTCAAACATAGAAAAAACTGCGGACACAGCAAGGCTCAGGAAGCTACTCTCAAAGCAGCCCTCCATTCAGAGCCAGCTACGCAAAGACAATGGCCAGTGGACGGAGAGCAGTCAGGAATCCCTCGAGGTGCTGTTAAAGGCGCATTTTCCTGGCTGTACCGAAGCTCCTAGCACTGCTACAATACGAGGGCACAGGACAACCCCGTTACAGGTTCCACACGACTTAATAACGTCGGATGGAATCGTATGGGCTATAAACTCGTTCTCGGGATACAAATCTCCGGGACCAGACGGTATAATTCCTGCCATGTTGCAAACGGCTGAATCGCGAGTCGTCCCATGGCTGAAGAATATATTTAACGGATGCATCAGGCTAAACAATGTACCTGTGACTTGGAGGACAGCGAGGGTTGTATTTTTACTGAAGGCAGGTAAGAGCAGACATCCATATCCGAAAGTCACAGGCCAATAAGTCTGACCTCCTTCGTACTCAAAACGCTCGAGAAACTGATTGACTTGCACCTAAGAAACAATTCAATCCAGTTATCAACCAACCAGCACGCATACACGAAAGGGAAATCGGTTGAAACGGCACTACATTCCCTAGTAGTAACCATAGAAAAAGCCCTCCACCACAAGGAATACGCACTCGGGGCGTTTCTAGATATCTCAGGTGCATTCAACAATGTATCAACCACCGCAATCCTCAGTGGATTACGTGCAATAGAGGCACCACCGGCAATAAACCTTTGGTTAGACAAGTTGCTAAGCTGCAAAAAGGTGCGGGCTGAGTGGGGCACTAAATCCATGGTAAGGGAAGCTCACAGTGGGACACCCCAGGGAGGGGTCCTCTCGCCACTACTATGGAATCTTGTAGTTAATGAACTACTCGAAAAGTTCGCAGGTAGAGCCCCGAGGATAACTGCCTATGCAGACGACATAAGCATTATTATAATAGGGAAATGTCTATCAACAGTAAACTCCATAATGGAGAGCACACTCAAAGATGTACTAAGATGGGCAAATTCAGTCGGTCTTAGTATTAACGCAGAGAAAACGGATCTGGTTCTGTTCACGAAAAGGTACAAGATACCACAGTGGATACCACCGTAATTGAACGATATACGTCTTATACCGAAAACTCACACAAAATATCTAGGAGTCGTCCTGGACAGCAAGCTGTCATGGAAAACCAACGTGGAAGAAAGGGTGAAGAAATCCACCATTGCACTATACACATCCAAAAAGATGCTAGGCAGTACATGGGGTCTCTCACCCTTTCTGATGCACTGGATCTATGTAACGGTAGTGCGTCCTATTCTACTCTACGGGATTATTGTGTGGTGGCCGGCTGTGAACAAATCAACATCCCTCAGGCACTTGGAGAAAACTCAGCGGCAGGCAGCGCTATGCATCACGGGGGCAATGAAGTCAACTCCAACTAAAGCGCTTGAAACGATTCTAAGTATGGACCCCCTGGACATACACGCAAAACTAATAGCCGGGAAAACGGCACAACGCCTTACGGCAGCAGGCAACATGCACATTTAAAATTTTGGACATTTTACAATCGGAAAGGATCTACTTAGTAGCACGGACTACATGGTACCTCGCACGATAGTCAATTCCAAAGTACGAACTCTTCTGGGACCAAACGACTGGTGCAAAGGTATAGAACAAGCACAGCAGGCGGTCAACATATTTACCGACGGCTCCAAAATGCCTACGGGGGTAGGTGCGGCGGTGTATTGCGCAGAGCCTAATATAAGGCAGCCATATAAACTGCCGAACCACTGCAGTATCTTCCAGGCGGAAATATTTGCCATAAGGAAGGCTGCTGACATAGCCCTCAGCATGGACACACAACACTTCAACATCAACATTTTCGTTGACAGTCAGGCGGCGATCAAATCCATGCGCTCCGCTGGCATCAAGTCCAAAAGTGTCTTGGCTGGCAGAGATGCACTAGATGCACTATGCGCTTCGAAAAGAGTGCGCATCTACTGGGTCCCTAGCCACCAGGGCATTGAGGGAAACGAGATGGCAGACGGTTTAGCAAAGGAAGGCGCCGGGCTGGAATCAGAACTCGCAGAACATGTACTTACTCCGCTACAAGAGTTGTACAGGAACCTCGAAAGAAGAGCCACACTAGCAGTGAATCGTAGATGGAGAGATACGACAACGTGAAAAAATTTCGAAAATCATGTGCAATGCACAATGCGAAAAACGAACTCGGTTCATCTTGGCACGCCCGCGCAAAGATTGCAGGACACTAGTGGGCATGCTCACTGGTCACTGCATGACGGCAGCCCACGCGAGGAAGCTTGGCATCACCACGGATGACAACTGCAGGAAGTGCAAAGAACTGGGCACAGTGGAGACCCTGGAGCACTTACTATGCACATGCCCCGCCCTACTTAGATCGAGACTAAAATACCTAGGCTCATCGACGTTCCCGTCACTTAAAGATGTAGTCAGGGTGTCTCTAGAATCCCTCCTAAGGTTTGCGAACTCAACGCAAATCTTTAAAGACTTTTAAAACAAACACAAAGGTTCCTTTTGTTCGCTACCGGTACCACTAAGGACCTGAATTGGTCTATGTGAGCCTCACGAAGGCATCCGGTCTAACCTAACCTAACCTAAACGCCAAATCCTTGAGTCGTGCGCAGATCCTCTCCATCGTGACACAATACCCAAAATTTTGTTATTTGCATCACACATTATCACCTAAGTCTGATATAAATAAACAAATATAATAATGCGAAATCATCCCAACCACTGATATAGTTTAAATATAAATTACCTGTACATTAAAAAAAAGAAACCCTTCCTGTACCAACTCTCCTCCAGGATTTTTAATCTTTATGTGAATGCAATCAATTGCACCAACGCACTGAGGAAATCCAAATTTCGACCAAAATCCAGACTTTAAGTTTTGAATTCCTTCAGCAGTTATGGGATGTTTAACCCTATATCGCGCAATAACACCTATTTTAGTTTTTTACATAAAAATAGTTTAAACAGTCGGAAAAATAAATAAAAACCACATTTGTTTTGAAATTAATACTTTATTTATAAAAATATTTGCAAAAGTTTTTTTTTTGCAGTTAAAAAGATTTACATATTTCAGGGAATATAATAATTGCTTTTAATATAATAAATTATGATTAATGTAGTTTAATAACTCACCAACAATTTTTTAAATCTTTTTTTTAATTATTTAAAATTTTTATTAAAATGTTAGTCAATTAAAAAGATATTAAAAATATGGCAAAACACAAACTGCTACCAAATGCAAAACCACGCTGTTGTAACAAATAAAAAGATAGCTGTTGATTGATTTACTCTCTAATTAGAAAGGTAGAGTTTTTTGGAATGTTCTTGAGTCATTTATGAGAATTTCGACTTAATTTGTTCTATTTGAATTATTTTTCTAGAGCAATTTCTAAATGTTGCAGATCTGCAACACGGCCCGATATAGGGTTAATGTATTGCTTCGTTTTGGACACTAATGCTGCAGAAACTTCTTGAATAACTTTAGTCATTGCTTGTTGAGAGAAGCCGTGAAATTCTGCTAATAATACAATACACATACTTACATATATCTTTTTGGTATTGTCCTTTTGAAACATATCGCAGAAATGCTAAAACTTTACTCTCCGCGCTTAAAGGTTTCCCACGTTTTGTTTTGGGACTCAATTGACATCGCAAAAGCTCAATAATATGTTTTGCAGATTGTTTGTCAAAACTTAAACATAATTAAGGCCCTTATTATGAGTTGCTTTCGACGTTCGATCTTCGCTGGTTATCGAACAACGAGTATCGAAAGTTAAGTTCTTATTATAAGCAGTGCAACCCTATCGAAATGTTCGTTGCTCATCGAAATTTCAGTCGAATAGGATTTTGCTTTCGATGCGATGCGTGCTTAGCAATAATTGTTAAAAATTTAAGTATTTTGTGATTGTGTTTTCCTTTTTAAAGACTAAAAACTAATATTGAACTGTTTTTGTAATTTTTATGCAGGTCTAAGGTCGTGAGAAACAAATCACAGCTAGAAAAACTGGTCTTATTGAGGCAAACTTTGACTGCAAAGGATATTTGTTCCAAAGTTCAGGCGACAAAGACATGGGAAGAACTCACGCTGGAATTAAATTGCTTAGGACCACCAGTTAGAACAGCAAAGTGGCTTAAGATAAGCTAAAGAAAGCGTTGCTCAACCCTTTTCTACTTCTAGCCAGTTCCGTCAAGCTTTCATCATCTTCTGACAAAGCGTCGAATCTTATGGAAATTATTTTCGTCATAGTTATAACTTTTTTGTCTTATTTTTTGCAATCAACTTTCAAACCAATCGTATTTAGTTGAAATAAAACCAAAGAGTAGTAAAGAGTTGTCAGTTCTGCATAGTTGCGTTTGTGCAGACATTTGTAATCAGTTGAGCGAAAGTGGATGTGAAGGAAAATAAAATTGAAATTTTTCAGCTGACTTTGCTCAGCTCTGCTTAGCTGACGTAGCTTTGCATGATACAAAGAGCTACAGGTAAAGTATTCCCGGCGCAACAAACAAAATTTACTGCGCACCTCGTCATCGGTGCTCGTCAAATGTGACACTTGATGAAAACATTCAAAAGAAAATGTAGAAAAGTGACGAAGATAGCAAAATGAAAACGAAAAAACAGTCAAAATTATGTCAAGCACATCAAGCAACGTAGCCGCTTTTTGTGTAAATCGGTAAAAAGGGGAAAAAGCACCCCTACAAAATATGCAAATTTTTCTTCACAAACAGTACTTAAAAATTTATTTACTTTATTTTGGACATGTGATTTATATAACAATATTTATTTCATATCAGTTAAACAAGTTTTCATACGAAAATGTAGGCATTTTAAAATCTTTATACCCTATGAATAAATTGTGACTACGTTTTAACCAAGGAGCACCTTGCACGTCACAGCAAAGATGGCGGACATGCGCAATACTTTATCTGTAGTTCTTTGTATCATGGTAGCTTTGTGGTTGCGACGCTTAGCGATGTATGAGCTGTATGAGTGCGAAGAAATAGAAAGCGTGTGATGAAGCGAAAAGAAAATAGTTTGCTATTGTTTCTTTTCGCTTTGGTATGGCTTTTTTTTGTTTCCTATAAGAATCTTGCACTCATATGAATATTTATATTTTTTAGCTAGATTGGATTTGGTAAATTAAATGAATTTACCAATTTCCAGCTATTTAAATTATGATAATATTTTTATATGACCTTTACCTATAAATTTCTTTTAGTTCTTGCAGGTACAATGTATTTAAGAAATTTTTTAATTTAAAGCTAAATTTTTTAGCTACATTGCATTTGGTATATTAAATGAATGAACCAATTTCCCTCTTTTCAAATTATTATAAACTAGCTGAAACCCGGCGCGTTGCTGCCACTCTCCCTATTCAAACGCCCATAAAATGTTATCAGTTAAACAGCATGTCTAAATTGAGGTCAAATACTGAATTCTGAGACTGTGCGACCTATATCCACAAAGCTATTCGATATAACAAATTTGGGTTGTATAGGAAGTGCCACTCTCTCTTCATCACCGCTAATAGAATGTAATCAATTAAACTGGATGTCTACATGGAGGTCGAATACCGAATTCCAAAACTGTGCGACATATAACTCCAAAACTATTCGATAGCACAAATTTTGATTGTATGGGAGGTGCCACTCTCCTTTTCCCTACGCCCATAAAATTTTAGCAATGAAACTGCATGAGTACATTGAGGTCGAATACTGAATTTTGAGGCTGAGTTACCTATAACTCCAAATCTATTCGATATCGCAAATTTGGGTTAAATTGGAGGTGTCACGCCCCCCCGACAAACTCTAAAAAATTTTATCAGTAAATCTGCAAGCGTAAATTTTGGTCGAATACTGAGTTCCGACGCTGTGCGACCTTGAACTACAAAGCTATTCGATATCACAAATTTTCGTTGTATGGGAGGTGCCACTCCCCCTTGATCAACGCTCATAAAATGTAATCAATGAAACTGCATGTGTACATTGAGGTCCAATGCTGAATTCCAAAGCTGTGAGACCTATAACCCCAATGCTATTTGATATCTCTAATTTGGGTTAAATAG
This sequence comes from Dichetophora obliterata, assembly GCA_963920525.1. Taxonomy (NCBI): domain Eukaryota; kingdom Metazoa; phylum Arthropoda; class Insecta; order Diptera; family Sciomyzidae; genus Dichetophora; species Dichetophora obliterata. Next base: position 10,189,516 of record OY986440.1, read on the forward strand.
GAGGTTTCACGCCCCCTTGTCGTACGCCCATAAAATGTAATTAATGAAACTGCATGTATAAATTGGGGCCGAATACTGAATTCTGACGCTGATATTCAATATCGCAAATTTACGTTAAATGGGAGGTGCCACGCCCCTCTTACCAATGAACATAGATTGAATCAATGAAACTGCATGTGTATATTGAGGTCGAATACTGAATTTCGGCGTTGTACGACTTATAACTCTAAAACTATTTGATAGCACAAAGTTGGGTTGTATGGGAAGTGCCACTCCCCTTTGCCCTACGACGACAAAATGTAAGTATTGAAAATGCATGTATAAATTTAGGTCTAATACCGAATTCTTACGCTGTCAACCTATAACTTCAAAGCAATACGATATCGCAAATTTGGGTTGTAAGGGAGATGTCATGCCTCCCTGTCCAACGCCCATAAAATAAAACCATTGAAACTGCATGTGTAAATTGAGGTCAAAAACTGAATTCCAAAGATGAATTCCTATAACTTCAAAGCTATTCGATATCACAAATTTGGGTTGTATCGGAGGTGCCCCTCCCCCTTGTCCACTCCCATAAAATTTCATCACAGAAACGGTACGTCTAAATTGTGGTCGAATACCGAATTTCTAAGCTGTGCGACCCATAACTCTAACTAAAGCTATTCGATAACAACAATTTTTTATTTATATGTGGGAGGTAAAAGGGGGTGTGGCATTGCCCCTTAAACCATCTCGTACTCAAAGCAAAGCGTTCTTACAAAATTTGAGCTCAATCGGACCAATGGTTTCGAAGTATTTTGATATTTTCTTTAAAGTAGGCGTAGATGAATTGTGACCACGCCCATTTTTTCAAAGTTAATTATAGTTATCATACGAACTTATTTACCAAATTTTAATTTCATACGACCAAAACCGTCTTAAATACAGCATTTTTATTGATTTGTGGGCGACAAAAGGGGGTGTGGTACAAAACCTGCAAAGATACACACATGCAATTTCTTATGTGCACCCTCCACACAGACCCCAATCACCCCTGAAAATTTCATTGAAATCGGGCAAGCCGTCTAGGAGGAGTATGCGAACAGGAAGTTTTGCCACTTAATTTTATATATATAGATATCAAAACAGTGGGCGCAAAAGTGGGCGTGGTCAATTTTTCTTTCAGTAAACACTTAAATTGGATTACTACGAACATTTGAAAAAAAAATTATCCAAATCGGTCCAGCCGTTTTCCGATTTTAGATAAATTGAAGAAAGTGGGCGCAAAAGTGGGCGTGGTCAATTTTTCTTTCCGACAAAACTTAAATTGGATTACTATGAACATAAAAAAAAATTATCCAAATCGGTCCAGCCGTTTTCCGATTTTAGATAAATCAAAAAAGTGGGCGCAAAGTGGGCGTGGTCAATTTTTCTTTCCGTAAAAACCTAAGTTGGACTATTACGAACATTTTAAAAAAAAATTATCCAAATCGGTTCAGCCGTTCTCAACTGATGCAATTACCAACGAACGACATTGGATTTTTATTTATATAGATTGATTAAATGATTTTTAAGCTACATAGTATATACACATATATGAGATGTATATACTTTATGTAAAATATATATACAAATTTCTGTCAATTGTGGCAGGTATTTAGAAAAATTTTTCATTTTAAACAAACTCAGAATGTTTACGAAAGTGTTTAAAATATTAAATACCATCTAAAAGTTTGAAACATTAAAATTTATGAAAGTATTTTGTTGTGTTTTCAAATCCAAAATATAACAAACTAATTGTGATTGTTTAATAATCCAGAAATGGTATTAATATTTAAAGATATTTTTTCATTTTAATTACCTTCTTTAAACAGTAGTTGTTATGGTGACATAAAGTTCCTTGTTTTTTTTTGTGTTTTGGGATTTTTTTAAAATTTTGTATAAAATCTATTTGCTGAAGGTGTTTAAAAAGTTTTTATTTTTAGCAAACAGATTTTTTAATAAATTAATAAAATTAATCAATTAATAAAGGAAGCAATAAATTCATCCTTTTATGAATTATGAATTTATTTATAGATTTTTTAATAAATTAATCACTTAATAAAGAAAGCAACAAATTCATCTATTATTCATTTTAAAGCAAAATAATGTTTTACATACATATGAATTTATTTTGCAGTTTTGGTTTTGAATTGTTGTGTTTTAAAACTTACCTCATTTTATTCTTATTATTCAATAAAAAATTAAAAAATTTTTAAACTTGCTCTTATTATTTAATATAATACGGTGCTTATCATATAATATAATATCTTAAAACCTAGAATGAAATCTTATTACATAAAGTAATAATTTAAAACTAAATGAAAATCTTATTACATAATGTAGTAATTTAAACCTAAATGAAAATCTTATTACAGAATGTAATAACTTAAAACTAAATTGAAAACTTATTACATAATGTAATAAATTATCAACTATAGCAAACACTTTGAATGGATTAAACTAACCTAAGTAATACAATAAAGTATTTATTTAAATTGTAAAATATATGTAAATGTATATACAATTTAAATTTTGTAAATACATTTCTGTAAATATTTACTGTAAATATTGTATATAGTTAATTTCATAGTAAATATTGTAATTCCTTTAATTTCTGCTTAAGACTTAAAATTCTTGTACTGAGAAATCATTTTTTTTTTAATTGTGACGTTATATAATTAGTTTTATATTTTGGATTTGAAAACACAACAAAATACTTTCATTAATTTTAATGTTTCAAACTTTTAGATGGTATTTAATATTTTAAACACTTTCGTAAACATTCTGACTTTGTTTAAAATGAAAAAAATTTTCTAAATACCTGCAACAATTGACAGAAATTTGTATATATATTTTTACATAAAGAAAGTATATACATCTCATATATGTGTATATACTATGTAGCTTAAAAATCATTTAAATCAATTTATAATAATTTGAAAAGAGGGAAATTGGTAAATTCATTTAATTTACCAAATGCAATGTAGCTAAAAAAATTTAGCTTTAAATTAAAAAATTTCTTAAATACATTGTACCTGCAAGAACTAAAAGAAATTTATAGGTAAAGGTCATATAAAAATATTATCATAATTAAAATAGCTGGAAATTGGTAAATTCATTTAATTTACCAAATCCAATCTAGCTAAAAAATATAAATATTCATATGAGTGCAAGATTCTTATAGGAAACAAAAAAAAGTCATACCAAAGCGAAAAGAAACAATAGCAAACTATTTTCTTTTCGCTTCATCACACGCTTTCTATTTCTTCGCACTCATACAGCTCATACATTGCTAAGCGTCGCAACCACAAAGCTATGTCAGCTAAGCAGAGCTTAGCAAAGTCAGCCGAAAAATTTCAATTTTATTTTCCTTCACATCCACTTTCGCTCAATCCTCACTGATTACAAATGTCTGCACAAACGCAACTATGCAGAACTGATAACTCTTTACTACTCTTTGATAAAACAACAATCACCTGATAAAAGTATACTACCGTGAACAAACAAAATTAACAAAATTCACAATAGCGCTACTCTTTGTCGAAAGCACTATATAATACCAAATGCAAATTCGTTCGATCAGGCCATTCGACTACAGTCGAAGATCGAACGCAGCTCATAATAAGGGCCTAAATGATTAAAAATGTGTTTCCACCACGTACCAAGTACTGCTTCAACATACCTATAGAATGCAATCGCTGTATTGCTCCAAAGGACAAAATCGTGTTTGATAAATTTTTTGTTTTTAAAATGTTTAAATCTTCCAACAAATCTGTATCTTCAATCATTATTACAAGATATAACAAAAAATAAATTTAAAAAGAAGATTGAGAATGTCAGTGTTCAGAATGACAATAAGAAATTTACTCGTATTGGCAAGTTGGAACTTTAGTTGGAGCTGAAGCTGCCTTTTTCTTTAGAGTCGACTTTTTCCAAAAGCCAGCTTTATATTATTTTATTAGTATGAAAAAATACTAAAATTCGACTTTAAACGATAGAGTCGGAATTTTCTAAGTTAGTAGCGATTTATTGGTAAGGCTGATTGAATCGCACACGAAGTCAAACCGTCACAAAAAGGCACTAAATGCCGCTTCTTCCAGTCAAGAAGTTACGAATTTTTACAAAGCTTCAACATTAACCAAACTCGATCAACAAATAGCTGTATGTGAAGGAGTCTGGGCATTCCACGTGATTAATTCCAATTATAGTTTTCGTTCAACAGACTGCGTCAAAAATAATTCGCGTGTGCTTTCAATTGCTCAAATTCAGTTGTGCTTGCACTAAATGCGAATCCATTGCTACGGGTGTGTTTGCTCCATATGTATTGGAATGATTGCCATTTTGCCAGTTTAATGACGGACGCTTCGAACCATGGCAATGTAAAAATGTTCCCCGTAGTTGTTCGCTATTTTTCGAAAGAAGATGGCATCAAAGTAAGAATTATTGACTTGACGTCAGAAAAGGGAGAAACTTCGGAAATTATCGTCAATCTTTTGAAATCGGCAATTGAAAAATTTAATCTAAGTCACAAACTGGCCTTCTTTTGTTAAGATAACGCACTATGTAATTTCGGCAATCGGGAACGCACCGGTACAAACAATACATTTTACAAGCTGAATCAGTGGTATCCAGGATTAATTGTCGTAGGGTGTGCACATTGTCCACAACACCTTGAAAGCAGCTTGTGGCAAGATGCCGTTTGATGTTGAAATGGTAGTCGTCAAAATGTATTCACATTTCTACCTGACAACAGTGAGTTACTGCATTGAAAGAATTTTGCGATTCGCTCGATACCGAATATAGAAAGGTGCGTGGTTACTGTAAGACGCGGTTTTTGGATCTTCTGCCAGCTGTGGAATCAATATTGTGTATTTTCGAACCATTTTTTCTGAAGCAGCCCAAACTCATTGAAAACTTTCTTCAAAAATCCAATGGCGAAAATTTGGTTGATTTTCCTTAAAGATCAGGTTAGAATTTCATCGATAATAAAAATAATTTGTAGCAGCATTTCTATTTCAATTTTTTATATAATAATTTTTATGCATGTCTAAGGTGGTGAGCAACAAATCACAGTTAGAAAACCTGGTCTTATTGATGGAGGCAAACTTTGACTGCAAAGGATATTTGTTCCAAAGTTCAGGCGACAAAGAAATGGGAAGAACTTACGCTGGAATTAAATTGCTTAGGAACACCAGTTAGAACAGCAAAGTGGCTTAAGATAAGCTAAAGAAAGCGTTGTTCAACCGTTTTCTGCTTCTAGCCAGTTCCGTCAAGCTTTCATCATCTTCTGACGAAGCGTCGAATCTTATGGAAATTATTTTCGTCGTAATTATAACTTTTTTGTCTTATTTTTTGCAATCAATTTTCAAACCAATCGTATTTAGTTGAAATAAAACAACGAAATAAAACGAACGAGAAATATACTACAAAATGAACAAAACAAAATGAACGAAATTCACAATAGCGCTACTCTTTGTCGAAAGCACGTTATAATACCAAATGCAAATTCGTTCGATCAGGCCATTCGACTACAGTCGAAGATCGAATGCAGCTCATAATAAGGGCCATAATGATTTTTACATGGGCAGTAGAGTGTCCCGTCCATATATGAGAAAAAAAATTTTTGAGCTACGCTATCGCAAGAGGTATCAAAATTTGAGAAATTTTACACAGATTACGAATAAGGTAAACAAAAATAAAATTGCGTGTCATCTTAAGGGCTCTACCTACTTTGTTGTTTTGTAAGTTTTACGTTTTTGCAGACTTAAACCAAATGCCTAAAATAATACAAAAATAAAGTTCAAAAGAAAGTTTATTATTGAAATTAATGTAAAAGAGCACAAGAAAATAAAATAAACAAAAAAAATACACAGTTTCGATAGTATCGTAAGTATAGACGTAGAATTCCTTTTTATACGGTAATAGAGAAAAATTCTGGTGTTTTCCATGTATATTCTTCAAAACTTTTTTAACCTTTACCTTACTAATGCCCACCCGGGTGGTTTTTTGGATTTTGATTTCTTAATAAATTCCTGTATTTTGATCGAAACTAACTAGGGTTTCGACTCACTGAACAAATTTAAGAGTGTTTTTGTATAGTCTACGCAAAATAATTATTTTCATGTATTTTAATCCTTTTCAGTTTTAATCCTTTTCAGTTTCAGTAAACGATGCACACAAAAGTGTTCCGTAAGGCGAAGGTTAAAGTAATTCATCTTCTAAATACAAATTATTCAAAAACAAATTTGTTGTTGTTGTCCTTCTTTATACTTACCTGATCTAAAATTCTCACAATTAAATTCATGTAAAAATTTGTTTTGTTTTATAAAAAGTTTTCTTTTGATATTTATGGTGATGAATTTGTTGTTCTTTTGCATTTGTTTTGTTGGTAAATGCAATTCAGTTATGTTTAATTAATGGAAATAAATATGGGTAAATTTGAATTATTATAAATGTATATTTTAAAAGTAATTTAAAATTAAAATTTTAGTTAAAAAAATAAATTTTTAATATGGAAATAAATGTAGTTTTTAAAGCACAACGCATGCTTAGTAACGCATGCGCAAATTTGCGTAGTAGTATACATACATGCTGAAAATAAACATTAGTTTTATTCGTACTCCAACTCATGGCACTCAAAGCCGAGAAAAGCGAGCTAGTTGTCAAATACATCTGTTCATGTCGAGTAAAAATTAAGAACATCTAAAAAAATTTCAGCTAACTGCACCAACAACAATTACCAAGCAAATCTAAAACAACAACGCACAGAAAAGAGCATGATCGCTGTGGTGGAGCAGCGTTAGAGGGGATGAATCGAATCGTCCACAGAAAATAAACTGAACTTTGCTTACTATGACCCCTTTTATATTGGTCAAGACTTGAAGTCAAGTTTCAGAGTTTGTAAGCAATTCGCCGCACATCGGAAGCGACGGAAGGGAAAAAGAAACTTGAAGCTGCAATTTTTCGTGTTTTTTCGTGCTCCTTTTGCTATTTTCGCGTTGTTGACAGTGCTTTTTATTTTATTTTTCGCATATCAATGTGAGTTTGCTAGACTTCGGTTGCATTAAAATTTTTTTTGCATTTAATATAATTTAATTTTGCATTAAATTTTTAAGCAAAAACGTTTTGTTAACTTCCATCGTGGTAAAAAAATAAAATTCAGTTTGCAAATTTCTATAAACTATAATTCATTTGCTTGCTACCTATCTCGTTTTATTTTTAGAAAACAAGGAAAGAAGACAAGAACTTGAATTCAAGTCTTGACCAATGTGAAAGCTTTCGTCAAGTTCAAAAGAGAATGTCAAAAAAACTTGACTTCAAGTCTTGATCAATGTAAAAGGGGTCTATGTCCCGTCTTTCACTCGTTACACACGAAAACTTTCGAGCTTGCGGCGAAAGCAATTATTGCTCTGGTACTAAGATCTCTTTGATCCGCTTTTCACTCGGTAATAATTTCCTTTGCCGCAAGCAGTTTGTGGATTATTCGCCCGCATGAGGGGGTTAACGAAAGTCCCCTTTAAACCCGAGTAGTCAACAAACTACTTGCGGCGAAAGCAATTATTGCTCATAAAATTGCCCAGTGAAAAACGACCCTTTGCAGAACTAAAGAACCTTTGGCACATGCAGAACCAAAACAACAATACCAGCAGCTAGTAGCAACGTTGCCAGTTATGTTGGAAAAATCCCATTAATTTAATGGTAATTTTTAATGGCCCTTAGGAATTTTTGTTTCTGGGCATTCCTATTAAATTTTTTAATTCAGCCTGGTATTTTTTAATTGGAGTGGAAATTCAGCGGGGTATTATTTAAATTTCCGTGGGAGTTTGGTAAATTCTTCTTAAATTTTTTTTTTTTAGTAAGCAAAGTTTCTTTATGGTATTTTTAAATTTTTTTTAAATTGTTTGTGCATATGGGACTTATTGTGGTTTTTTTTTAATGCGAATGAGATTTTTGTGGCAATTTTAAATGCATATGGAATTTGTGGTGGTGTTTTTGCGTGTTTAAACTAGTTAATCAATCAGCTAACTAAGTAATCAGCTAGTGATGGTTTTTTTTTCTTTTTTTATTGAAAGTGTTGTTTCTGTTGTTTCTTTGAAAAAAATTCGTTAGAGCAATTAATTGTTCTAACCTGACCTAAAGCTCAATAAACGATTTTAAACTATCAAACAACTAGAATTTGTATTTAAAATCTGGAATGATTTAAACTATCAAACATTTAGAATTTGTATTTAAATCATAGAAAATCAACATTAATATACAACTTAATAAATGGCACTCTTATATGAAACACACAATGCATAGTTTGCTGACAACGAAACGGTCCGCTTCAGAAATAAGACGATTGGCTATCTGGGAAAAAAAAGCAACTCATGTGTATTAATATATGTATGTTTTACATACATATTTATAAAAACAAACAACAAAAGCAGCACAACAACGAACGACGTAATAACGAACCACAGAAGCAAATTCTACGTCAAAAATTATAATCAATGACAAAAACTTAGAATTTAAACTTATTTTTGTGTCTAAAATTTGGCATTTTTGCTCGAGGTTGCAACTTGGTTCTGATAAAGCCATCTCTAGAAGATGGGTCAGTTACACTTTGTGAGGCCTCTGTTACCAGTTTAACACATCTTTCCACTGATTGTGTGTGACAAGGGAAGTCAAAAATTTTCAAGCATTTATCTTTTGAAATGATTTGAAGATCCTGATTAGAAATATGTCGAAGAAACGGCGGCTGTAACCTGACACTCGTTCCACGCAATAATTTTGGTGTAATCTCTAGCAGAGAAGTACATTTTTGGTGGTTTAAATATCCTACGTTTATTATTCTTTGCAATGCCAGCTCCCGAATGTGGTCTCTATCATCAAACAACAAACTTATAAGAAGGTTTTCTGGGTGCGCCAAAAAATTCCTTTCGATAACAGCATCCACAACAGATCTCAGATTTTAGGGTAAAAATCGAGAGTATAAATTGATTAAAATCATTTGAAAAATATGTTTGGCTCCGTCCTTAAAAGACGTCTTTTGCCTGATAAGGAACCAAAGAAGAGCGTATACTTTAACCAGTGATGTGCGGCGTAGAGAACATGATGTCGACAATACTATTGTCGACGGTGTCGAGAATGTCGTGTAGACAATTGCTTTAAACGACGTGTAGATAATAATTGTAAAAGGCTGCATGTTTATTGTAATATTTAATTAAATTGAGTCCAAGTTCGAAGTATTCCTTATTTTTACGCCTTCTGGGCATGGCTGTTTTTGTTTTATTGTAAAATTTGTTACTTTGTGTTAATTAAACGACTTTTCAAAAGGTTTTAAGAATCAGCATAATCTAAATGGAACTTGCATTTTCGCAGTGTTGCATTTTGTTGACATTGCTTACACAATTCTCGACATTGTCTACATTGTCGACACATTCTGCATTGTCGACACCAAAATGTCGACAACTAAAGACGACGCGTCGAGGAACATCACTGACTTTAACCACATAGTTGACGAGCAATTGAAAATTTTCTGATGGATTAGGAGTACTTAGGTAAAGTCTGAGTATACGATTAGCAGAAGTAAGCCATCTCGAGTGCGCCATTTTTTCAGGTTGACGGTTTACCAGTTCATTAGTACAGGTACCAGTTGATACAGCTTGATATATCTCATAAAGTTATTTTTTATCTGTACTTAGTTGATCGACCACAGTTTTCGCCAAGGCAAGCAAATTACCAGCCACCGCATTAAAAGCCACCGTAATTTTATTTTCGCAACCAACTAATTTTTTTCCAATAGGTCCGGAATATTCTCTAGGACCCGAAGTGCAACCATCTAAGGTCAAGAATAAATGACTTAGGGGTAACTCATTGACATGAAGCATAAAAACAGAAGGTACTTTTCGAAATAGGATTTCAGTATTTGAATAACTCGTTCCTTAGTTACGATTGGAATTGAAGCTTTGGTCCAAAAATTATTGATCTTTTCAGAAACAATCGCATATATATCTGAATTTGATGAATCCTTTCCATTATACTTCAATTTCAGATCGTTCTTGACTAATAATATATATTTAATGACGTCCTTTATAGTTGGTAACTGCCGATTGTCTGGACCCAATATATCAAAAGTAGGTCTCACTACGTCTTGAACTCATTCAGTCCAATTATGAAAACTCCCAGGAGTTGCAGCTCCCATAAATTTATATTCTCCCATGAACAAAATTCTCCCATTGTGAATCTCCCATGAGTAAAGATATGCGAATGGGAATTCGAACATAACTTCGAAACAGCTGTTCAGCTATATCTGAAGTTTTATTTATAAAATATAAACGCTTTGTGCAATTAATTTGTGATTTAATTTGTGAAGTGATTAATTTTCTTTAATTAAATATAATTAACAATGTTCAGCGTTGGAATAAGATTTATGGCTATTGAAGAGGAGCAAGCCTCCGACGTGGAGGACCAAGTTCTTATTAGACGAACCTTGAGAGATAGCAGCAATCCTTTTGAGTTGCCACAGCCTTTGTAAGTATATTTGTAGCAAAAATAAAATTTTTGAGTTGCTAGACTTGAGATCCTAGCTCATTGGTGTGGGTGATTGTGTTATGAGCGTGGGCCACAATCTCCAGTCTGCGATCGTAAAGATATGAAGATTTTTTTATTTACCTTGTGGCTTTCTATCAGTGACCTAAATTTATCTTTAAGGTTTCAAAAGTACTATCCTGTTGCGCTATTTTTCCAAAACTGGACAACTTCTTCTTTACCTTTCTTTAAAGTAATATTAGCACAATTTCCGTTAATTTACATATAAAATGAACTTACATGTTTACTATTGCTTAAATTTTTATCTTTCTCTCCAACAAATTTCATGGGAATAAAATTATGGGAACTGTCAAAAAAATTCCCATCTCCCAAGTTTTCATAATGCATACTTTTTCCAAAACTGTATGTTCGAAAACGTTCGTAATAGGGGAATGGGAGAAAATGAATAATTTACCCATGAGAAAAGTTTCATAATTGGGCAGATTATGTCGTGTAATTTTTAAACAATCAAAACTACGTGTATGTATTACTTCTAATTAGAAAAAAAGGGTTTTTAAAACATTTAAAAGCAGATTACAGATTTTGGTTTACTCTAGTGTGTTTGGTCAGGTTGGCAACTGTGAGAAACGACAAAGTGACAATATTTCTGTCAAAAGTGAACGCATGCAGAGATGCCAAATGCAGGATGTCAACACAGGGATAACAAATCAGTAACAGAACTACATCTCAGCATGTGGGATTCACTCAAATGTATAAATTTACGTTAACAAAGTAAATTTTTTTATAATAAAATATCACTATCATATATACTATCTATATATATAAAATGGAATGTGTGTTTGTTTATTTGTTTGTTTGTACCTTATAGGAGACCAAACCTCTGGACCGATCTTCCTGAAATTTTCACAGCATTTAACTGGGACTCTGGCATGATTAATAGTGTACTTTTTCGACCACGCCCACTTTTACGCCCACTTTTTTAAAATTATGTAATTGCTCCCATATAGTTTTTTAACAGATTTACTTCAAATGGTATACACATTATACTCCAGGCGAGGTAGAAATAAACATTTCATACGCCACGCCCCCTTTCACGACCCTTTTCACGCCAAATTTAGGTTTTAAACTTTTTGTTCTCTGTACAAATTTGTTCCTTTCAACGGATTATTTTTTATTTGGTAGTATATTGCTCTTAATACTGTTAACGTCGCCATATTACTATGAACCACGCCCACTTCACCGCCCCCTTTTTTTAATTCAGATACTTACTTATACCACTAACAATGTTTGCTATACAAAATACTTTTTTTGTAATACGTATTTACCTAAAGTTTTATATACTTTTTACCTACAGGTAAGGTAGCCATAGATTTTTTTATTACCAAATCCCCCTTTTTCGCCCCATTTTACTTTAATTATAATTAATCTGCTTTCAATCTATATATATAAAAATGAATGTCTGTCTGTCAGTTTGTTTGTTTGTTTGTGCTTTATAGGAAGCCAAACCCTTGGACCGATCTTCCTGAAACTTTCACAGCATTTTACCATGACTCTGGAAAGAATAATAGGCTATATGAAGTTTTTATTGGACAAAGGGGCGTGGCACTGCCCATATTACCCAAAAATTTAAATCGCCATATTTTGGGCATTGTTTGACCTACGTTGATGCTATTTGGTCCATATGGTATTGGCATAATTAGGAATACGTACCAGGAGAAAATTGGGTGGGACCACGCCCGTTTTTAGGAAAATTTAAAATCGCAATATAGTCTTAACTACTGGACCGATCGTCATTAAATTTTCACAATAGGATATTCTTACGAAATAATAAATTCTTGACTATATAAAGTTGTGAGTGGACGAAGGGGCGTGGCCTCGCCCTTTGTTTGCGATATATTGGAGGCTGGACCTGATAACCGATCTTAAATTTTCACAGCGTTCAGCTTTGACTCAGGAATACTTATTACATGATAATATTTTTCTACCATGCACACTTCTGCACCTACTTTTTTACTACGTTTATTAACGGCTTTACCACAAATTTAAAATACATATTAATTAAAATAGTGGGGTAGCCCCATTCTCTTTCTTCCACCACTGTCTTCAAAACAGCTGATTTTATAATACGTGTTAATTAAAATAGAGAGTGGGGTAACCCCATTCTCATTCTTCCACAACTGACTGCGAAACAGCTGATTGTGTAATTGCTGCTTTTTGATTGGTCTAAAAATAAAAAGGGGGACCATGAAGCAAATTACATGCGATTCAGTGCTGAATTCTAATTGGTTTACAACAAAAAAAGAGGCGAAGCATTGCAATTATTAAATTAAATAAATAAATTTTTGTAAATATATAAATACTTTTAATTTTATTTTATACGAGGGGGGTAGCGAAGCACACCGGGTTCAGCTAGTATCACTATAAAAATTAAAATTTGCCAAAAACTTGAAGGTCGGTAGAGCCCTTAGGATATAGTTTCATTTTATTTTTAAAATTATTCTTGTAATCTACAATCAATTACCCAAATTTTAAGGGCTCTGGCGTTAAGGAAAACAAAAAAAAATTTATCGAGACACCCTAATGGGGAGCCCTCGATCGAACACCAGAATGGGAATTTGTTGAAGCAAGTGCAAAATTTATGGCATCAAAGCAACGTTTTGATATCGAAAAATACGACATTGAATTATTTGATCAGTTCTCATATGTGAAAAAATTCCATCATGGCAAGAAAACAACGTTACAACTGATCAGCGATGGGAAGTGTGTTTCAAACATTTTACCACACATAACGTTCCATACAACGAAATATTGAAAGTTGTGTCTTACATTCTTGCTTTACCAGGCACCTCAGCTCCTGTGGAGCGAATATTTTCTATTATCAAAGACATATGGTTCGCCGAAAAAACTTAGTTGAATATCCAAACATTTAAAGGCATTCTTTACATTAGATACAACATTAAGATGACTTGCTTGGAATTTTTTTCAATTTATTAAAACTCAACCAAAATTGTTGAAAAAAGTCGGATCAAGTGACAAATATGCTTATAAGAACAGTAAAACAAAACTGATGAATAAAAAAATTTCCCATTGTAAACTGAAATTTTGTTTTTGTGTACGTAAATTTCGTCACCTAATATATATCGAATTTTTCATGAAAAATATCAGTTTTATGTGACAAAAACAACATTACGTACAAGGGCAAATCTTTTTATCATAAAATAATAAATTGGTAGCGGGTCAGTTTTCTGCTTGTCAAAAGTCTGTATTGTCAAAATGCTGTTACTTTTACAGTATTTTTAAAATACTGTTTGTCTAATTTTCCTTTATTTCAATATACTGTTTTTTAAAAATTTTGCTACCAAAAAGTCTGCTCTCCATTACCAGCATTTTAACTTTATTTGGGATACAAAAAGGTGTGTTTTAAGACTAAATTATTTGCCCTTGTACGAAAAGTTGTTATTTGAAGCTTATTTATCTTAGCTGTTGTAAGTCCATATTTTGCAGAATTTTGTCATACAGAATTTTTTGACACAGTTTTCTGTTAATGCAGAATTTTTTAGACAGAATTTCATACAAACAGATAACTGCACCGAACCTTAATAAATTCTTTAAATTAATGTATAATAACTTAACAATTTGTATTAAATTCGCGCAGTTTTCCAGTCTGAAGTCCATGGACATCAACATCCCACCGTAGATTATACCGCGTTTATCCCAAAATACCGTCGCCATAACCTTTCCGGCCGATAGCACCCTCTTCGCCTTCTTCGGAGCACGTTCGGTCGGTGAATTCCACTGTTTCGACTGTTCCTTTGTCTCTGGTGTGTAGTGGTGGATCCATGTTTCGTCCACGGTTACTAATGGAAGAAAAAATCCTTCTTATCTTTGTTAAACATCGCCAAATACGCTTTTGAATCAGTCACACGATCGCATTTATGTTGGAGAGTGAGTAAACGCGTCATGCAACTTGCAGTTAATTTTGTCATAGCACTTCAACTCTGCGATCGGCCAACACGATATCGTGAATTTTAGTGACCATTTCTGGTGTGGTGACCTCATTTGGGCGCCCAGAACGTTCGGCGTCACTTGTATTTGTACGACCGCATCAGTAAACCACTTATCTTTCCAATCGATGTTGCAGAGTCCCTATAGTATTAATCAAGCCTTTCCTTGGTTTGGCTGGATGGTTTTTTTGCGCAAAGAAGAATGCTTGATGAGTACACGAAATTTCCGCATACATGTCCTATGAAGAGGCGAACCCACCAGTACAAACAGTCCGCGAGTTGGTAGAACATGCTAACACAAGCAGGACATTCCTGGTCATTGGTTGTGATGCAAACGCCCATCACTCGCAATGGGGAAGCACGAACATCAACAAAAGGGGTGAGTCTATTTTCGAAATAATCATTACCACAACCTTATTCTAAGTAATAGGGGCAATAGGCCAACTTTTCTGAATAGAGTCAGGGAACATATAATTGATCTGACTTTAGCGAGCAATTCAGAGCAGGCTATAGTCGATAACTGGGAGGTTTCACAAAAGGAGTCGTTTTCCAACCACTTTAGGATCCTCTTTGCCATCGACTACGATCCGCACATAAGGAAACGATTTAGGAACCCATTAAAAACAAACTGGGATAGGTATTCAGTCTAGATAAGCAGAAATATTGCAGACCTAGACACAGAATATCTCCCAAACGACGCATCCATTCACAATGCAATCGAGTTCAGAACGAGAAAAATTAACCAGGCTTTCAAAAAGTTCTGCCCAAAGTTTTGAGGTCGCAAAGCTACAACTGCGAGTTGGTGGACCAGCGACCTTAAAAAGAGGCGATCAGAGGTCAGAAAACTTCATCGGAAAGCAATGTTAAGCAGGCTTGAGCAAGACTGGACAACACACCGATCAATGTTAAATGCCTATACAAGGGAAGTAAGAATAGCTAAGCGAACATCTACAGGAACTACCACATTATTACAAAGTCAAATGTAGAATGGTTGATTGAGTCCTTCAAGCCCCACAAATCTGCAGGGCCTGATGGAATCCTGCCGGCCATGATGCAACATGCCCTTTTCAGAATCATGCCCTGGCATAGCAATCTTCACCGGTCGTTTCAAGACAGGATATGTTCCAAAAATTTGGAGAGAAGTGCAAGTTGTCTTCATTTCCAAAGCTGGGAAACCGCGCCAAAGGATTACAGGCCTATTAGTCTCTCATCATTCATGATGAGAACGCTAGAGAGAATAATAAATCTCCATGTAAGAGAATCCTTGAAAGATACCAATCTTTTCAGTGTGCAACACGATTACCTTAATTTAGGTGTTTCAGTCACAGAAAGAACCCTTCATCACAAGAAATATACCTTAGCTACTTTTTTGGATATCGAAGGCGCATTTAACAATGTGAATACAGAGTCCATAAAGAATGCTCTAGTAGACAAAGGAGTCAACAGTAAAATAACCCAGTGGATTTATAAAATGCTCAACAGCAGACGTTAAAGCTCACAAATGGGAATGAGCGTGGTGAGGAAAGTGGTCACAAGAGGCACACCGCAGGGTGGAGTCATTTCCCCCCTGCTTTGGCTGATTGTGGTTGACAAAATTCTCACTACACTCAAAACTGGTGGAACAAGAGTGGATGACGTCGCCATCCTAATATGCGGGGAATACCTGCAAACAGTTAGCGAATTAATGACTGGGGCATTGAATGAGCTATCGCGGTGGGCAGAATCGAATGGACTGGATCTAAACCCAACAAAGATCGAACTCATTCTGTTCACAAGAAGAAGGAAAATAGAAAGTTTCACATTACCGAAACTGAAAGCAGTAACTCTGAAGCTTTTCACGGAAGCTAAATACCTTGGAATTATCCTTGATAACAAGCTGAGCTGGAAACGCAACACAGAAGAAAGATGGAAAAAAGCACTATGCTCTCTTTACGCATGTCAGAGCGTGTTTGGCAGGCAATGGGGTCTGCGACCGCACATAATCCACTGGATGTATAAAGCAATCTTGAGACCTATTCTTACCTATGGCTCTCTTGAATGGTGGACGATAGCGCACAAAAAGAGCTACCTTAGCTCCCTAACAGGAGTCCAAAGGTTAGCATGCATAGGAACAACTGGAGCCATGAGATCAACGCCACAGGCGGGTCTGGAAATGATGCTAAATCTTCTCCCCATAGAAGAGGTTCTTAAGTGTTCGGTGACCAAAAGCGCGATTCGCCTAAACGAATCACAAGCGTGGAGAAACAACACTTTCGGACATGCATCTATTCTGAATCTCTTTGGAACCAAAGAATCAAAAAGAGCAACCCACTATATCATGCCCAGTGTGCGATTCGGCACAGAATACACCACATCCATCCCCATCAGACAAAAATGGGAAGAAACGGCCGTAGAATTCAATGGCAATCTCCAATTATATACTGATTGTTCCAAAATGGAAAACGGAACTGGATCAGGTGTATATTGCGAAACGCCACAACTCAAAGATTCCTACAAACTCCCCGACTACTGTAGCGTTTTTCAAGCAGAAATATACGCTATTGAAAAAGCTGCACAGAATAAATCTTACTCCCACAAGGGTAGTAATTTTTGTGGATATCCAAGCTGCCATCAAAGCGCTGAATAGTAAAACGACGAAGGCTCGAACGGTACAAAACTGTAAACTGTAGAGATGAGCGATACGGTGATTTTTCAGGAACGGTGTTCTTAGTGAACGTGATTTTGAAATCGCCGTTCTTTTATATGGCGACCGTGATCACGTTAGTTTATAAGTAAACAAATACATATCCAAGTAAGTAGTTATGAGAGATGACCGAAACAACAATAAAACTCATGCCAAAGTGCGCATGGTATGCTTACTTGAGAGACAGAGACAAAAAATTCTCGCACAAACAAAAAATCACTAGTTATACATACGCGAATCGCTGTAAACGATATGAGCGAAAAATTTAACAAAGCTCAATCACTGATCACTGTTTTTGATAGTATTTTATCACCGCAGTTACAAGTGATTTTTTTAATCACGGTGAATAAATGACCGGTATAAAAAATCGCACATCTCTAGTAAACTGCCACTGAAGAGTATCTGCAGTACCCACAACGTCACTCTCTGCTGGGTTCACGGACATAGCAATATCGAAGGGAACGACGCAGCGGATAAACTGGCTAAGCGTGGAGTAACCGCAAGTACAAACGGAGCTAATACAGATGTGTACATTCCAACAGGCGTCGTCAAAAGGAGTAAAGACCTTAAAGCCAGAGATAATGCTAACACTAACTGGGCCTCCAGAGGTGACTGCAACATATTTCGAAGGCTCTGGCCGGAGCTAAATGAGAAGAAAACCGAAAGCCTTCTGCTTTTCGCAAAACGAGAAATCCGGATTCTTGTGGGAGTTCTAACAAGTCATTGCCCCATTGGGGTAATGGCCAATAGAATGAACATAAGAGCCCCAAACTTTTGTCGGAGCTGCAAGGATCCGGAAGAAACAGAAACAATAACTCACCTTCTAAACGAATGTCCAAGTCAACAGAATCGTCGACTCCGATATATGGGGAACAGATTTTTCAAAGACCTGGAAGATTTAGCGAACACACCACTGCTTGACATCTGGAGGTTCATAAAAAGCACAGGCTGGCTTGAGGAATAATCGAAATAATTATGGTTATTATGGTACTACGAATAAAATAAAAAGGAATTCGCAATGGACCTATAGGCCCCCGCGGAAGCGCCGGTAACGGTGAATAACCCTATTTACCTAACCTAACCTACACGAAATTCACTTTTGTTCCATTTTTGCCAAAATTCACAGGATCGTCTGCTGTCAATGGCTACCAAACACACACAATCCAACCTAAAGCGTTGATTATAATAGATGGACCGGAACGTTATAGAATGTTGAGAAATGTCACTTTACAATCTATTACATGAGTTTCTTATGAGTTCGATTATAATACGGAACGGAGACGCACGCACGTTGAGATCTATTGATTTTTGATTTCTCCGCTGCGTTCCGTAACGTTTTGAGTAAAAAATTTATGTTGGCAGATGCTAATATTAATTTTATTCTGCATTTGTTTTGTTTTCCGTATTTTTGATAAATTTTGATTGAATTCATGTTTTAAAATAGTCAGAAAAGAAGAATTAATGGAATTTGTTTTGTAATAAAATATATTTAAGAAAAAAATTAACTCCTCTTCCGTTGCTATTATAATCGCCTACCGAAATACGCAACGCACTAGCGCAACTCGATTCGAATTTTCAATTTTGACAATGCGTTCGGTAGTGAAGTGGCTGCAACAAAGAGAACGAAAAGAGTTTTACCTTTACCTAGTTTTACCTTCTTCGTATAATTTTATTTAAAGAACTTTCATATCGTTAACTTTAGCGTAGCATCTTACTATTCTTCTGGAACCACCATCTCGATCCCCGCGATTTGAAGCGCTCCTTTAGCTTTGCTGCGATATTTGTTCAGAAAAGTAGTTAGCCAGAATAAAAGGAACAACTTTGCTGAAGAAACCAAAATGAAAATTCGAATGGTTCAAGAGTTATCAACATGAAAATTAGTGTATATCTTGAGTAATTTTATATTCTGAGCTATAAATCTTTACAAAAAAATTTGTTTAAAAGTGTTCGATAAAGTGGCGAAACGAATGTCGCTGGCGTAACAAAATCCTCATACCAAAATTAAGTGAAAATCGTTGAAGTTATCAAATATAGAGAAAGGGTACAAAAAGCGGACAGTTTATATATTACATAATTTAATTTTTAATAATATTAATTTAATAAGTTTTTTATTATTTCATTCACTTTGAAAAAGTTTCATTTCGTTTCAAAAAAGTTTAATTTATTTTTAAATATGTTTTATTCAATTGGAACAATGTTTCGTTTAATTTAAAGAAGTTTCGTTTAACCCGAAAAAGGTTATATTTTATTAGAACAAAGGTTCGCTTAGTTTGAAAACAGTTTCATATAATTTTAAAAAGGTTTCATTTAATCGAAAAATGCTATAGTTCACTGAGCAAAAAGCAAAATTTATTAAAAAATAAAAGCAATTTTATCACATTCGCTAATAATTTTCGATATAAGACTGACGATAAGAGAGTTAAAGCTCGTTCTTATAAAATAGTCGGCACGTTACAGATTTGTGTGACGTCGTGAGAACTAGTGTTTGTGTACGTTTAAATCGTTAAAAATTATATCCTCGATCATAAAGAACACAAATCGAGAAGAAACGTTGCGAAATTGAGTCAAATGACAAGCAGCTGTTTACTTGCATTTTTTTTATGTATGCCAAAAATTTATTAATAAAAAGCTGTAATGTTTGTGGAAATATTCAACAATTATGAATGTTAATAATTGGACACTAATGATGTGTAACAAAAACTTTGCAAATATTTTTAACCGGGTACTTTTGCATCGCTCTAGCATATATTTGTTTTGACGTAGAATTACGTCTTACAGCGCGGTTTGTATAGGGGTCATTTTCACAAATTTTTTCAAAGTGATATTTGACACTTTGGGGTATACCTACAGCCTTTAATATTCATCGTACAAAGAAAAAAAAATGCCAAAATATCAGTTTTAGTGGGAATAAAACGAATATCTAATTAAATAGCAAAATCTAAGATGAAAAATTCATATATTCGTATGAGAAATGCACAAGCAGCTTAGCTGCTTATGCTGTTTTTAAGGTTGTTGTTGTTGTTGTGTTTGCTTGTTTGGTTCGTAAGTCCTTTGTTCGTTGTGCTGCTTTTGTTGTTGTTGTTGTTGTTTTTATTAAACATACATTAAAACATACATATATATATACACATCAAGAATTATATAAGTTAACGTAAATAATATTAAAAACTAAAATGCAAGCAAAAACTGCTGACAGCATGTCTGTGAGTACACGCGCAACCACTACAGCGCAGCAATCGACGGGAAGCGACGCGTCAGCAAAACAGATAAATAAAATAACAACAAAACAACAAATAAAACAGGCAGCAGTAGGTTACTTAAAGTTATTAAAATTTATGTTAGGCCAGTTCTTAAGTGTGTTTTAATAAATAAAGTCGCGTTTTGCGAACTAAAAAAATATTTTTTTTAATTACACCAATGTATTAAAAATTAATTGGCGCCCAACGTGCTAAGAGTGTAAGACAACCTCAAGTAGCTTGCAACTCAACGTGCTAAGAGTGTAAGACAACCTCAAGTAGCTTGCAACTCAACGTCTAGAATAGAAGTCAACCTCAAGAAGCTTGCAACAAATCGTATTCAGGACAGGCACAAAACCTACAACAAAGGAACAAAAGCAGTTAATCAATAGAAAAACGACAAAGCGAGGGAGTGTAAGAGGTTTTCCCTAGTAGTTAAACAAAACGGATTCCAAAACCCTTACCAGCGCGGGATGTTCCTGAGGAAAATATTGTAAGAATTAAATTAAGATTATTATATTAAGAGTGAACATTTGCATGAAACTTTAAAATCAATTTTTGAGCTGTTAAAATTAAAAAGTGAACAAAAATTTTAAAGAAATCTTTAAAAATAAGAAAAATTTATGAGTTAAGTTTAAAATCAATAGTGAAGAAAAATTTTCAAGAATTTTTGCAACATAAAGTTAAAAGTGAAGAAAAAATTGTAAGGAATCTCTTTTAAAAAATAAGAAGATTTAAAAGCAACAACATTTTATGAGTTAGTTAGAGTAAACAATGAAAGAAATTTTTTAAGGAATTTTTAAAAAGCAACAAAAATTTAAAAGTAGAGAAAAATTTTATAAAGAATATAAGATTTAAATATAACAAAATTGTATGAGTTTAGAATTAAAGTAAGAAAACATTTTAAATTGAAATAATTTAATGGAATTTTCTTTTATTCAATAACCATTGACTTAAAAGTGAAGAACTTTCTGAAACATTAGCTTAGAAAAATTTCTTATTCAAAAGTGACCAATTAACCATTAAATCAAAAATCCTTTTAACAAAAATCCTTCCAAAATTCCCAAGTACGGAAGAGAAAAACACAAAAAAAGTACCATGACAGAACCTTCAGGTACTAATAATATTTTACCAAATTTCCAACTACCAAATATTAACCTACCCCCTCCAAATCAAAATATACCTCCTCTAAACCAAGTTGCGGCAACACCTGAACTCGAAGCACTCGTTACAAGTATTGTCACAAAAGTCTGTAATGACCAATGCAAAAATATCGTCCAAAATATAATTAATCCTCATGCCAACTTTTATAAGGGAATAGAACAGAGTATTGATGAGCAATTCTCTGGAAATTTAGGTGACTTAGACAAAGTTCCTGATGTAGTGCGAACACTTAGAGAATTTTCAGGAAACCCCAGTGAGTATAGCTCATGGCGAAAAAGTATTGAGAGAATTCTCAACATCTACAATCACCTTAAAGGTAGACCGAAATACTTTGGTATTCTTAATACCATAAGAAACAAAATAATAGGCAACGCAGATGCGGTACTTGAGTCGTACAATACACCATTAAATTGGGAATGTATTGTTAAATGCCTCACAACTCATTACGCAGACAAGCGTGATTTGGGTACTTTAGAGTATCAAATGACCACCCTAACGCAAGGTACCCATAGCCTCGAACAGTACTACCAAATGGTATACCAACACTTGACATTAATACTGAACAAAATCTCTAGTATGGACACTTCTCCAGATGCCATGCATCTGTTAACCGAAACCTACAGAGACAAAGCGTTGGATACTTTCGTCAGAGGATTAAGAGGTGATCTACCCCGACTTTTAGGAATTAGAGAACCTGCAGACTTGCCTCAAGCTTTATATCTATGTCAAAAACTTGAAAACCAAAATTATCGTGCACAGCATGCTCACATTCCTAATGCAAATAGCAGAAGACCACCACCTCAATTGCCACCTCGTAAACCAATCTTTACAACTCAAAACCAGCAACAGCAATTTTTCCCAAATTTAGCACATGCTCCCCAACCATTTATTAAACGTCCCCAATTCAATCAATACACTCAATACCCTCAATATCAACAACCATTTCAACAACCATTTCAACAACCATTTCAACAATCTTTCCAATACCCACAACATAATCCCTTTCAACAACAAAGACAACACGGTCCACCTCGACCAACTGCCCCAAAACCATCGACGAGACCGGAACCAATGGACATCGATCATAGCTTACGCTCAAGAGGAATAAATTACATGAATAGGCCAAAACCACAAAATCATTTATTCGGTAAAAGACCAAACGAAAAATACACACCATCTCCATCCATGCAAGTACACCCACCTAAAATACAGAGAAACTTCCATTTGTCAACGACACCAGCAGATTCTTTTCATGATAATGAACCAATAAACAATCCAAACGCAGATCAAGATAGCAAAGAAGTCAATAATATTTCTAACAACGCCTATCCTCTCCAATATGACACTAGCACTTACAATTCTTTAGTTGATTCTATGGCAACAATACATGTTGGAGACGAGACCCTAAATGACTATATGTCAAGTCAGAACAACTACTATGAAGAACCAAATGACTACGCAGATATCCATTTTTTAGATTGACAAGCTCGTCATTACCATACTTCGAATGTAAGACGAGCGACGGTAAAATATTAAGATTTTTAGTAGATACGGGATCAAACAAAAATTATATACAGCCAAGTTTAGTAAAAAACCCGACTCCTAACAAACAAAATTTTTATGCAAATTCAGTTGGCGGCAAAGTTGAAATAACTCAACACACCATGATAAATCTTTTTGGTATAAATACGATCAAAATACAATTCTTCATTTTACCCACACTTAAATCATTTAATGGAATTTTAGGCAATGATAGTCTTAAAGACTTATCAGCTGTCATCTTCACGAAAGAAAATTACATGCTTATTAAAAATAAACTTAAAATTCGACTCAAACAACAAATTTCAGAATCAGTAAACTCCGTTACTCTCAGAGACAGTCACATGTCGCAAGATCAGAAATCTAAACTTCGAAAATTAACAGAAAAATACGCAAATCTCTTTGTCGACCCAGATGAGAGACTCACATTTACGACAAAAGTTAAAGGAAGAATTAGAACATCAAGTGACGAACCAACTTACACTAAATCCTACCCTTACCCAATGTCCCTAAAAGATGAAGTGGACAAACAAATTGACCAACTTTTAAAAGACGGTATTATACAACCTTCAAGGTCTCCATACAATGCACCAGTATGGATAGTGCCAAAAAAAACCGATGCTTCACGCGAAAAAAAATATCGATTGGTAATTGATTATAGGAAGCTTAATTCAATAACGATTCCAGATCGTTATCCCATACCCGAAATTAATGAGGTTTTATCTCAACTAGGTCAAAATAAAATTTTCTCAGTACTTGACCTAAAAAGCGGATTTCACCAAATTAAACTACACGAAGGTGACGTCGAGAAGACAGCCTTCTCGGTTAGTAATGGGAAGTACGAATTCATCCGACTTCCATTTGGGCTGAAAAATGCTCCATCCATATTCCAAAGAGCCCTGGATGACATTCTAAGGGAACACATAGCCAAGATATGCTTCGTTTACATAGACGACATAATAGTCTTCAGTAAAGATGAAGAATCTCATTTCAAAAATTTATCCACAATCTTTAAAACGCTTCAAGATGCAAACCTCAAAGTTCAAATGGATAAATGTGAATTTTTAAAAGACAGTGTAGAATTTTTAGGATTTATTATATCCGCCGAAGGTATTAAAACAAACCCAAGTAAGGTTGAAGCAATAAGACAATTCCCATGTCCAAGGACACTCAAAGACCTAAGATCTTTTTTAGGCCTATCAGGGTTTTACCGAAGATTCATCAGAGACTATGCGAAGTTAGCAAAACCCCTGACAGTCCTTCTCAGAGGGGAAGATGGACGAACGTCCAAGCAAGCCTCTAGTAAAAAAATTATTAATTTTGACAACGACGCTCTCGAAGCTTTTCAAAAAATAAAAAACTCTCTCATATCCGAAGACGTTGTTCTTAGATTTCCAGACTTTAAAAAAGAATTCCACTTGACGACAGACGCTTCTAACTTTGCAATAGGCGCAGTACTAGAACAAGACGGAAAGCCAATAACATTTATTTCACGAACTCTCTCTAAATCAGAAGAAAAATTTGCAACTAATGAAAGAGAAATGTTGGCCATTATATGGGCAATTAAAACTCTCAGAAACTATCTCTACGGACCAGCAATTGTTAAGATCTTCACCGACCATCAACCGTTAACTTACGCGTTGAGCAATAAAAATACCAACAACAAGCTAAAACGTTGGAAAGCCATACTGGAGGAGTACAACTACGAGTTAAGATATAAGCCCGGTAGAACCAACGTCGTGGCCGATACACTATCAAGACCACCAATAAATAGTGATGTCAACCCTTTGACCGTAACTCAACATAGCGATGAAAGTTCAGGACAAGACCTCATTCAGATTGCAGAAGAACCCATAAATGTGTTTAAAAATCAAATCATCCTCATAGAAGGACAGGTATCATCATATAACTTCAATATAATATTTCCTACCTATCACCGACACACAATAGTAGAACCAGAATATTCAGACAACAGAATTATTGATATTTTGAAAAGTTACCTAAATCCATCTGTCATAAATGGCTTACTGACAAGTGAAAGAATCTTAGGACAAATTCAAGAAATTTATTCTTTACACTTCAGACAATATAGAATAAGATTTGCCAGAAAAATAGTAACAGACTTAATTGACGAAAATCAACAAGAAGCTGAGATTATCAGAGAACATGAACGTGCACACAGAAACAGTAAAGAAAACAAATTACAGATTTTAAATAAATTTTATTTCCCCCAAATGCGACGTAAAGTTGAAAAAATTGCAAAAGAATGCAAGATATGTAAAGAACATAAATATGACAGGCACCCCAGCAAGCCTATGATACAAGCGACCCCTATACCTACATACCCTGGACAAATAGTACATATAGACATTTATTTTTCAAATAAACGTATTATTCTTACAGCTATTGATAAATTTTCAAAATACGCCTTAGTAAAAATTCTTAAATCTAGATCCGCTGAAGACATAAAGCAACCACTAAGAGAATTAATATTATCGTTCGGCGTTCCAAATACAATAGTAGTAGATAATGAAAAATCTCTAAACTCTAATGCCGTTCTTTTTATGCTAGAAAATTTTTTTAATATAACAGTCTTTAAAACACCCCCATATACAAGTACAGCGAATGGCCAAATAGAGCGTTTCCACTCAACATTATCTGAAGTGATACGCTGCTTAAAATCTCAAAATCCCCATTACACATTCCCAGAACTTCTCGACAAAGCTATTCTTGAATACAACAACTCCATACATTCTACGACAAACAAAAAACCAAAAGATGTTTTTTTTGCAAGAGAACTTTCTAATAATCCTGAACAACTCGAAAGAGAAAGAGAAAGAACATCACATAAGATTAAAGAGAAACAAGATACAGATCTAGAATATCACAATAAGAAAAAGACCCCTATCAGAGAATTTACAGTAGGAGAAGTCATTTACGTAAAAGTTAACAAGAGATTAGGAAACAAACTATCTCCCAAGTACAGGAAAGAAATAGTTAAAGAAAATAAAAACTCAACCGTTATTACCGAAACAGGAAAAACTGTACACAAAAGTCATATTAAAAATTAACACCCTATTTTTCCTTTAGGTTGTTGGCACACCTCTGCATAACATATGCAGATATTCAAATTCTGGACTACTCGAACTCCCAACTAATAAAAATAAATACCGGAACCGCAAACATTCAGGACGGATACTTTAAAATTATTCACATTATTGACATTGAAGTTTACGAAACCTTCATAAAAAAATTAGAAACTACAATTTTAAATGACGTTAAACCCCATCATCCTCTTTTCCCGATCCTTCCCTTCGAGATTCAAAGAATAAAGAATTATTTGCAAAGACTAAAAGTTAATGAAAAGTCAAAAAGATCATTAGACTTCATAGGAAGTGCGTGGAAATGGATAGCTGGAACTCCAGATCACCATGACCACGAAATATTAGTTAGTAAAATGAATAACGTTTTATTGAATAATAACAATCAAGTAATTATTAATAGATTAACTTTAGAAAAAATTAATGAAATATCCAATCTTACTAATAATATTATTAAAACATTTAAAGAAAAAGAAAATATAGAAAACGATACTATAATGAAAATAAAATATAAACTAGAATTAATAAAAGAAGAAGTTATAAACATTGCCTACGCCATACATTGGGCAAAAGCAAACATTGTAAATTCGTATGTTTTAAGTAATAACGAAATAAATATTACAGAAACTTTAATTAAAAATGAAAACATTGCGTATGTAAACATTAATGAAGCTCTTGAATTCGCAAACGTAAAAATAGCTTCAAATAATAAAAATTTAATTTATATCGTTTCACTGCCTACAAGCGAAAGTAATTCTTGTAGTGTATTGTTACTGAAAGCTATAAAAAAAAGAAAAATTGTTAACAAAATTAAATATGAAAATGTATTGCAATGTAAGAATAAGATATATGGAATAACAAAAAAATGTAAACATTTTAATGAATTAGAAATATGTAATAAGGAAAATTTAATAGACATAAGTACTTCTGCCTGTATACCTAATTTATTAAAAAGCCTAAAACCAAACTGCACTATCACTAATAATGAACATATCCCACAAATAGAAGAAATAGCTCCAGGTATACTTTTCCTCAACGATTTTAAAGGACCTGCGGTAATCAACAATGAAACAATAACCCTCCAAGGAACCTACATAATTCGTCATACAAACTCCACAATCCAAATAGATGGAAGAAAAATAGTTAACACCGAAACAATACGTTACCATCCTATGCCAGCGATTCTGCAACCAGCATCAGAGCTAGAAGTAAATGAAGAACATCTCTCACTTGAGAGACTGAAGCAACTTCATCTTAATAGCACAACAAAAATAGAGTTGCTAAAAAAGGACAATATTATTCAGAGTGCAATGAGCTCGACATTGGCAATTTGCCTTACATTAATAATTTTGGCATTCATCATAAAAAATTTCAGTAAGTTCACAGGGCGAATTTGCAATAAAAAACCACCGACCCAAATTCAAGCTGAAATTGCTAAATCAACAGTGATCGGAGTCGAAGATATTGCAAAACACCTACGGTCATCGAACGAGGACGTTCGAATTTAAGGGCGGAGGAGTTAACGTAAATAATATTAAAAACTAAAATGCAAGCAAAAACTGCTGACAGCATGTCTGTGAGTACACGCGCAACCACTACAGCGCAGCAATCGACGGGAAGCGACGCGTCAGCAAAACAGATAAATAAAATAACAACAAAACAACAAATAAAACAGGCAGCAGTAGGTTTCTTTAAGTTATTAAAATTTATGTTAGGCCAGTTCTTAAGTGTGTTTTAATAAATAAAGTCGCGTTTTGCGAACTAAAAAAATATTTTTTTTAATTACACCAATGTATTAAAAATTAATTTATATTCAAGATTCCGCCTTGCGCATGTCGCTCTCTTTGTGAGCACGTCCATGTGTCGTCAGAAGTGCAAGAGAAAAGAGAGTCAAACTGACTGAAAAAACGTAGTAGACAATTTTTAATAGGGGTATTCGATTTAAATATCTCCTCATTTTCTTATAAAATCTTGCTTTTTAAAAGAAATAATTTTAAATCAAAAAACAACGCTTGTACAGAAAAAATGTTAATATTTTTCATTACTATCTTTGATAAAAATTTTATATCTTATTGGGGTGTTAACTTCCGTGTTGTCCCCTTCACAAAAAAAATAGCTATATTGTTCGATTTATTTTGAGAGCAGTTTGGTGGTTTCTTTGTGTGTATTGTGTTTGTTTCCCAATTAGCCAATCAGATTCATTTGATTAGTTTCGTTTATTGTTTATGTGATATTTTTTTTGGATGTATTTTCACTTATGACGTAAACCTGCGCAGTAAATTGCCATTTCTGCGCACTTAAAGGCCCATATAGACGACCCAACGGGCCGGCATGTCAGCAGCTAACTCCAGGAGCAAAACGTCAGCACTTATTTTGTTACTGTGCAAGCGAGGAGTGCATGAAGTGCGCTCAGCAACGGACACAACAAGAGAAACGAAGAAAAGAAAAAAAAGAATGGCATACTTTCAATCAGTTGTTTGATACAAGTGCGCATGAGTTGACGTGAAAGTTTTTTTATAAGAAAATTTTAATATAAAATATTGAAATATGAATTGCTTTCAAATGAAAAACATTGCTGTATTTATTGTTTTAAGCAAAACGTAAATTTTATGCTTCTTTATCAATAATAAAAACGAACTGCTGACCCAAAGCTTTCCAAGCGAAGCCTTTTGAAGCAGTATCGATGTTTGGCTTCTTACCCTTATTTTGGACGAATTCAAAAATCTCTCTCTATCCCTCTCTCTTTGGAAGGCAAAACAAAAAAGTGTGCAGCGTACTGCTGACCCAAAGCAAAGATTATATAGTATAAAGATGTGCCACGTAGAACATTAAAAAGTAACAAATATTTTTCAGATCAATACGTAAGCTTTTGTGAGTGCGATGAAAAAGCTTTCTTGAGAGAAAAGTTTCCAACGTTTGCATGCACATTCTCTCTGCAATGCTCTTTCTCTCGTCACTCCACAATGCTTCACAGCATAGATCACCACCATGAACCAAAAAATAAAGATCATGCAAAGAAAAGAGCCGCCATATTGTAAACAAAAACAGCTGATAGGTCTGACGTCATCGGTCACAAAATCTTTTGTTTACGCTTAGTGATTGGATGTTGAATGTTATTTGTTAAAATTTTAAAGAATTATCATATAATTATAATGTGTTTTTACATTAAAATGAAGTGTGCTGTTGTGACATACATTAATTGCAACAGCAAAAAAAAAACAAACACGTTGGTTTCTACCGTTTCCCCAAGGAAAAAAATTGCTTGTAAGCAATGGGAGATTTTTTGTCGGCTAAATGTCGACACTGCAATGGCAAGAATCTGTGGAGATAATTTTCTGCCTGAAGACTTCGAAAGAAGGCTCCAAGTTCAAATGGGTAAGTACTTCTACATTTCCACGTAAATATTTTAAGCTATGCGCTTAAAGCCGGGCGCTGTCCCAACAGTTATGACCAAGGAGGTGCAGCCAGCAAATGCAGAACGATGTCAGCGAATTTTAAAGAGCGAAAACAAAAAAATCGTTAATGCTCTGCTTCAGGAGTCGTTGGTCATGGAGAAAGAGCAGCGGCGCGAAGAAGTTTTTCCTTTAGAGGATATAGAAAAACTAAACAGGGACGCTTCTATTTCTAACCGCTCTTCAGAGCAGTTACTTCATGCGAAAATAAGGCAGCTATATTCGCAAGTGCAAGTAACATTTAACAATTTTATGAATTCAATATTTTTAATCTTTTTCTTGGAGTGAACAGCGGTTTGGAAAACCTCGCGTGATACATCTGCCACAAATTCCACAAAGACGTTCTGAACATAAGGCTGGAAGAAGAAGCGGCAGCATCACTTAGTTGGGTAGATCCCTTAAGCGAAGGCGGTTGTCCAAGCCAACGGAAGAGCTCATGGCGCATATGAGGGCGTTGGAAAAAGTGTTCAACGACGTAAATGGCGACGGGCTGCTAATAAGCAAAAATTATTTGCATACACACATTACAAGTGCAGAGCATGTTATGTGTTACAACAAAATAAAAAAAATGTTTTTCCGCGCACGAATGTTTTTTAAAATAAGATTATTAAATAAAGAATCGAAAATTTAACAAAACAGTTCAATAATAAAAACAAAGTGAACATCCAATTTTGTATTCTATTTATTTGCAGTTTTTCTTTTTACAGCATTCTTTACATTTAGTTACTGCATGGAAATATAAAAAAACAAAGTATTCAAACACTTTTTTCGCGAATTAAACTTATTAATTTTATAATTATTCACTTTTATCCGAGTTTTCACATGTTTTGCATGCAAAACGTATGCAAGTTGACAGTTTCATAGCTTGCTTGTGACCGATGACGTTGCACGAAAAATTACTTTTTTCTCGCACTGCTCTTTGCGTGATCTTCTCTTATTGGTTCATGGATCACCACTGCATGGTTTCTCATAGCTAGCGAGAGTCGTGAAATTTTATGTTGTAATTTTTTTTTCCATTGTTGTTGTTGGAACCAAGCAATTGTGATCTCTGCTTGACAGCAACAAATGTTTTTGTTTGTTTGCATTATTTTCATGATGATTTCCTTATTTTGTGCGAAGCAGATTTTCTTATTCACTGCTTGCTATTAATATTGACTATTTTTGATTGAATCAGCCAGAGCAGTAAAATCTGCATATACATTCAGAATCTTAAGGAAAACTGAATAACGACATACAAATCCATCCAATGAATTCAAAATTGTTTATAAATAAAATTTTTAATTCACATTGATATTTAAAAAAATTGATTAGTAATTAATTTCAATTATTTTTTTTCGTTATTCAGAATAATTAATTATTTTTTTATTTATATGAATGCCATTTACAACGAATGCAATTCAAAAATAATTTAAAATTTTTCAATAACTAATTTTTTGTGCATTATTATTTCTTGATTCATTGCCTATTCATGTGTTATTCATTATTAATTTTATAGTCATTATTAATTTTTTATTTATTATTAATTTGGTTCATTATTCAAAAGTGAATAACAAGATTTTTTTTCATTTTAGTTATTATTCAAAAGTGAATGAAAACTTAGAAATGAATACGAAATTTATAATGAATAAAAAATTAATAATGAATAAAAAAATAATAATGAATAAAAAATTAATAGCGAACATTTTATTCATAAAATAGTAGTGAATAACAAAATGTTTTATTCATTGTATTTTTTATTTAAAAGTGCATAACAAATTAATAACAGTGGTAAACAATTTGATAAAAAAGTTTGCGCGATGAAAACGACATTGCTAGTTCGATTGAGTATTTTTTCTAGATAATAGAAATCATTAAGACTTTTCCAGGTTGGTTCGAATTTTTTTAGAAGAATTTCCGACTTTTTTGAGTTTTGAAAAATATTTCCCCACTTATGATCCTTTAAATCAAAAAGTATTAATTTATTTTAAAAGATTTATAAGTATTTACAAATGAGGCATTTACACCTTTTATTTAAGCTATTATTTATACGATTATTTGTACGATTTTTGTCGACATTTTCTGAATACTACGTTTGTGAAAGAGTTTAAAATATAGCGTTTATTTAACATTTCCCCCATATTAAAGTGCGCAAAAATATGACTTCGATATATATTTTGGATTTATTTTTACTTTGTTGTTAAAAAAATATTTCAACGAAAATATTAAGGTAAAAAGTATTATTGTAGCAGGTTGGATATTTACGTATTTCGGTTTTAGTAAAAATACTCAAAATTACCTTCATCAAAGTGGACGTGGTGAGTTCGTACTAAACAATTTCTTCACACTTTAAAAACCCAATTATCATATATGTAACTTAGGATTTTGTTTGCAAATAACGTTCTTAGCGTTTTTAGCTAAATTTAAAAATCCTTAAACCGCAATTTTACGTTATAATAGGCTTTGCAATGCTGTAAACTCTTTGAAATGAGTAAAATAACAGAAATAACGCAATCAAAACAAAACAACGAAATCTTCGCGCTTCTATAAATAACTAGCTGAGACACTGTGTGTTGCTACCACGCCCGTGAAACGGCACGAGTAAATTGTGGTCGAGTACCGAATTCCGAGGCTGTGCGGCCACCTATAACTCCAAAGCTATTCAATATCAAAAATGGCCTAACGCCCATAAAATGTTATCAGTGAAACGTATAAATTGTGGTCGAATACCGAATTCTGAGACTTTGCGAAATATAATTATAAAGCTATCAGATATCGCATATTTGGCCTGTATAGGAGGTAATTTTGAGTATTAACAATATATTTTAAACTCTTTCACAAATATAGTACAATTTAGAAAATTTATACAAAAATCATTAGATCAATACAAATGATAGCTTAAATTAAAGATATAAACGTCTCTTTTGTAAACATGTATAAATTTTTTAATATGAAAAAATACTTTTGAAGTTATAGGATCATAACTGGAGACATATTTTTCAAAACTTAAAAAAATCGAAAAATCTTTGAAAATTCTTCAATTCTTTTCGAATTGCATTCGTTCTATAATACTCATACAATTTAACACAAAGTCTATATTAATAAAACTTATTTTCTGGTTTGTTTATTTAATTTATACAAATCTAAATGGCTTAACGGACTTCGCTCAATTTAAGTACACATACTGTGTGCATCCTAGATTAGATTGTTACATACTTAGTTTTGATCACGCTCATTCCATCCATTTTCACTTACGTAAATTTTGATATTGAAAATCTTTCTTGAAAAAATTTTTTGAAAATTAAATTTAAAAAATTTCAGTAATTTTAATACCAAAAACATTCACATATCTTTAGAATTTCAGAAATTTTTGGTACAACATAAAACATCGTTCCCCAAGAATGAGAAAAACGGCATGAAAACCAAAACTTTGACTTTCGATGCACATATATTCGCTATTTTTAAATATATTTAATTAAAATTTTTTTAATCAAAATTTTAATAAAAGCACTTTACAAAAATAGTTTCAACTGTAGCGTTAGGTTAGTGAATATATCCTTTATTTTTTTTTCAAAACCGATCCAAAATACTGAATTTATACTAAAAAAATTATTAAAAAAATGTTTTTGTTGTATAAATAAAAACAATTGAAAATTGCATTTCTGAGTACTTTTCATATAGTAAAGCATATAGTTAAATAAAAAAATTTTCCACAAAAAAAACAACTTAAAAAATATTGCTTACAACATTATTCGTGGCTAAGCTTCGACGGATGGAATCGCAATTACAATAATATAACACTAAAAATATCATGTGGCAAAACGGCAGAAAAAAACCAAGTCAACACACAAAATATACCCAGATAAAGTCATCTTTATGATATTATATTCTTGAAATTATATAACAAAAAGATAAGAGATAATGCAAAAAAATATAATAACTTTAAATTATATATGCTCGTAGGGTAGTTTAGTAAAAAAATTGCCTACATTTTTTAAGTAGAACCTAATAAAATTCTGCTACATTTTGTTGGCAGCTACATCGTTTATTCAGATGCTTCGTGCATCAAATCTTTACATATCATTTCTATTTCTTTTCAATATTATGCTCACATTTGCTCACATTGTTGCTTACTTATTCTCTCGCTCTCAAAAGCTTTAAATCGTTCGCTCGCTGACTCTCATAAAGCTTTTGTGTGGATTTATGATAAATCCACATTCAAATTTTACTGTGCCACTTGCTTGTATGGCGGTGGCACATCTTTCTATTATATTATCTGTGCCCAAAGCATCCCATGAAAGGCCTTTTGAAGCAATTTAAAGTAAGCTAAATTGAAGAGCTTTTTTCCAATGACATGTAATGTTAAAAATACAATGGTGTGTCATACATGGAGTCAGCGCTTTAAGCTGACTTGCAAGCACTCAAAAAGGCCTTTCGGAGTGCTTTTTTCCCCGTTGGGGAGCAACTAATCGAACAACTGGTTTGCTAAAAACACGACTTTTGTTTAGTTGCTAAGTTTGCTAAAAACACGACAACTAGTTGATCAACTCGATGAGCTTCAGCCGAAAAAATCAAAACTTTTTGATTTTCAGCAACTGGTTGGAAAACTGGTTGAAAAACTGAAAAAAAATAAAAACCCATCTACACACTGCTTATTTTCATCAACCAGCAACCATTTTATCAACCAGTTGTGCGATTAGTTGCTCGTCTATAGGGGCCTTAAGGCGTGATCTTCTTTATATTGTTCTAGAGTACACATCAGTTGCGTTCCTTTTTTTTTTTTTGTTTCCCAGATAGCTGACACGGAAGCGGACCGTTTCGTTGTCAGCAAACTATGCATTGTGTGTTTCAAATAAGCGTACCATTTATTTAGTTGTATATTAATGTTGGTTTTCTATGATATATGCCCCTATCACCGTCTGCGAATCGAACAAAAATTAAATCGAATTCGCCAAGTTGGTATCACCGTCGGCGAATGTTTAAATTTAATTCGACTGAAACGTCAAAAACAGGCGAATGAAAAACTTTGTGGTATCACCGTTCGCGAATTTCGCAGATGTCATTCGACTTAAGCGTCAAAAACAGACGAATAAAAATATTTGACAAGACAGCGAATGCGTTTGATTTCTTTTTATTTTGCACATAAAAATGGAAAATAATAGAAAAAGGTCAGTAAATTGCATTGTGTGTATTTTTTGTGGTTTGTTTTTAATTTTAAGCAATTTGTTATTTATTTTTAGTATGAAAAAAACCAACAGCCGGCAGTTCCATAAAATGGCTCTTATCCATACAGGGCAAAGATTACGCTCAATAATCCAGACAACTTCGCTTAAAACTGTGGACACCGTTGATTGCGCAAGACCCAATTCAAAATCGTTTCCAACGCTCTTTTGGTAACTACCCTCAGCAAAAAATCGTAGAGTACTAGCTAGTTTCAAAATAGGAGGAATCGCACAACTTCGAATTGACTGCATGGAGTCTTCAATATTCTGCAACACAAAGACAAAGGCTTCCTTGTTAAGCCTAAAATATGATTGAAACCTTTAAGAGATTTTAAATATTTCAATAAAGATCAACTGGGCATATAAAAATACTCACAGATCGTCAGGAATCTCTAGCGGATTGGATTTATCCCTAATACTGCGTCGTAATCTGCAAAAAGTTTGTGTTTCCTCAGTTTCTCTAAAGAATAGCTCCATGCTGCTTAACATTTTGGTATATTTTATTATTTATTTGTATTTATCGCGACTTTATTGAAATTTGAGGTTCGAGTTTTGACGTTTCTAAGCGAATTTTGATGTTTTCTGCTTTGGCAGCACCGTATCTGAGGCGAATAAGTAGGTTCGCAAACCGTGATACCACAAAAAGAAAAATTCGCCAAATGATTCGATTCGAGTGAAGCATTCGATTCGCAGACGGTGATAGGGGCATTAGATTCAAACTCTAAATGTTTGATAGTTTAAATCATTCTTGATTTTAAATACAAATTCTAGTTGTTTGATACTTTAAAATCGTTTATTGAGCTTTTGGTCAGGTAAGAACAATTAATTGCTCTAACGAATTTTTTTCCAAAGACACAACAACATTTTCAATATGAAAAGGCAAACATCACAAGCTGATTAATTAGTTAGCTGATTGATTACCTAGTTAGAGCAATTGATTGTTCTAACCTGACCTAAAGCTCATTAACGGTTTTAAACTATCAAACAATTAGGATTTGTATTTAAATCATAGAAAATCAACACAATAAATAACAAAGTCATATAGAAAACTTTAAGTTGTATGTTAATTTTATTTGTTGTTAAACAATTGTAACCTTTTCTTGAAATGGTTCTTATGAAGTTGCAACAATAAACTAAACAATAAACGGCAACTCAACTGCACTACCTTGATTTCAGTACAAGATTCAATGCATATTTCAGCATTTTTTGGTGAACGGATGAAAAAGAGAGGTAAAAAAGACAAGAGCAAACGACACATCAAGTGAATATGACATAAATTTCAATTCGATCCTTGATAAATACCATAGAAATAAAATATAAGGAAATGGTGTTACCCTCACATACAGTGTATGTGTACTGCGGTATGTGTACGGAGAATATTTTTTGACATTTCGATCGTTCTGTCGGCCGAAGTGTGAGATAAAAAAATTACTAATATTAAATATTTAATTAAAAGCTATTTTTATTGATAATTTTAGTGAGATAAGTAAGATTTGCGATATAAACAACTAAACGAACATGCGTTGTGTGGTAAAAAACTGTTCAAGTAGTCAGAACTTGAAGAATAATGTGGTTTCCTTCCATAAGTAAGTATACAAACACCAGTTGGATTTTTTAAACGAAACAACGTTATTTATAATGAATTGTGTTTAAAAAAGTTATTTAAAGTGAAAATTTGTGCATTTCCGATTGGAAATAAGTGAAAAAAAGCAAATTGGAGTACGTTGTTTCCGCGCCAATTTTAAGGGATTGAAATGTCAAAGTATTTCAGGGGCGTATTCAATTTACACATTTCTACACATTTAGGGCGCTCGTGTTTTCCGTGAACAAATTTTCACTGTCATAAGTGCAGTTTATGGCCTACGCGTAAATAATTTTTTCTTATGTTTATTAAACGTTTTTGGGCCTCCTTAGTCCAAAAGTGCAATAATACAATGTCGGTCTCAAATGGCTTAGGAGGTAAAATTCGCGAAAGTTTCCAAATTCAGTGCATAATATGAAGTGTGTGGAATAAAGGCCAAAATAAAGAATAAATTAACGCAAAAAATTTTAAAATAAAAGGAAAAAATATTTTATTTATTTATTTAAAATAAAAGGGAATAAATATTTTATTTATTTGAAATTATTTCACAGATGCTAGTATTTTAACTGAATATACAGGTCATGTAGTTAAGTATATAGCAGGGTTTGTTGTGTTTAAATTGCAATCAATTCTTAAATGCAATGAATGTAAAATAGATTTGGAGGGGGAAAGTAGTCAGCAATCGTTAATAAGTTTTAAATCAAAGGGGTATTTGAAAAATCCTTCAAAATCAGTTGAAGATGTTTGCATTATTATTGAAAAAGAACTACGCGTACAAACAAAATTATTAGATAAAGACAAATCTATTTTGCATAAAATGTATTACAATAGAATTTTGTTGAACACACAACGATCTCTGCTTGGAAAAAGTATATTTGAGGGTCATATTAAGTCTTCCGGTCATTTTAATATTATTGTAAAATCTTTAATTGAAATATTTTTAAAAACTAGATATTTTTATATATCTAAAAGAAATAATGAAAAGCCAACTATTAGGCAAAAGTTGCATAAAACTATTCATTTTAAGGGTGTTTAGAAAAAATTAATTTGTATTAATAATTTTATTTAGTTTATTAATTCAAATTATTTTATTAATTTATTGAAATCCATTTTTATATTTAATTTTTTAATTTAAAATTATTTATAATTTTAATAATATATAAAATTTAATGCATGAATATAAATGAATACAAACCCAGTAGATAGCTTTTACCATAATTTTTTTACTATACTAATATTCTTTTTGATCTCGGGTGAAATAGGCCTACTGGGGAACCGAACACCCACAAAAAAAAAATCGGTAACGCACCAAATTGTATACCTCAAGGGTGGTGTGGAAATACAATCTGTAATAGTTATTGGATAAAAAGAAACAAGATAGCGAAAACTTTAAGCCATAATCTGTAAATATGTGATTATCATCAGAAACAGGTTGGGCCTTTTTTTGTGATGCAACCGAATGCGGCCGTGTTTGAATGTTTATGTGTTTGTGCGAACCAACACCAATATGCAAAATGCCGCACTTTTCTGCTACTACACCACTTCCTTATATTTTACTTCTTTGATAAATACAAAGAAGTAAAATATAAGGAAGTGGTGTTGCTAACACATACACTGTACGTGAACTGTCGCACCATTCGTAAATTGTGCGAGCGAGAAAGAGTGTGTTTTTTGACATTTTTTAGAACCCTGGCATCTGATTGGAAGACTCCTCAGCAAAATAGTTGAAAATAATTTAATTTTAAGCATTTTTCACTGCTTAAAAAGCAACAAAATTAAAGAAAAAACCCACTAAAACAAATGCAATATGAGTTGTGCGGTTAAGAATTGTAATAGTTCCCGAAAACTTAAAAACAATGCGCATTCGTTCCACAGGTAAATATGTCCATACGGTCTAAATTCTTTTAACAAAAGTGCTTTATTTAGTTTCTAACAATATTTTTTTAACTTATTTGTGTTAGAAATGTATATATTTCTTATTAAAAATGGTTTCAAAATGCAATTTAGACCCCGTTGATTTTCCGCCAGTTTGATCAAACCACATCTGTCAAAACACAAACACTGCTTCAGGGGCGCAGTCATTTTTCGCAGTTGAATACATGTTTGGGGCGTTCTTGTTTTCAGCATAGTGAATCAGATTTAGTTCCTGTTTGTTAAATTTTTCTGATTTTTACACAACAACTAGGCAGAAACACCCAAAAAAATTAGGATTTTAAAAAATTAACCTAATTTAATTTGTAATTAAAGTTGAAGTTTAGAATTTATAAGCCTTCAAAAACAGAAAAATTACCTAAAAATCTTGCAGTTTTTCTAGTTTTTCAACAAATCTAAGCTTTATGGGTATTAAAACAAAGGTAATGTGCGTATCTAATCAACGAGGTGTCAAATTTAGAATTCCATAAGAACTCATTAAGATATAATTTTTTATAATTAGAATTTGTCTGAAAGACTAGTGGTTTCTCTTTTACGAAAGCAATACATTAAAAAGAGAATTATTAAAGAGATAACTTCATTCAGAACTGCTGTAGACAGAGAAGCCTGTGTGGTACTTACTGAGGTTTGTAAACCCTAAGCAGCATCCGAAGGCCTCCTTTTGATACATTTATTTTTTTTTATTAAATTTGGAAAAACCTCGCGATTTTAAGTAAAAAAAGGGTTGTATGCATGTAAGGCTTAAATGCATGTATTTTTGTGTTTGATATCTTGTTGAATAGATACTTGTATTATCTCTCTTTTGATACCCATAAAGTTTAGTTTTGTTGGAAAACTTAAAAAATCAGCTAAATTTTTAGTCTACTTTTTCCAACGTTGGATGCCTATAACTTCTAAGCCAATTGCGAGCGATCAAAAATTTTTTAAATAATTAGAGTTGTTGCTATTCTTGAAATGTTTCTAAAATTTTAATGCATAAGAACAAACTTTAACAGTTTGGGCCTTCTTTTACGATACAACCGAATACGGGCCTTTGTGATTGTTTCTGTATTTGTGTGAACCAACACCAATATAGAAAATACCACACTTTTCTGCTATTACACCACTTCCTTATATTTTACTTCTTTGCCTTTTACACTTTCAATCTATATTGATCAATATACAGTATCGTGATATTTATTGAACGTGTAGCATGCAGTATTGACGGATCGTGATCCAGATCGCAAAATATTTAAATATTTTGAAATCTAGATCGCAGATCGCAAAAGTGTTAATAAATATTGAACGTGTAGCATATTTTGTGTTATTAATACGCGATACGGCAGTAGGCGGTGAAATAAAAATTAGCGGTATTCACTTGCCTGTGCATTTAAGTACTTGTGCAGTTAGGTTTTCGTGAGCACACTTAGCCAAAATTGTATGAATACTGACGCGATAAATATTGAACGTGTAGCATTCAACCGCGAACCATCAATCCATGAATTTGGATCGCTATCCAAGTATCACAATAAATATTGAAAACTTTTTATAAAACAAAACAAATTTTTACATGAATTTAATTGTGAGCATTTTAGATCAGGTAAGTTTAAAGAAGGACAACAACAACAAATATGTTTTTGAATAATTTTTATTTGGAAGATGAAATACTTCATTGGCGTAGGAAGCGGGGGAAGGGGGGCAGTTGCCCACCACGTTTTTAGCTAGATAAACAATTTAGAACGAAAAGTTATTCAAAATATCAGTTTTTTTACAACGATAATATTTTTGTATTATATATTTTCCTCTTCTTTATCTCTTCATGTTTCATGTGAAGATATTTTGGTGAACTTTTTTTGCACCACCATTTGTACTTCCCCCAGATGAAATTCGCTTCCGACGCGCTTGAAATACTTTAATACAGTTTTGAAGAATATACATGAAAAACCAGAATTTTTCTCTATTACTGTATAAAAAGGAATTCTACGTCTATACTTACACTATCAAAACTGTGTCTTTTTTGGATAAATTTCCTTTTTTTATTTAAATGGGCATTCGTTTTAAATTGCATTAACTTGAAAACTAAAAGGTTTTAAAACAAATAAAAATAATAAAATCAGTAAAATATTTAACTTAAGCGAAAGTACCCGTTTTAGAATATAAATTACTGTCATTTATACAAATCGGTAGAGTTCTGATTTGCCGCAGAGTGAGAAAAGCATGAACTTTTATCGATTCACTTTTCTTTCACAAAAACTTTTTTAAAGATTCCATTGAAGTGAAATCGGAACAAGTGACAGCTTATCGATTCAGATTATTACACAGTTTAGGAAAGAATTACGTCAGAGTGACGTCAAATCGGTAAAATGGATCAGTAACTGCGATCGTTAAGAATTACATGCACGAGCTACTGATCATTTAAGCTTAAGTGTGCTATTTGTGTGACCAATAAAAAATTTCCCTTCTTAAGCTTAACAACTACAACGATATAAAAAAATGCGTTTCTTCCAAATTCTGCATTTTTTTTTTTTAAAAAAATTTCACCTAAAAATAAATCGTGTTCTTTTCTCGAAAATGTTGACCGCACAAGTATAACAAATGTGGAATTTTCTGACCTGTGAAATTCGACGGTTCTGCATTCTGCTCTCTAGTAATACCAACACAAACGAAATAAAATAATTTTGACATAACATTTTGTGCTGTGGAAATTGTGAGAAGCAAACGGTTGCAATTTTGAAAATTTTCTAAAATTGAATTCAATATATTTTTGATTAAAATGCTTAGTTTTAGTAAAACTGAATTGATAGATGAATATTTGTTAAAAATCCCATGCAGTCGGCACTAGGCATAACCTCAATCGTAAATACATCAGAATTCAAAACAACAGTGCAGCCAATATTGAATAAAGAAAATGTACTCTTTTTTCTGTTCCTTTTTTAGCTCAAAAGAAGTAAACATTCTGTAAATTAAGGTCAGAAAAGACTGCGCTATATTAAAAGAAGCAAACGTTTTAACTCTTCAAGACGGGACAATTTTTTCATACATGGGCTAATTTTGACCAAATTTTGATTTTGACTAATTTTCATGTGATACCGTTAGTTTTGCGACTTCCGACTTATGACGTTTTCGTTTCTCGAAAAAATGCAACATTTTTTGTCCTTTTAGAAAATTCTGCCCTCTTGAGAAAAAAATAGTGACCTCTAAAATTTAATCGTGTTCTTTTCGCGAAAATGTGGACCTCAAAAGAAAAAAAAATTCAGATTTCTCAAAGATGGCAGAAAGAGGGAAGAAAAAATACAACATTATTTTGAGAAACGAAAACGCCATTAGTCATGCCATATGGCATCATTTGGGTTAAGCAAAATTAGAGAGAAACTGGATTTGTTGAGATTATAAAAATGTTTGCTATTGTGCTGTTGCAGCTTCGCTGAGAGAAGCTAATTTTTTACTAATATGTAGTTTGAAATTATTGTGACAAATTCATTGAAAAAAATTTAGGTAGATATTTTAAAACTGAGCACATATAATAAATGTAAATGTAATAAAAACTTAATTGTGGTAACTTAAAATCATTATAAACACAAACATTTTTCAATATTATGTCATGCAAATTCAAAAAGTTTGTGGTTTGATAAAGTAGTTAAAAGAAATTATTCGCAGAGAGAAGCTCATTTTTACTAATAGTTTTAAATTATTTTAAAAAATTCATTGAAAAAATTTAGGTAAATATTTTAAAACTGAACATAATATAATAAATGAAAATAAATTTAATAAGAACTTAATTGTGGCAACTTCAAATCATTATAAACACAAACATTTCTCAATATTATATCATGCAAATACAAGCAATTTGTTGTTTGATCAAGTAGTTAAAAAAGTTATTCGCTGAGAAGCTGAGTTGTTACTAATAATTTTAAATTATTTTGACATTCATTGGAAAAATATATGTAAATATTTTAAAAATGAGCATATATAATAAATGTAATAAGAACTTCATTTCGGCAACTTAAAATCATTATAAACAAAAACATTTTTCAATATTATATCATGCAAATACAAACATTTTGTGGTTTGATCAAACAGTTAAAAAGAGGTATTCGCTGAGAGTTCATTTTTTACAAATAGTTCTAATTATTTTGACAAATTCATTGAAATATTTAAGTAAATATTTTAAAACTGAAGATATATAATAAATGTAAATAAATTTAATAACAACTTAATTGCGGCAACTTAAAGTCACTATAAACACAAACATTTTTCAATATTATATCATGCAAATACAAACATTTTGTGGTTTGATCAAGCAGTTAAAAAGAGGTATAAAATATTTTTAAATTTTAATTAAAAGACAGGTTTGTTTATTGCTTTGTAAGCTTTTTTTTGTTGAGTCACTCATACTCTCGCTTCTGTAGAAAATTGTTTTTTTCTCCAGAGCCCTGTGCAACAGAACTATTGCTTTGGCGCGACCAACCTTGATTTCCCGCTCCAACCTTTAAAGAAAGAATTATTTCTTACATATATATAAAAATTTCCTGTTCAATATTACCTGTTGCAAATCATTGCAAGGTGTAGAGCTGCTACCTTGATT
Source organism: Dichetophora obliterata (assembly GCA_963920525.1). Taxonomy (NCBI): domain Eukaryota; kingdom Metazoa; phylum Arthropoda; class Insecta; order Diptera; family Sciomyzidae; genus Dichetophora; species Dichetophora obliterata. The sequence goes on from OY986440.1 coordinate 10,232,525, forward strand.
ACCACCTGATGCAGCAGTACTTGAATTGCTAACGTTACCATTTCCGAGCATACCACCACTTCCGCCGCCACCACTAGAGTTTCCACCACCCTGAGCCATCCATGACAAAAAACTACCTGCCTGATTCGAGCCCTATGTTAAAAAAAATGTTATATTAAGTTTTTACATAAAAAACACATTACTTGTTCTTGTGACTGGTTTTGTAGTTGATTTCCCAGTAGGCTCCACTGGTTTAACGCAGCAGCAACAATTGCAGGATTCATTGGTAAGGAGTTCAAATTCAGACCTACACCCAGTGGATTATTGATATTCTGTCCCTGATTTGTTGGATTTTGTCCTTGAGGATTAATGCCGAGTGCTTGCAAATTTGGCATATCCAAATTACCACGACTTTGTTGATTATTCCAACCGCTACCACCACCATTGTGAGGGTTAGGATTTTGTTGGTTTTGCATATAGTTACCGCCGCCACTACTGCCTCGATTGTAAGGAGCAATTGAACCATCTTGTCTATTAAGGGAGTATGAATTCCCCATCAAGCCTGCACCACCATTACCAAGACTACCACCACCCATTACACCACCACTGCCATTTATACCATATCCAACTACACCATTACCCAGGCCCACTGGCCCACCATTGTGATGTCCTCCCACGTTACCAGGATTGTTTAAGCCACTCAGCATGGAGCTGCCGTTATTGCCACGCGAATGTGAGTGTCTTCCGCCATTGCTTCCGCCAGTGCTAATAGAACCGCTTTGCTGATGCATGGTGTGCACCCCGCTACTACCGCCGTTGTTGCTAGGAGAATAATTGTTGTAGTTGTGGTGGTGTTGATTAGGATTATTTCGGTTTTGTTCAGCTTTTGGAGCAGCGTTAGAAACATGAACTGATACACCTATGAAGTCATGTGTACAAAAACTTTCAGTAGTGCAATTAAAAAATAAGCACAATAATTTTAAAGGCTACCTTTAATTATATGGTCTTCACCACACAAGGACTGCGCTATTTCTGGATCCAAAAATGTAACGAAACTGAAAGCCCGAAAAGGTTTTGGTATAAAAACATCAGTTACTTCTCCAAACTTCGAGAAATATTCCCTCAAATCATCAGCAGTTATGTCTTCTGTACAGCGACCAACAAAAACCTTACAGGGCACTTGATGAATCATACCCTGGAACATTTTCCAGACTTAACATATGAAAAAACTAACATTCATAAAAATTATATTGTTCAAACCTTAGAGTTGGGGACCTTAACTTCACACCAACGCCCATCAATTAAATGTCTTGTTGAAAGCACTCGCATTTGCGCTTCATAAGATCCAAAGCGAATAAAGCCAAAACCTTTGGATTGACCAGAGTTTAAGTCCTTTTTTACCTGAGCCATAAGCACTTCGCCAAACCCATCGAAATACTCGCGCAAACTATCTTCGGTAGTTTTCCAAGGAAGCCCTAACACAATCAAATCAGTGCAGCGTAATCTTGTTTCGATACGTTTGGTTTTTGCAGTAGAGTTCTCCACGTTATCGTCACTTTTACGTTTATTTTCTAAGCAATGAAGAGTTTTTGTAATTAAAAAACTGGCAGCAGGATATCATATAACAAATATAAAGACCTTTTGGAAAAACACAAAAATATATATTCGATCCCCATCCTTTTTCAGTTGTAGGCGGAAAAAATCGTCCCTCATTAGATCGCACACCTCGTATAGATCGTGTGTCTTCGCTACGATACTTTAATCCACAAGCACCCGGAAATTGCGCCTGCAATGTCGGCAGCAAAAGAGTACCATCCTCTTCAGCTGGCAGCTCAATTGGCTCTTCGCCTTCATCCTCTGCGACTTGTATGAAATCCATTGCTGCCTTTATATATTATGCCAATATCAAGTAATTTTGCCCTGGAGTGGTAAAATAGGTATATAAATAATAGGTATATAATTAAAAGCTATACATTTTTCTAAGCAAACAATGTTCATTTCCAATACAAACCAATGCAAGCTTGCAATTCACATTCATATATAATTAGTATACAAAAAATTAACAGGCATATAGTAAGAGTACCTAATACAATAGTTTTTAACATTCAGACTTAAAGACAATCACCGGGGCAGATTTTTTTTTAATTAAAAGCATGTATTCAGTTTTTTATAGTTTACAATCGGATTTTTTTATTGGAATAATCTCCCAGTTTTCGATAACCGATTTAGTTAATATTTTACACTACTATATATATTTTTTGCAAATATATCACGGCGCCACACTGAAAATGCTTTTAGAATAAGACATGGTAGATATAATAATATATGAAAGTTCTGCATACTTGGTTTTTTGCATGCATCTAAATCCTGCAAATGGTCTTATGGTCGGAAAACCGATTTTTGGTAGATACATGTACATTTAAAAACGTAATTCTTGTATTTCCATCTCGATTTAAAAATTCAAAATAGTAACAACAAAATATTTGGAAATTTTTTTATTTTTTTTTCTGCATTTTTCAAATTTAGCACAATTTTTGTGACGATTTTTGTAAAGCATAATCCCTATTTGTTATAAGTTTCTGAAAGCGTTTTTAACTCTGCGTTCAATGAGTTGAGTTTTTTTATTTAGCTAGTTCATTGCTTTGCTATTAAAATTTAAGCAAACACACTTTAGTACAAGATCAATAAAATATATTTGAACATTTACTGTCTGTGGTGGCTGTAGCCTACTGGCAGAGTAAGCTAAAGAGCCACCGTTCAAACCCCAGCTCAGACAGAATATTTGTTCAATTGAATTAATATATTCATCCAATATATTTATGCTTAGTTGCTTTTTTATTTATTTCAATATTCATTGGTGTTCGATAGTTTGTCGAAATGCACCATAGAAATGAAACGAGTTTTTTGCTTCGCCAGAAGCTAGTGTTCTAACTTTAATCAATTACACATGACTTTGACAGAAATCGATCAATTATTAGATTATTTAATCAATTTGACATTAATTAAACTTATTTGGCCGTTCTCCGCCGTAGTTAGTTAATTAGTTTTATGATCTATGAAATTATTACATGAATTAAATTGTGAGCTTTAGATCAAGTAAGTTTTTAAAGAAGGCAACAACAACAACTCTGTATAGTCAATCACTAAGCTGACTAGACAGTCTGTTTCGGAAATCGCTACATTTTCATCTTCAGTAGTCAGAGATGTTGTTGTTGTTGTTGTTGCCTTCTCTAAAAACTTACTTGATCTAAAGCTCACAATTTAACTCATGAATTTTTTTTTTTATTTTATTTAGAAAACGTACTCTTTATTCACCAGTTCATAATTTAACATTTTGTATAAAAGGGTTATGTAACTAAATTAAATTCATAGATTATAATTGAATTTTTTTTTATAAGATTACGTTATAACCTCAGACGGATTTAATTCCGTGTATAAGAGGTGTGGAATTAAGAAATAATTTAATAGTTTATAGACATTAGTTTCATTTAACATTTTGTACTAAAAAAATAATAAAATAATAGCCCTAAAGCACATTTGGTATCTGCCTACTTTTTCAATCTTTAAACATGGAATATTTTTCTGTGGAAAATATTGTCGCTTGTTCTTTGAACGAGCTATGCAAATGTCAAAACATTCTGTACCCCATGTTTAGTTGATCTGGTCCATGTGAGCAAATGTTTCATGCATCTTGTGCCGGTATTTCTAAATCATGTCTAGACGATTTAGTATCTGTACGGTCAGGTCTTCGCTGGTACTGTGCTTCGTGTAGGACACTTTCCCAAGATGAACTTTATTCAAAAATAAAGCTTTTTGGGGAAAGTCTTAATACGTTAAATAAGAATTTTAGAGAAATCGTCACATTTTTTAGCGAAATTAGAGCCATACCCAGTACCAGCGTCTACGATGAAATATCTATTCCGGAAAATGTCCCTCCTTCTTTGTCACAGACTGTTTCTTCCGGGACTCAAACTATTATTTCATCAGAAAAAGACCATTCTATTTCAAAAAGAAAGAGGAAGAACAAAAATAAGCGTCGCAAAGCATCTTTGAACAAAAATACTCCAGTTTCTTCTTCGTCACCTACTAATATTTCTCCTTTGACTTATAGTCCAGTTTTACCTCCTATTGAACACAGAAATCATTTAATTGACCACAGAAATCATTTAAATTTAAGGGCAGTGTCAAGGAGGAAAAATTTATTTATTTCACGTCTTCAGCCTGACACAACTGTTGAAAACGTATTGACGTTTATCAAACATAACAACTTGTTGAGTCAAAACGACTTTTTTTCATGTAAAAAAATAGGGAATAAACCTTCCCACGCTTCCTTCATTCTCACAGTTCCAGCTGAAGCGTTTGCAAATGTTTTACATTCTAATTTGTGGACCGATAATACATTCGTTACAACTTTAATCAATTACACATGACTTTGACAGAAATCGATCAATTATTAGATTATTTAATCAATTTGACATTAATTAAACTTATTTGGCCGTTCTCCGCCGTAGTTAGTTAATTAGTTTTATGATCTATGAAATTATTACATGAATTAAATTGTGAGCTTTAGATCAAGTAAGTTTTTAAAGAAGGCAACAACAACAACTCTGTATAGTCAATCACTAAGCTGACTAGACAGTCTGTTTCGGAAATCGCTACATTTTCATCTTCAGTAGTCAGAGATGTTGTTGTTGTTGTTGTTGCCTTCTCTAAAAACTTACTTGATCTAAAGCTCACAATTTAACTCATGAATTTTTTTTTTTTATTTTATTTAGAAAACGTACTCTTTATTCACCACTTCATAATTTAACATTTTGTATAAAAGGGTTATGTAACTAAATTAAATTCATAGATTATAATTGAATTTTTTTTTATAAGATTACGTTATAACCTCAGACGGATTTAATTCCGTGTATAAGAGGTGTGGAATTAAGAAATAATTTAATAACTTATAGACATTAGTTTCATTTAACATTTTGTACTAAAAAAATAATAAAATAATAGCCCTAAAGCACATTTGGTATCTGCCTACTTTTTCAATCTTTAAACATGGAATATTTTTCTGTGGAAAATATTGTCGCTTGTTCTTTGAACGAGCTATGCAAATGTCAAAACATTCTGTACCCCATGTTTAGTTGATCTGGTCCATGTGAGCAAATGTTTCATGCATCTTGTGCCGGTATTTCTAAATCATGTCTAGACGATTTAGTATCTGTACGGTCAGGTCTTCGCTGGTACTGTGCTTCGTGTAGGACACTTTCCCAAGATGAACTTTATTCAAAAATAAAGCTTTTTGGGGAAAGTCTTAATACGTTAAATAAGAATTTTAGAGAAATCGTCACATTTTTTAGCGAAATTAGAGCCATACCCAGTACCAGCGTCTACGATGAAATATCTATTCCGGAAAATGTCCCTCCTTCTTTGTCACAGACTGTTTCTTCCGGGACTCAAACTATTATTTCATCAGAAAAAGACCATTCTATTTCAAAAAGAAAGAGGAAGAACAAAAATAAGCGTCGCAAAGCATCTTTGAACAAAAATACTCCAGTTTCTTCTTCGTCACCTACTAATATTTCTCCTTTGACTTATAGTCCAGTTTTACCTCCTATTGAACACAGAAATCATTTAATTGACCACAGAAATCATTTAAATTTAAGGGCAGTGTCAAGGAGGAAAAATTTATTTATTTCACGTCTTCAGCCTGACACAACTGTTGAAAACGTATTGACGTTTATCAAACATAACAACTTGTTGAGTCAAAACGACTTTTTTTCATGTAAAAAAATAGGGAATAAACCTTCCCACGCTTCCTTCATTCTCACAGTTCCAGCTGAAGCGTTTGCAAATGTTTTACATTCTAATTTGTGGACCGATAATACATTCGTTTCAGTACGCGAGACTTATTTTTAATGTCTCAAAATTTATCTGAAGATATTATCGCATTGACTGAAACGTGGTTAAATGGAAGCATTACTGACTTGGAATTGTTTGATAATAGTTTTGAAGTACATAGAAAAGACAGATACGCTGGCAATACTTCTGCTGTCGGTGGTGGTGTCTTATTAGCTGTTAGGTACTCCTTCGTTAGTTCCATTATCGATATTCCGTGCTCTTCAATGTACAATGATAGGTTATACATTGTAATTCTAATGTATATGTAGTTAATGCTTATGTTCCTCCAAAGAGCAGTGTGGAAATTTATGCAAGCCTTGCGGAATGCATAGAATACGTTATAAATATTCTTGACGTTAATGACGACATTTTATTGTTGGGCGATTTTAATCTGCCTGACTTGAAATGGGAATCTTCAGACGATGATACATATTTTTGAACATCTAATTCGAAGACACGCCAAGAGCATATATTTGTTGATAATATATGTTCTGACTTACAAGTAAGTTGTATTTATAATAGTCGTGAAAGACTTCTTGACCTTGTCTTAACTACAGACTGTAACAACGTGATTGTTAAGAATGCCCTTCATGCTCTAACTTCTGTTGATGACTACCATCCACCACTGAGCATATGGTACAAGTCCGACAGGGAAAATATAGTGAATCCCAATTCAATAGATGAAGTTTGTGAATTCAATTTCAAAAAAGCTGACTTTCTGAGGTTGAATCATTTACTTCATAGTAAACTTAATGTAATTTTAGAATATTTTAAAGGTAATAATCTTGAAAATTCAATTAATTTTTTTTATATGGAAATCTTTACTATGTTTTCTGAGTCCGTGCCGTATATTATCTGAGAATATTGTCTGATCCAAAGAAATTCTGGGGTTTCATAAACACCAAAAAAAATCTGATGGATTCCCTTCAGCATTTAAGACTTCTGACGGATTTACTGACGATCCCATTATAATTTGTGGCCTATTTGCCACTCTCTTTAAAGAGTCATTCTGTTCAGACTCTTTTAATCCTGATGAAGATTATTTTGAATATGATGAATTTCATGTAAAACTCGAGATGCATTGAACCCGACCCCCTCAGATATCGATGAAATTTTGTTCATAGCTAAATTTGATTCATACAAACAAACTCTCATTTTTAGAAATGACTGTTTTGCGATTTTTTGGGCGTGGCACAGTGGGAAAGTTTTCGAAAAAACGCGAAAATGGTCAAAAAGAGCTCCATTTAAACTACAATAACTCAGAATCGGCTGAACCGATTTCCATGATCTTGGTATCATTAAAAAGATATTTTAACAGGCTTTATGACACGTTTTATGACACAAAAAAAATTACACTGTAAAAAATTTATAAAAAAAAGAAAATTTTAACTAACGAAAAATCCAAAAAGATCAAGGGTTTTTTTACAGTGTATTACTTTTTTAGAAAGGTTTATCCTTCACCTATACCATATCAAAAAATAAAAATGGGTTCTTTTTTTAGTTTTTTTTATATAATTTTTTAAGTAGTGTCACTTCTAGTAATTGCCCTTATATTTTATATTTACAGGTTAAATAAATAAACATAGTCCTAGGAAAATTATGAATATGTTTTAACCCCAATTTTCTAAGTAGTGTCTCTTCTAGTAATACGTACCGAAAGTTTTCGAAATAATTCGAACACATTTACAAAATAGTTCAACAATTATAACATTTTTTAAATGTTTACAAATAAAAAACCATCAACAATTGTTTATATTATTTGCCATGTTTTTATTAATTTTTGTTTTATTTTATTTACATTTTTTTAAAGTTAATTATTTGTAAGAAATTTTGCGCTGCTCAAATTTGGCAGTCAGAATATCTGCGCACATGTACAAAAGTTTCATTTATCGGAATGAATGAATGAAAGCCTTGAGTTCCTGTTATAGTTTGAGCTTCTTTATATCTTGAAAATAGCTTTTCTTTAACGTTGTTGTATTCGTCAGCATCTGCGTAAGCAACTTGTATGGTAGTCTTATATGTTTCTGATGCCCAGTGATAGAGTTGCCTCGTTGTCTGGATTTCATTTTTATTTGCAATACTATAATTTCGAGCACCTCTCTTCAATGTTCCTCCGATTCCATCACATGCAGATTTTCCGTGACTGATAGCATAAAAGTGCCATCCAGCGTCAATACCAAAATCAGATTTGTGATGGCATAAATTAATGAAGTTATATTTATTTTTTTATTGTGCTCCTGCACCATCTGATACGTAAATGATTTTATTAATATTGTTGGTTATATTGGCCTTCACGAACTGTATCATTTTTGAAATATATAGATGAACTGCTATACTATCATGGGTATTGCAATCAGATATTATGGCGAAGCTTTTATGAGTTAATTTATCGTTATCTGAAAATAAACAAACAAAGGAAAAAAACAAATAAATAAAAAATATTAAATATTTTGATGAGTGTGGATGGATGTGTTTACTAATACCAAATTATTAAAATAATTACCTTTGTAATAAATAACGAACGGATGTATTGTATAGCCTGATCATTATTCCAATGGTATCCTTGCACGGCATCTTGTACAAGAAATGCATAATTTTCAGCAAAGTCCATTTGAATTAACATTTCTCCTGATAACAGCGCCGCTCTTTTATTGCTGATAAATTCAGATTGTCGCTTTGCTATGAAATGATGCGGAATCAGAACTTTGATGTGTTTAGTAAAATCGCTGACAAATGATTCTGGGTTGGTGGTTAACGTTTCCAGAACACATCTAATCGTTGTATTCCACTTTTTGTATATTATTTCTTCAGTTTGGTTATTTTCAAAATGTTTTAGCATATGCGTTTTTAGATTATTTAAATTTTTGAAGCAGTGACCACACATTGAAACACAACACTCGCTTTTTTCTATGTCACCATCACAAACAACGAATTTGAGAACATCTTTGTAGTCGGTAAATGTGCATTCTCTTTCAATACAAATTGATTTTAAGCCACTTTTTTCAAACATCAATTTCATATTCTGATGCAATGTACATACACAGATATTTTGCTGGTTTCCAACTCAAAGTTTCATACAATTTTTTGGCCTTAACATTGTAAATTTTGTAAAACCCACTTTGGCCAAGGGATGTTTTTTTTTAAATTCGTAGTAAGATTCGCGTAGTGAAGATAACATAAGTCTTTTTTGAACTTTTTCACGTAAGTTTCCTTGTTTAACAGTAATTGAATCTTGCGATCCTGGCATCATTCGGCTAATTTCATCATCTTCATAAAATAACTTGACTGTGCTTAGAGTTTCGGTTGGTAAACTACGTGTGCTCATTTTTAAAAGATTGATATCTGCAAACTTCGTTTTATTCCTTTGGATATCTTTACTTTTTTTGATACAATCGTGAGATATATCATCCCCAAAACGATCTTTAATTTCTGCGTGACTCATATTGATTGGTAAGAGAGATAAAAGTTTTTGCTTTTCCAAAAGATTTGAGCTGTTCTCTATTTGATATTTGATGTTTTGTAAAATTTCTTCGTAAATGGCTTTGACGTTTTCAAGTTGCGCTGACAAATCAGACAATGGATCAGCTCCAAGTGAATCTGCTACATTTTCCAAAATTTGCAGTGATTTTCTATTTCTGTATGCATCTCGTTTGATATATTTCCTCTTAAGAGGCGACATTTGGTTTGGTAGATGAGGAATAATATGATCATTTATATTTTCAATGAGTTCGTTGCTTTCGATGTTTGCATTACGGCTGGTACAAGTTGGAAGTTTATTCAATTCTTGCCTAATTTCATCGCTGGGCGTTGTTGGTAAATAATTTGAGACTTCATTCTGCTCCACGTTGGATTCATTACGACTGCGCGCTTTTCTCAGTGTATTCCGGCAAGTTTCGCAAATACGGCTACAATGAATGCTGGCGACAGCTGGAAAATATTCAATTATATTTGCAGCCTCGTTTTCACTTATTTTACGAAGCGAAGCGCAACACTTATTAGATATTTTTATGCATCTGTACTTATTGTTTGAATTCATATTCACTCAAATTTTTAAAATATACGCAATAAAATTGTAATGGGATATCTTGGCTTCTCGAAACTGTTTATAATTATGAATTTCGGTACGTTCATCAGGTGCATTTATATAGCAATTTTTAAGGCAAGCAAGAACTTTTTGGGGTTAAAACATATTCATAATTTTCCTGGGACAATGTTTATTTACACAGTACAACATTTTTCAGTTCATTGATTGCCAACTCAAAAAATAAGACCCAAAAAGAAGAATTTCTGCATCATTCGTTTTGTCTTCTTACCTGCCAAAATATTTTTAATATCGATTTGAAGTTAGTAACTATCGTATAGGGGAATTTATCACGTTTTATGCACAACAATATTTGGAGAAAACATTGACACCTTTTTTATGATTCTGAGAATTAAAAAAAAAAAGGAATAAACAAAATAATAAATAAACCCACATTTAAGGGCGCTGATTATTTGGAAAGTTTTGCACAATTTGAAACGTTCAAGTGCTGAATCAGGTATATAGCCAGCCACCCTGAAAATATGCGCCCATTTATAAGTACCTGGCCGTAAAATATTGAAAAATACGTAGTATTTATAGGTGTGCATTGATCGATTTTTGTCATTCAGGCAGTGCCGACGAACGCGAACAGTGAAAGTGATTTTTCTCCAGTTTTTTAAAAGTGAATAACAACAAAACATGAAATATATCAATATGGAAAACAACAAGTGCCCAAATTTGGATGAATTTTGTTACGTTTGTGGTCATATCGTCCGAAAAATACAGAAAAAAGATCGAAAAAATTTGTTTACTGAGCAATTAAAAATTTTTTTATTTTAAGGGTGGTGGCTATAACTGATTTTTGAAATTCATACCTTTACTCAATTGCGAATAAAAGCGAAACTCGTGCATCGATTTTCATGATATTTGTCTCATTTTGCTCATAGGTTATGTGACTTTGCGAAAAAGTAACTAGACTTGAAACTTATTTCCGTTTTGTATTTTTTATGAATTTAAAAAAAAAAATATTTTTTTTCTTCATGCGCTTATTTTTAACTTGGAAACTGTGGCTTTTACAGGAAAACAATATATGAACAGGAAATTGTAATTTTTAGTTTTTTAAAATTTATTTCAACTAAATCGGGCTAGTGGTTGTCGAGCTATGTCAAACAACAGGGCCTAAAACGTGATAAATTCCCCAATACGATAGTACTAACTTCAAATCGATATTAAAAATATTTTGGCAGGTAAAAGACAAAACTAATGATGCAGAAATTCTTCTTTAAGGTCTAATTTCACATACAGTTCTCAGAATTGAGTTGGCAAATCATGTGTTGTACTGTGTTATTTTACCTGTAAATATAAAATATAAGGGCAATTACTAGAAGTGACACTACTTAAAAAATTATATAAAAAAAACTAAAAAAGAACCCATTTTTATTTTTTGATATGGTATAGGTGAAGGATAAACCTTTCTAAAAAAGTAATACACTGTAAAAAAAACCCTTGATCTTTTTGGATTTTTCGTTAGTTAAAATTTTCTTTTTTTATAAATTTTTTACAGTGTAATTTTTTTTTTGTGTCATAAAACGTGTCATAAAGCCTGTTAAAATATCTTTTTAATGATACCAAGATCATGGAAATCGGTTCAGCCGATTCTGAGTTATTGTAGTTTAAATGGAGCTCTTTTTGACCATTTTCGCGTTTTTTCGAAAACTTTCCCACTGTGCCACGCCCAAAAAATCGCAAAACAGTCATTTCTAAAAATGAGAGTTTGTTTGTATTGATCAAATTTAGCTATGAACAAAATTTCATCGATATCTGAGGTGGTCGGGTTCAAAATTTCAGTTTTATCTCGATTTTTAAATGAAATTCATCATATATGAACTCTACACCCAGGGTTTCGTTGGACCCTATATCTTTTAATTCAGAGGATATTTTAAAGTATATTGGATCGATCGAAGAAGATTTTAATGCTGGACCTGACAGAATTCCTGCCGCAGTTTTAACGCAATATGGTTCCGTTTTAAGCCAACCACTCTCCATATTATTCAATAAATTAATTAGGGAATGTAATTTTCCACTTTTTTGGAAAAAATCTTTTATAAGTCCTATTTATAAAAAAGGTTGTAGTAATGATGTAAACAACTATTGGCATATCGCTAAACTCTCATCGATTCCAAAACTTTTCGAGCGGCTCGTGTATGATCGTGTGAAGATTCATTGTGGGAGGGTCATAACAACTCGTCAGCATGGATTTGTTACTGGCAGATCCACTGTGTCTAATAACCTCGATTTTACAACATTCTGCTTAAATTCAGTTTATTCTGGTAACCAGGTCGATTGTATTTACACTGATTTTAGTAAAGCATTTGCTAAACTAACACACAAATTAATTATATTTAAACTAAATTTAATGGGTTTTCCACAATTTTTTGTAAGCTGGATTCAATCGTCACCTTGGTCCACTTCTGTTTATTTTAGCCATTAATGATGTAACCCACATCATCATATACTCTAATCTACTCATTTATGCAGATGATATGAAAATATACAGAATAGAAGATTCTAAACACAATTCAGATCTACTCCAGTCTGATTGAAAATACTTTGGAGTTTAGTATTCTAAAAATAATATGTTTCTTAATGACCTTTTCGCGAAAAATTTAATTTGCTTACCTTTTAGTAGCACAAATTATATGGCTACTGCTCTTTTAAGTCGCATGAGTACCTTTGTTAACAACTGTAGCTTTTTTGATGTTAACTTATCGAAAGGTCAACTCAAAAGTAGATTGAAAACTAATGTATGATTAGATCTATGTTAACGCATGGTTAGTTGTTATGTCTTGTGTTGTCCCTGAGCCCAACCCAAATTATGGTGGGTAAATTTTTCTCACTTAAGATTGTTTTGGACCACTTTTATCTATGTATATCGTTGAGATATTTCCAAAGAGTAGTAAAGAGTTGTCAGTTCTGCACAGATGCGTTTGTGCAGACATTTGTAATCAGTGAGGATTGAGCGAAAGTGGATGTGAAGGAAAATAAAATTGAAATTTTTCGGCTGACTTTGCTCAGTTCTGCTTAGCTGACGCAGCTTTGTGGTTGCGACCAGGGTTGATAAATGACTTTTTCATTTTGGTATAAAAATTTTTAAAAAATTGTACTAAATGAAAAAAGAAAGTATGAAATAAATTTTTTTTTATTTAAATTTTAATGTTTTTATCAATTCAGCTCATAAACAAAAATGACAAAGGTTTTTATTAATTTTTAATTAATAAAAAAGTTTTTTATAATCACAAAAGGAAGCACGAGTGGTCTATAATATTCAGAGAAAGATATCACTAAAATCCAGGGCCGTAGTCAAGGGGAGTTTATCGGGGTTCAAACCCCCCAGAGGGTCGAAATTGAATAAAATTTTATATTTTTGCAACCGTATTAAAGATAATGCTTTTGTTCATACATATTTTTGATATTTATTTATTTTATTTCTATACAAAAACTCTCAAAATTTAAATAACTTCGTTTTCATTTTTTTTTATTTCTCACAATATTTTTTCAGAAGGTATTTTTTTCATAATTAATATTTAAGCTTTAATATGTATAAATTTTAGAAATGTTGGTCTTGAATCAATGCAAGAATTCAAAACCTTTTCAACAATATCTTGAAAGGGAAGATTGCATTAGAAACAATGAAGTTATTTCAATTTAAGTAAAAAAATAAATTAAAAAAAAAATTCAAAATAAGGAACGAGAAACAGCATTGTCTTTAATGCTCTTGGAAAACTTTAAAATTCTTTGTTGCAGATTGGAAGAACTTTTTCAGGAAAAATTAATAAAGTGAAAAAAGCTAATAACGTTTACTACAAAAGTGCCAATCCAATCCAGCCGAAAAATAGATTTTTAAAAGTGCTAGGTCTTTTCTATATTACGGTAACGAAAGAAATTAATGGGGAATTCTTAAAGTCAAGCAATTCTTCACTCTCGGTCAAATTTTCTGAAATTTTTTCTTTTGATATATTACTTCTGATATCAATTTTGTGGCATTTTTAAAATCGTTGTTTTCATCAAAGAAGAAATTGTTGCAATATGCAGTCTCTTTCTGCATTTGGTTTATTGAATTTTGAATAGAAAATATTCTTTAACTTTTGCTGACGAATGATAAGTTAAAAGAATTCGTTGAGCAATTTTATATATTTGAAGAAAATTTACTGTTTAAATTCAATTTAAATATTTTTTACAGAGGGAAAAAATTCAGAAATAAATAATTTTTTTAATTCTGTTTGCTCACTAGGAGCTCTAAACCTGTATTTAGTAAAAAATTTTAAGTAAATAAAATGTATTAAAAATGCTTTGGTAGTAGGAAAGTAGGAAAAATGTAAAACTGTACCAAAAATGTACAATTGTACCGAAAATATCAACCCTGGTTGCGACGCTTAGCGATGTATGAGCTGTATGAGTACGAAGAAATAGAAAATAGAAAGCGTGTGATGAAGCGAAAAGAAAATAGTTTGCTATTGTTTCTTTTCGCTTTACTATGACTTTTTTTGTTTCCTATAAGAATCTTGCACTCTTATGAATGTTTACATTTTTTAGCTAGATTGGGTTTGGTAAATTGAATGAATTTACCAATTTCAATCTTTTTAAATGATGAGAACATTTTATGCCCCCCTTTACCTATAAATTTATTTTATTTCTTGCAGGTAAGAAATTTTTTAATTTTAAGCTACATTTTTACCAATTTCCAGGTACTATAAATTCAGCAAATTTTTTCATTTGAAGCTAAATTTTTACCAATTTACAAGTACTATGAATTTAGGAATTTTTTTTAATTTAAAGCAAAATTTTTTAACTAGATTGGATTTGGTAAATTAAATGAATTTACCAATTTCCAGCTATTTAAATTATGATAATATTTTCATATGACCTTTACCTATAAATTTCTTTTAGTTCTTGCAGGTACAATGTATTTAAGAAATTTTTTAATTTAAAGCTTAATTTTTTAGCTACATTGCATTTGGTAAATTAAATGAATTAACCAATTTCCCTCTTTTCAAATTATAATAAATTGATTTAAATGATTTTTAAGCTACATAGTATATACACATATATGAGATCTATATACTTTCTTTATGTAAAAATATATATACAAATTTCTGTCAATTGTTGCAGGTATTTAGAAATTTTTTTTCATTTTAAACAAAGTCAGAATGTTTACGAAAGTGTTTAAAATATTAAATACCATCTAAAAGTTTGAAACATTAAAATTTATGAAAGTATTTTGTTGTGTTTTCAAATCCAAAATATAAAGCTAATTGTGTTTGTTTAATAATCCAAAAATGGTATTAATATTTAAAGATATTTTTTCATTTTAATTACCTTCTTTAAACAGTAATTGTTATGGTGACATAAAGTTCCTTAATTTTTTTTTTGTATTTTGGGATTTTTTAAAAATTTTGTATAAAATCTATTTGCTAAAGGTATTTAAAAAGTTTTTATTTTTAGCAAACAGATTTTTTAATAAATTAATAAAATTAATCAATTAATAAAGGAAGCAATAAATTCATCCTTTTATGAATTATGAATTTATTTATAGATTTTTTAATTAATTAATCACTTAATAAAGAAAGCAACAAATTCATCTATTATTCATTTTAAAGCAAAATAATGTTTTACATACATATGAATTTATTTTGCAGTTTTGGTTTTGAATTGTTGTTTTAAAACTTACCTCATTTTATTCTTATTATTCAATAAAAAATTAAAAAATTTTTAAAGTTGCTCTTATTATTTAATATAATACGGTGCTTATCATATAATATAATATCTTAAAACCTAGATTGAAATCTTATTACATAAAATAATAATTTAAAACTAAATGAAAATCTTATTACATAATGTAGTAATTTAAACCTAAATGAAAATCTTATTACAAAATGTAATAACTTAAAACTAAATTGAAAACTTATTACATAATGTAATAAATTATCAACTAAGGCAAACACTTTGAATGGATTAAACTAACCTAAGTAATACAATAAAGTATTTATTTAAATTGTAAAATATATGTAAATGTATATACAATTTAAATATTGTAAATACATTTCTGTAAATATTTACTGTAAATATTGTATATAGTTAATTTCATAGTAAATATTGTAATTCCTTTAATTTCTGCTTAAGACTTAAAATTCTTGTACTGAGAAATCATTTTTGTTTTAATTGTGACGTTATATAATTAGTTTTATATTTTGGATTTGAAAACACAACAAAATACTTTCATTAATTTTAATGTTTCAAACTTTTAGATGATATTTAATATTTTAAACACTTTCGTAAACATTCTGACTTTGTTTAAAATGAAAAAAAATTTCTAAATACCTGCAACAATTGACAGAAATTTGTATATATATTTTTACATAAAGAAAGTATATAGATCTCATATATGTGTATATACTATGTAGCTTAAAAATCATTTAAATCAATTTATTATAATTTGAAAAGAGGGAAATTGGTTAATTCATTTAATTTACCAAATGCAATGTAGCTAAAAAATTAAGCTTTAAATTAAAAAATTTCTTAAATACATTGTACCTGCAAGAACTAAAAGAAATTTATAGGTAAAGGTCATATGAAAATATTATCATAATTTAAATAGCTGGAAATTGGTAAATTCATTTAATTTACCAAATCCAATCTAGTTAAAAAATTTTGCTTTAAATTAAAAAAAATTCCTAAATTCATAGTACTTGTAAATTGGTAAAAATTTAGCTTCAAATGAAAAAATTTGCTGAATTTATAGTACCTGGAAATTGGTAAAAAATGTAGCTTAAAATTAAAAAATTTCTTACCTGCAAGAAATAAAATAAATTTATAGGTAAAGGGGGGCATAAAATGTTCTCATCATTTAAAAAGATTGAAATTGGTAAATTCATTCAATTTACCAAACCCAATCTAGCTTAAAAATGTAAACATTCATAAGAGTGCAAGATTCTTATAGGAAACAAAAAAAGTCATAGTAAAGCGAAAAGAAACAATAGCAAACTATTTTCTTTTCGCTTCATCACACGCTTTCTATTTTCTATTTCTTCGCACTCATACAGCTCATACATCGCTAAGCATCGCAATTACAAAGCTGCGTCAGTTAAGCAGAACTGAGCAAAGTCAGCCGAAAAATTTCAATTTTATTTTCCTTCACATCCACTTTCGCTCAATCTTCACTGATTACAAATGTCTGCACAAACGCAACTGTGCAGAACTGACAACTCTTTACTACTCTTTGATATTTCAATAGGGGTATTCACGATTCAGTGCACTTGCCTGTGCAGTTGAGGACTTGAGGACTTGTGCAGTTAGGTTTTCGTGAACACACCACCATCACCATTTCAAAGCTGTCAACATTTTTCAATGCACACAAGTGCACAACTGCTCAAGTCCTCAAGTTGAAGGTAATAGTAGAAAATCACTTGTGCAGATTTTTGACGTACGTACAATTTGTTTTTGTTAAGTGCACAAGTCCTCAAGTCCTCAACTGCACAGGCAAGTGCACTGAATCGTGAATACCCCTAATGATATTAAGTTGGTTCTTAAGATAGTCTAATGTGGAGAAAATGCGAAAAAGCTGTAGTAACTGAACTCTATTGTTATTGCATGTTTAGTAAAAAAAAGTGTAAACAAAGGCACACTATAATCACAAGTATATGAAATCAAAAATGTATATATATGAATTAAGATATAATTATCTAAGGTTTTGTACATAAAATTTCAATTTGTTGCAAAAGATGTGTAAATTTGGTGACTTCTTTATATCTTCAGGTAATGCATTGTATTGCTTTATGGCGCTGTGCTTCAAGCTCTTAAGTTGTTTTGATGTTCGTGCTTTTGGTACCTCAAAGTTCTGTTTGTGACGCGTGCTGTGTTGATGAATTGTGCTTCTAGTTGTGAGTTTGGATTTGAGTAAACTATTTTCTACTTTATGTATGTATTTGCATTTTTCGATGAAAACTAGCTGATTAATGTCCATTTGTTTGGTGCTTTTATATAGTTCTCTAGCAGAGATTGTTGGATTTTTATTGAATAATATTTTTATTGCTTTATTCATCACTTTTCCTATCTGCTCTAAGTGAAATTTGCTACATTGGCTCCAGCTGCATATGTTGAATCGTATTTTGGATAGAATATGTCCAGTATATCGTTTTCACTGATTTTGCCAATTCTTTTGATGACCATAATTAGCGGTAGTATTGAATTTTTTATTTCCTTGATGTGGTTTTCATAGTTAAGGTTCTCGTCTATTATCATTCCAAGATATTTTGTATGTTGCACTCTCTGAATTTCGATGTTGTTGATATTTATTTTTAGGTTGATATTAGTGTCGCAAAACCAGTCATAGTATACTTTCATGTCATGATTTATGTTGTCCTCTAATTCCTTTTCTGTTTTTGCTGTTGTTATAAAATTTGTGTCATCAGCGTAAATATTGTATGTTGACTTAAAATGACAGCTCTTAATGTTGTTTATGTACTTACAGTAGGTAGAGTCTTGGTCCAAGTATCGATCCTTGTGGGACCCCAATTTCGCTTGTAATTTCTGCGCTAAGTTCTCCATTTACTCTTGTTACATGTGGCCTGTTTTCTAAATAGCTTTGCATTAGTTTATTTGGCAGCCCTCTTATACCTATATCTGATAAAGCGTTTAGCAGTTTTTTATGATCTACTAGGTCAAATGCTTTGGGGAGATCTATAAATGTAGCTGCTACCATTTTTTTCTCATCTAGAGCATCATAATTTTTGTCCATATTGGATGTTATAGCAGACTCTGCTCCGCTTTTTTGTAAAAAGCCAAATTGATTTTTATCAAAGCCAATAGTAGAATTTATGAAGTTTTCGATTCTTATGTCTATTACTTTTTCAAACATTTTCGAGTTAAGTATTGAGATTGGCCTATAATTTTCGCATAGATTTTTTTTACTTTTTTGTGTATTGGAGATATTATGGCTTTTTTGAGACATTCCGGAAAAATACCAGTTAAAAAACAATTATAAATTAGACTAGTTAATATGTGTTCTATTGTTGGAAGGAGAAACTTAATATCTTTTACTGATATTTCATAAATTCATTTGCTGCACTGCCATTAAGATCTGAGACAATTTGTTGAATTTCAGAGTGAGTTTGAGGAATAGAGACTTTTGATTTATGACGTTTGTTGCGGTTAAGTTTGTAGTTTTTAAGTTTTTTTGCTATTTTTGTTCCAACTTCATTAAAGTATGTATTAAATTTATTTGCTATAATTTGGTTATTAATTGCTGTTTGTTTTTGGCTTTGTGATGTGTTTGCTTGTTCAGTTTTATTTCTTAGTGTTGAGTTAATTATGCTCCATAACTTTCTTGTACTATTTCCGGATTTTTCTATTTGTTTATTTATATGTTTTTGTGTGTTGTTTTTTATAAGCTGATCGACTTCTTTTTTAATTTTTTTGTATTCTTCTTTATTTGATCATCTGGATTTGATTTTGATTTTTTGTATAATTCTTGCCTAAGTTTCAGTTTTCTGTTTATTTCTGTTGCTATCCAATCATTGTTTTAACATCTGATTTTTATATGTCTTTTTGACTTCTTTTTGGCCTCAACTAACACTGCTACTTCAGTTATTGGTGTATTATTTATTTTTTTTTTAATAATAATTGTTTCCATTTTTGTATAATTTACTTTGGGAATTGTTTTATTGTTCATTGGTGGTGTGCATAACTGAATAGCTGTAATTATTGCAATTGTATATTTGTAATCAGATATGTCCGTATCTTCGAGCCTGAAATCAATTTTGTGTGTATATTTGTTCTATATTTGAAATAATGTGATCGATGAGCGTACTTGTATTGGTTGTTTGACGTGTTGGTAATGTGCTGTTTAGCAGTGTGTAACCATTTGTTTGTGCTGAGTCAGTGTATTTTATTACTGTATTTGTTTTTTCCAACAGATTTATGTTAACATCTGCAAAAAATATTACATTTTTACTTTCGTTGCTAAGTTTTTCTTCCAAATAGTCTATAAAATTTTTGCAATTTTCATTTGGTTCTTTATAGAACGTACCTATGGAGATTTTTTTTTCAAATTTATTATTTCAATTGTAGTTACATAATTAACAAAAACTTTATAATGTGAGATGTAACTGTATTATCAGTTTTGTTTCGTATGTGGCTTGTTCCTGGACAAAGCGCATCCTTTTGAAATGAAGAAAAACAAAGCTATTATTGCCTCTTTTAGTACGCGTACATAAAAAGTAGTTAAAAAGTAGTTGGTATGAACCCGAATATGCATGTATAAATTGGTCTAGAATGCTAATAAAATTTAAAACTGTAATATGTGCCGAAAAAAGTTGGCCGTTATCGGCTCCGATGGTTTGGCATCGTCAAATTTCATCGTCAAATAAAGCGGAAATTTTAATAAAAAAGTAATGATCCAGCCAAACAAAAAAGTTAATACTAGGGCGTTCAAGATGCTGACGGTCTAACAAAAACCACACAATTTTTGCCAAAATTATTGTTTATTCTTCGACATAGTCCTCTTTCAGCTAACTTTGCGATGCAGTTTCAATAGTTAGATTTCTTAATATCTCCTAAATACTGTTTTCAATTCGACTTGTTCATTCGTCGCAAATCTCCTTCCCTGGAGCAACCTTATTTAGTTTGGAAACAGATAATAGTCACTGAGGATCAAATCTGGACAATATGGGGATGAGAAAGCAGTTCGAAGCGTAACTCGTGCAATTTGGCCATGGTTTCGATCGATTTGAGAGCTGAAGCATTGTTTTGCAAAAAGATGATTTCTTCTTCGATAAATGGGGCTGCTTGTTTGCGATTTTGTTCTTTAATTGATCCAATAATTTGCAGTAATAGTCGCTGTTGATTATTTTGCCTTTTCTCAAATAGTTGATGAGCAAAATGCCACTTGCATCCCAAAAAAACAGACGCCAACACCTTTCCGGGCGTTTGTTGAGTTCTGGCTAGCTTTGGTATACTTCCACTGGGACCTACCCACTCTTTTGCTGATTCTTTAGATTCTTATGTATAGTGGTGGATCCATGTTTCATCCATTTTCACTATTTTACGCAAAGAATCCGTCGGATTTTGTTTAAACATGTCCAAACATTGCTAGGAAGTGCGAACACGTTCATGTTTTTAATGGATTGTTAACGAACGCGGCACCCATCTTGGAGTCAACTTTCTCATACCCAAATGTTCACGTAAAATTGAAGCCACCGACCCACTTGATATGCCTACGACCATAGCTATCTCAGACACTTTCACTTTCGGATTATCCAATACGAAATCGTGAATTTTTCCAATACATTCTGGAGTGGCCAATAAATTACTTTTAAGGAAGGTTTTAGGCAAAAGCAATTGAAATTAAGGCATATGTAAGTAGATGTAGAATCTGTATTATAAGCGGGGTTGATTTGAAATTTATTTTACATATTTTTGAATAGTTGTACAACAATAATCAATGCAAAAAAAATAAAAATTTTCAAAAAATTCTTTGCCTAAAACCCCCCTCAAAGGCAGTTTTTTTTAAAGATTATAAAAGCATGTTGTTGTTATTCGCTCTTTCTGTTGTATGTTGCTCTTTTTAAGTTGGGCTTTGGCCAAAAATAAAAATAAACATTTTTTTTTATTAAACTTAACAATATTTCGGCTCACTTTGGGCCAATTTTTCACTGCGAATTTAAACTCTAGTCAAATTAAACCTACAAATATCTAGTTAAACGTTTAAACTCGGTTTAATTCGTTGAAGTTAAATTGACTTAAATTATCATATAATGTCTTTCTTTTTTGCCTAAACCGAGTTAAAACGTCCAATTTTTGTGAGTTAAGCACGGTTTAATTTGACTAGAGTTTAAAAATCGGCCCTTTGTGGGCCTTCATCAGGACATAAAAAACAAAAAAATTTTAAAAATTATTGGCATAAGAAATCATCACACACAATTTTTATTACGAAACTATTTTAAAAAAAACTTAAAAAGCTTATTATGCTTATAGTTTTGCAATAAAAATGGGTATTTTATGCCAATAATTTATAAATTTTTTTAAATAATAAAATGTTAGCCAAAACATTGTGAAATAAAAAAAAAAATAAAATTATTTGCGTTTTCATTTAAAGCCCAGCTTAAAAACAGCATTATGAAAACATGTTAAAAATGGAATTTGTCACAAAAATCAAAAGGGGTACTAGTACATTTTTTTTAAAAGATATAGAACAAATTTTGTGTCAAACTGAAATAGTTTTTGCATAAAAGTGGTACGTCATATGAGAGTATAAAAATTTCAATTTTCAGTTTTTAATATTTTTACAATAAAAGAAACTTTTGCAATATTTTTTTGAAGAAACATGCATTTTTTGGATCTTTTTTTTAAAAAAAAGATTAAAACTATAAATCCTTAGCCAACGGAACTGTTGCAGTAATTCTTTGCAAGTACTTTAATTGAACTTTTAGACAAAAGAAGATTGAATGAAATATATTAAAATACGACGAAGCTATTTGCGTCGAAAGTCAAAACTGTGAATTTGGAATAGTTTTTTTGGCTTTAAGTAACGATATTATATACCAAAATTCATTGAACTACGATTTTCTATAGTTTTAAAGATATGAGAATGCTATTGGTGTCAAACAAACGGATTTTTTTTTACTTTATTATCCTTAAGAAAATTTAAAAAGTTAGTTTACTCTAACATAAGTTGGATTAAAAAAATCCATATTGTGGGGTACTCATTAGAGATAAACGAAAACAGTACAGCTGGTGTTTGTAGCCCTTTTAATAACCAAGAACTCTTTCATAGTTCGTATCTAGTCAAACGAACAGATAAACGTATCTCAAATATTTTCGTATTGTTTTTCGTATCTTTAGTGTTTTTAATTACCATTTTTTATAATAGAACCGTTATTTTGAAGAGAATCCTTTTTTGTGATAAAAAGAACCTACATGTCATGTGTGAAGAAAACCCATCTAGTAGTTTTCACGTGATGGGCGCTCAGACAGACAGACAATATTTTTTAAAATTACATTTTTGGAATCCACATCCTTCAAAATGTTCAGTGCGAAAATAATTTCGAAAAAATTGTACAGATTTTTTTACAATTTTATTATATGTATAGATTTTCAACAAATTTTAATTAAAAACTAGGAAGGGACTTCGCTGCCGATAATTATTATTCACGAAGGTCTTCTAATGTTTGAATTGATTCACTGATTCTTTGCAGGCTAGCTCTAGCAGCCTACTTTTTCAGTGTTCCATCCAAGCCATAGCAAGCTCTTTTACCACGGGAAGTTGGAAAGAAGTGATATTCTGCATCAAGTTCAAAATCTGTTCTATGATGTGTAAGATTAATACAAATTTTTTAATTTTTGTATTGGGAACTCGCTTCATGAAAAAGATACAGAAGCGGACAAAATTATACACACATATTGCATAGTAAAATTTTCCACTTTGTATCTTCCAATCGTTGAACATTACACAAATACTATGTTAATACAAAAGATTTGTTGTTTCATTACATATCTAAATACAATAATAAATTTACAAAAAAATGTTTATGTACAAGAAAATTAAAAAAAAAATGTAAAACAAGTCATACGTGAGTAGGGACAAAATTATTTACACAAATCATGTTTTTCAAAATTTGAACTGATTTAACTTGTAACAAAGCAACTTATACTTTCGGAAAAGTGCCGTTATAAATGCGAGCATTCAAAATTCCACTTATTTAGTAGTTTTACTGTTTTGGCTTTAGCATGTGCATTGTTAAAAATTAAACGCGAGTTAAAAATGGGTCGGAAACCAAAATAAACAAGTGAAGTTAAAAAAAAATAGTTCTACATCTGCACAATGAATATAAATCAAGTGCAGAAATCGGATAAAAAGAAAATTGAAGCCGTTTCACTATTAATAGTATAATAAAGCGTTTTGATGCAAAGGAAACTCCTCAAATCCGACATCATACCGGTAGACCATGCAAAGTAACCACTATTGATGTGTAAAAAATAATAAGAAAAATTAAAAAAAAAAACTAAAATTATTTCAACACAGGTTGCAGCAGAAGTTCAAGAAGAAATTTATAAAGTAATTCATCCGAAAACGATTCAGAGGGCCAGAAAGGTGCCGGTTATAGTTCGCGAGTGGCAGGGAAAAAACCTCTTATCAGTAAAGCCAATAAGAAAAAGATGCCAGATGTAAAGTTATATGAAGACTAGCAACTTGATTTCTGGAGCAACGTACTCTTCAGCGACGAGAGTAAGTTTAACATCTTTCAATCGGATGAATCGGATGAAAGGATTCGAGTCTTGTGAAAACCCAACACTGACTTTGTTACCCTTTAACTTTAAATCGGATATTGAATCCTCTTTTATATCGTTTTTTTTATCTAATGGACTAAATCAAATTAATTTTGTCAAAAATGATATTAACAGAATCCTTGATTTAATATTTGTTACTGAGGATCTAAAATTCTCTTGTGAGCCAAACTGTTCCCCTATCTCTAAAAATAGCATACATCATAAAGCTTTGACGGTTTTCTTTGAATTTTATAAGTTTAACGAAGTTGAGGTAGTCTCACCCATTGAGCTAGACTTTGCTAAAGGGGATTTCGACAAGATAAATTCAATTCTAGCCCACTGTGACTGGTCTGTACTGAATACATTTTCTGATCCTGATAAAGCGTTTGTGTATATTTGTGAACAATTTTTATTTTCTACATCTAATTTGATACCGTTAAAATCATTCACTCGCCGTAATAAGCGCCCTTGGTTCAACAAGAGTTTGTCGCATTTAAAAAATCTTAAAAATAAAGCATTTAAAAAATTCCAGACTAGCCAAAGCATTGCTGACCGTAGTCGTTTTCAGCAATTACGGAATGAGTTTAATTTTCTCCATAATTACCTCTATAATGAATATATTTTAAAAATTGAGTCCGAATTGCAACTAAATCCATCTTTTTTCTGGCGCTATATTAATGATGCCCGCTGCTCTAATGGTATTCCTGCTAGTATGGAATACGATGGACATACTTCCAATAGCACTAGTGAGTCATGTAACCTCTTTGCTAAATTCTTCCAAAATGTCTATGAAGATCACAGTAGTGTACCTTTTACCGCAACTATTTTTGACTCAAACAATGTTCGAGCAGTTGAAGATTTCACAATTTATGAAGATGACGTCTTATCTGCAATCTCTAACTTGAAGTCTAGTTTCAAAAATGAAAAAGATGGTTTTCCACCCGGGTTCTTTAAATTATGCTCTAGTAATATCGCAAAGCCGGTTTCAATGTTATATAACTTGTGTCTGAAATCAAAAAAATTTTTAGATACATGGAAAATTTGTTTTATTGTCTCGATATTTAAATCAGGAAATCGTGGTGATATCAAAAATTACAGAGCTATAATTAAGCAAGGTACATTTGCCAAATTATTCGATAATATTATCCAAATCAAAATGTTTGAACTTATTAAACACCAGATATGTGACTGTCAGCATGGGTTTCTGCCTGGTAGATCAGCTAACACAAACTTGGCTTTAATTTCCAACCATATCACAATGGCTATGGAAAAGCATTGCCAACTAGATGTCGTGTACACTGACTTCTCCAAGGCATTTGATAAAGTAGATCATAGGATCCTCATATTAAAATTAAAAAAGTTTGGATTCTCTGATTCGCTTTTAGAATTTATATTTAATTTTTTAATCAACCGTAAGCTATTTGTTAGAATAGGCTCCACAGTATCGGAAGTGGCTATTGAAGCCTTTTCTGGGATACCTCAGGGTACCCACAGTGGTCCGCTACTATTCTTAGTTTTTATAAATGATCTGCCAGAAATTTTCTCTTTTGCCAAATGTTTATTATTTGCGGACGATGTTAAACTTTTTTCAAATGTCACTAATATTTCTGATTGTTGGAGATTACAAGCTGAATTGTCCAAATTTGAGGAATGGTGCATGCTAAATAACCTTAAACTAAATATTAATAAATGTTGCATAGTTTCATTTACTAAATGTGCTGAGCTTATTCGCTTTGATTATAACATCGATAATATTGTCTTGACTCGTAAAATTGAAAATAAAGATCTGGGCGTGATTTTTGACTATAATCTGAATTTTATGAGTCATTTTGATTATATTATTAGTAAATCCTTTGCTATGATGGGATTTATAAAAAGAAATTCTGTCAATTTTAAAGATCCTATGACTTTGAAGGCTTTGTATGTCTCTTTGGTAAGGAGTAAATTAGAATATTGCTCAATTATTTGGAACCCTTATTATGATGAACACTCAAATCGTATTGAAAAGATTCAAAAATTGTTCACAAAATGTGCTCTGCGCAAAATGAGATGGTCGGATGGTCTCCCCTCATATCAGGAAAGGAGAAAATTGCTAGGATTGCAATCACTTAAGGACAGACGCTCATATTGTTCCCTAATATTTGTCTATAACGTACTCAATGGTAATATTAAATGCCAAGAGATTTCAAGAATTCTTAATCTGTATGATCCACCTAGAAATTTACGGCTTAATAGATTATTTGAGGATAGTGCTCATAGATCTAACTATGCATTAAACTCGCCACTAACTCGTTGTATACGGCTTTCTAATAGTTTAGCATCTGTCTTGAATTTTAATGTTAGCCTATCACGATTTAAACTTGACTTGTTTATTTTATACAATTAATTCATACTTATATGGCGTTTGCATCGTTGTGTTTGAATTACCTGCATTCGTACGTATCATAATTGTTGCATCTATGTTCATTAAGTTTATATTTTTCTATATTTAAAATTGTTAATGTTAAATTGTTAATGTAAAACCCGAAAACTCAATAATTTTTAATGTTACTTTAATGCTTCCTTGTAAATGTTACTATGTTCCTTATTAAATAGTTTTTAAGTCATTATATCTCTCTTCGCAATATTAAATATTATTGAGATGTATATTTTATAATTAATTATAACGATTAAGTATTATAGTCTGTTAGATTGTTTAATCAGTAGACCGAATAAATAAATAAATAAATAAAAAAATAATACAATTGGTACAGTGGAACATGGTGGTGGGGGAGTCATTGGTTGGGGGCTTATGCTAGCGTCAGGTTTTGGGAATCTTGTATTTATTGACGGTATTATGGACAAACCGGTTTACCTCAATATTTTAAAAGAAAATTTTGTAAAATGTGCGCGGAACCTGAGCCTTGTTAGCATCTTTTCTTTCCAACAAGATAATGATATCAAGCATACTGACCACGACGTGCGTATGTGAATCATACATTAAGCGTCTAGTATTCTTCCAACACCACCACAATTTCCAGACTTGAACCCATCGAAAATTTGTGGGATGAAGTCGAGAGACGTGTCGCTAAAATGAACATAACCAGCAAAGCCCAACTAATACAAGTACTCCCAAAGGAATGGAAGAGTTTGGATGAAAGTGTTACTAAAAAATTGGTTCACTCCATTCAAAATAGATTAAAAGAAGTTATCAAGCAAAAACCCATGCCAACTATATATTAACATTTTACTGAACCTAATATTTTTTGGTGAAAGTGGAATGTGTAAATAATTTTGTCCCTTTAAAATGTGAAGATGCTTATGTTTAATTATATTTTTTATTTAATGGAAAACAATTCTGTTTACTTTTTGTTATTTTTAAATAAACAATAAAGACATAAGTTTTTCCTAGAATAAGATTTTTTTAAACATTAATCTATTTTTAATATATACCTAATTAAATGAAAAAATGGGTGCTGTTTGAATAATTTTGCCCGCCTCTGTATATGATATTTTGGATTTGAGGCAAGTTTTCTTTGAGAAATTTAATTAAATGCTTTTGAAACAAATGCACAGCAATTATGTTTTGATTTAAACAGTCAGATATAATTACAAAACTTGTAATTTTTGTTTAGTCATTACCTTTCTTAAATAAAATATCAAATGGATGATTCGTTGCCTGGTTATTACTCCAGTGAATGCCTTGAACAGCATCCTGATGAACAATAGCATAATTTTTTGAAAAAGCATATATTCTTTTGCCAACAGTTAGTCTTTTCTTCTGTTTATTAAACAATATGGTTTTGTTGACAAGAAATGAATGCAAGAGTACTTTTTCTAAGCCTGTCTGTAATTTTGCTAGGTATTCTCTTACTGGTGATATCATGACTTACAACGTGGTTCTATCGACATTTGTCCATTGTCTGTAAGTAATTCACGTTACATGCATGCTGTGCTCGCTAGCTCGCAATTTTGGCCATATACACATAAAGCGCACGCCAAACAAAAATTTATATAAAATCTATAAAAAACCGCTCCATTCTTTTGACAATTTTGTACTTTTGTAAAAATAAATGGCGCATTTATTGGTGCTGTTAAATGTCATTTACCACTGGGCACGGGCATGAAAAAGCCGTTTAAAAAGTAAATTCAACGAACTGTAAAAAAATTAATTTTACTGTAGAATTTAAAGTACAACAAATAATCTATTTAACGGGTAAATGAACTAAATCGGAATAGCACAACCCGAGATATTGCTATTTGAGTAACACAGACATTTAAAAAATGTGCAATTTTTCACAAATTTAACCTAACGGTTTTCCGTAAAAAATGTTTCCAGAAATGTTTCCTGATATTCCTATGAACTTATCTTACGTAAAGAAAATGTACAAACATTTTTGGCCGAATTTGATATCAGGCGCGTTCCCAGGAAAAAATTTCGGGGGGTAAAGTTAAATTTTTTTATTTAGACTTACTCTAAACCTTTTTTGTAATATAATCTTTTTATCATAATGTCAAAAATTTGCAAGCAATTTTTTTAAATCCAAATCCAGAGTTCGAGATTTTAAACTCTTTTTTTTGCAGACCCACAGCCATGCAAATGCCAAAATAGGGAATATTTTGAGACAACGTAGCTCAGTCAATTTAAATGCGATTTTCGTAAATAGGATATCATTGGAAAGGTTATTTTTTTTCTTAGTTTCAAAGTTTAATACCATGCTAGCAACTGGCGCTGTAATTTTTTTATTTTCATTATTTTATTTTTTTGTTACGTTCCATTACCTTTCCGAAGATATAAGATGAAAGGGTGATCTTCAAGTGTTCAGAAATTATATCATAAAACGAGTAGTATTAATGAATTTCCTGTACGAATTCAACTAGCGTTGATAATTATTGTGGCAAAACTATAATACATAGACTTCAAATTTTTTTTACGTGAATAATAGAAAAAACGATAATCCAAAGTACACGTTTTGTTTGTTTTTGAACATTTTACTTTTAGCAATAATGGCCTTTTTTATTTTTTCAAAATGCGTATTTGGAGCTAAAAAGCTTAAAGTGAAAAAATGAAGAGCCGCTCTCAAGTCGCTAAGAAGTTATAGTGGTCCAAAGTTAGAAAAAGCCTTAAAAGTATGTGGTTCTTTTAATTTTCCAACAAAACTAATCTTTATGGGTATCAAAAGTAAGGTAATGCACTGTAACTATAAAGTGCCCACAATAAATATATAAAACTGTAGAAAAAACTGTTTATGACTTTGAAAAAATAAGGACAGATATTGACATGGCTCTCTCGCGTCAATGAACAGAATGATTTTCTGGAACCAAATTGTCTATACGATAAAATTGAATTTGCAGTATTAAGCGCAGTGGAGGAAAACATAGCAATAAAAACTACACGTGTAAAGATCTGCCACCTGATGATTCCATGGGCAAACTGAAACTATATTTCACTGGTGCACTTAAAGAAAAAACTTTTCAATCAAATAATAAAGCAGCCGTACAGGAATGATTTCAAAAAATCACTTACAAAGCATTAACAATGTCGTGAAAACTTAAAAAATACTGCTTGATAGCTAATATAAAGTAAAACTTGACAATGTAAGAGGCGATATTAAAGATACGTGGAAAGTATTGAACGAAGTATTGAACGAATAGGGAGCACAAAAGTACTACAATTGAAAAATTTAATGCGGGGAAGGAACGATCATCACAAATCCGGTGCTCATAGCGAACTGTGTAAATACATTCTTTGTTAATCGCGCAGCTGATGTAACGGCGAGTCTGGAATGTGAGGAAGATGACAACATCAATGCTTTTTTAACCTTACGAGAGTCGAGCCGTCCCTTTGAATTGAGGGAATACACTGTGACTGAGATAGAAGATGTAATCCATTATAAATCAAAATAAAGCTTCGGGAACCGATGGTATCCCAGCATATCACAAAAAACTCTGTCACTGGCAAATTGTCTAGCAAAACTTTTCTCTATTATGTTAAAAACAGGGAAATACCCTAAAAAACTTAAATTGCAAAAAGTTCTGCCATTGTACAAAGGTGGAGACAAAACAAAAATACAAAACTACAGACCGATTGCCAATACTCAATAATGTGGTGGAGAAATTAATAAAAAATCAAATTAGCGATCACCTAGAAAATGCAAACTTCTTGTATAAGCAGTAATATGGGTTCCGAAATGGGTCTGGTACTCAGGCAGCTCTGATTCAAGCCATATACAACATTTTCTCAGATTTAGACCAATGATGCGTGGAAGTCGGAGGATTGTTCATAAATTTCCAGAAGGCATTTGAATGTGTCAACCATGAACTATTGTTAGAAAAACTGAGCTATGCAGGGCTTAGAGGCAAAACATTGGATTTGATGGGATCCAGCTACCTGGAGGAGAGATACCAAATGGTATTCAACGGGAAAGTTCGCAGCGAAGTAGAGAAAGCATTTTGTGGTGTTCCCCAAGGTAGTGTGCTTGGACCGATCCTCTTCCTTGTGTTCATTAATGACATTAAAAATATCGCATTAAACGGCAAGCTGTTCCTGTTCTTAGATGACATCGCCCTGTTTTATTCAACTAGGTGTAGAAGAGTTCTACGAGCTCAGTTAGAGTATGACATTTCGATGCTGCAGGAATTCTTCCGTTTCAACAAAATTTCCATGAACACCACCAAAACAAAATTCATTATTTTCTCACCTCGTCGAAGTGCGCAAGCCAACTTTATGTTCCCTATAAATGGCACTGAAATCGTTGAAGAGAAGGAAATCAAATTCCTGGGACTCACGTTGAGTAACAATATAACTTGGAATCAACATATAGCTAACCTTCAAAACAAGCTCTAGTATGGACTCGGACTGCTGTATAAATTCAAAAATAAGCTAACGTCGGTGACTTAACTTATGTATCGCTCTTCCACTCACATCTAACATATATGGCAATGTGCTGGGCACATAAAAACACCGTTGAGCTTAAAAAGCTGCAGACTACAAAATGAAGCGGTAAAGCAAACGTTTCAATTGCCGCGAAGATACCCCAGTCACCGATTGTATACGTCGAACTTCAAATCGCTGTTGCCAATAAGTGGTCTATACTAATAGCAGCCATTAGTTCACGTCTTCAAAAACATCCACAACACAGCACAGCTGGTTTACCCAATACATGGATTCAACATGTAATGCAACTCTGTAATGCTGTTCGAAAACAAAATCACACCATGAATTAAGATTACTAAATGGCAATAGCCTCTACCTTTGCTTCAAAATGCTGTTTTTGTCTGCATTGTATTCGAACTAATCTAAAATTTGTCAAAAAACCATGTCAGTTTATGGTGTGATTTTGTTTTCGAATCGCATTAGCTTTTCGAATCACATTAGAGAGTAAGTGTGCAGAAGTATCGACAACTTAGTCGCGGCGAAATGCAGGTTGAAAACCACGAAGCAACCTACCAGAGGAATGTAAAAATGCATCATCGTTAGGTGCATTCAAACAGTTAGTTAAAAAATACTTGCTAAGCAATATTAAAAGTAATATGTATTGAGAAATAAATTATTGAAATGTATATATATGTCTTAAGAAAAACTTACTGATTATTTAGAGTAATATTAGAATTGCCAACGAGGCAAGCTCCTCTAGAGCCTTAAGGGGCAATGGAGCATTAACATACATATTATATTTACATATATTACTGTTGGAATAAACAATAAAAAATAGTATCTATTCAAAGAGGCACAACAATTGAAAATTCATGCATATCTCTTGAAGATATAGCTCTTTTTGGACATAGAAAATGTTACGTTTGAAGATGTTTTTGTGATAAGAAATTATTGTCCTTGAAATGGTCCCAAATTAAAGTAAAACCGAAGTTTTTACTAAAATAAATAAGGTTAGTGCATTGTCATGTAGAAAATAAGAACTGCCCTTAAATTTCTCTATTTTTTCTAAGTATGTAACTATATTCATACGTAATGTTGACATAAACAAAATAAAGCCATTTTTATAAAAAAATTTTCAGGTTTCATATATTAAGCTGGAAGTCCAAATTAAATTAGAAAACTATACTTTTTGTACGTAACAAGAGCTATATCTTAAAAAGTTATTAACGGAATTTTATGGCTAATAGCTTATTAAATAGGTTATAGTAAAGCCTTTCTTTTAATAGCCATTTTGCTTGCTTTTTATATATATATAGCAATTATATAGCAAGTTTTTCGAGCCCATTTTTTAACTTTGGACCCTTATAACTACTAAACCACAGGAGAGCGGCAATTAATTTGTTCAGAAGCCCTTAATACATACATTCCAAAGATGTGAACAAATTAATTGTTGCTAAAAGTAAAATATGGCACTTTAAATTTTAGACCACTTAAGAGCGGTCTAAATTTTTTCATCATTTGTTTTTTTAGCTCCAAATACACCTTTGATAAATAAAAGACCATTGTCGCTTTAGGTAAAAGTTAACCATTTTAAAAACTAAATACAAAATTAAAATTTATCATTATTATTAAATATTTAGCCTATCGCACCATAGTGCAAATAATAATAGAGCCAGCGCCCAGCCAATAACTAGAATTATTATATAATTTAAAGTTTCCACACACTAAAAAAATCGAAGGGGTTTTTTGAAGATTCCATTATTGCAATAATTTAAAAAATTATCACATATAAAAAAAAAGAAGCTACAATATACAAATCGGACATCTTTGCGTTCTTGACTACATACACACACAATACACATTTTTTTTAGTTCATTTGCATCATTTTTTGTCACCTTCTGGCTTTCGTACGCACGCCTTGCTCTCGCTCTTTCGTTCTCTCTTATACTTTCACACTCAACCACTAAAGCAATCGATGCTTTTCATAAGATATAATATAAGGATTCACGTGGATTTGTTTTATTTAACAAATTAAAGTAAATCTTTTAAAGAAACATAGCAAAATTAAGTCCATTAAATAACAATGAGCATCATCCACTTCGTTCACAAAAAGTTCGTTCACCACTACCAACAAAAAAACACAGTAGCACAGCACGACGAATCACTTTATATTTTTCACATACAAATTGATCTTTAAATAAAAATTCTTATTACACTTTGTGCATTTTCAACAAAAACATTTTTGATGTTTCTTTACAGCTTGGGTCTTATTAAAATTACATGCTAAAATTTCTTTTCATGCACAACTCCGTCGGTCGATAACTCTGAACATTAGGGCTGTTCACATTTCAAACCGCTCATCAAATCGATCATCTACTGATTAGGGCTGTTCACATTTCAAATAGGGCTGTTCACATTTCAAATCGCTCATCAAATCGTTTGTCAAATACAATAGAACAACGTGAAATTTTCATGAAATTCCCACGTTGTTCTATTGGATTTGACAAACGATTTGATGAGCGGTTTGAAATGTGAACACCCCTAATAGGGCTGTTCACATTTCAAATCGCATCAGCAAATCGTTTGTCAAATACAATAGAACAACGTGAAATTTTCATGAAATTCCCACGTTGTTCTATTGGATTTGACAAACGATTTGATGAGCGGTTTGAAATGTGAACACCCCTAATCGCTCATCAAATCGTTAGTCAAATACAATAGAACAACGTGAAATTTTCATGGAATTCCCACGTTGTTCTATTGGATTTGACAAACGATTTGATGAGCGGTTTGAAATGTGAACACCCCTTTTGACAAATGATTTGACCAACAGAATTTGTATGGATTTGATGGCGATTTGACGAGTGTGAACACTTATCAAATCGTTGGTCAGATCGTTGGATGAAAATCAAAATTTTTTGATTTTTCTGCTGATTTGACGAAATTGCTGAAATTGTGTAGTACGATTTTGTCAGTTCAAAAAAGTTTTCAACCTGTGCACATCGCGGCAAAAGAAGGAGCGAAAGAAAATAATAACAAAATAATAATAAATAACTGTTGCTAACAATTTATAATAATTTATAAAATAATTTCTTCTTCTTCCCATACGATTTTAACAACAAAAGGTATTAAAATTTATCCGTCATCGCAATGTGCTTACTTCGGTGTTCAAGATAAAATGAAATTTGACGAAAAATTTGAAGAGTCAGAACACTTCTGTGGTCAAACGATTTGACAAATGATTTGATGAGCGGTTTGAAATGTGAACAGCCCTATTTATAAAAACCTCTAGGGGTGTTCACATTTCAAACCGCTCATCAAATCGTTTGTCAAATCCAATAGAACAACGTGCGAATTCCATGAAAATTTCACGTTGTTCTATTGTATTTGACAAGCGATTTGATGAGCGATTTGAAATGTGAACAGCCCTTCTGAACAAAAAATGTCAGGGATGTCAAGTGGAAAAAAAATATATAAAATAAAGGCGGTCTCCACGAAACATAAATCATTTCATAGGCTGTATCCAATATACATACTGCAAGTTATTGCAACTGTCAAATTCCATATTGCCCATCCCAGTTGGCTGTTTCCTTAAGGATTCATGTACGAAAATTCCCTATCGCCAACGAAACTTGAGGAGTCGCCTATACAAATCGTGCAGGAAAATGTAATACAAGTGTCTAAATTTTCGCCGAGGCTTTGAAAGAAAAATGCATGCAATTTCGTCAACGAAAACAAGAGTGTACTAGTAAGGAATTATCTTCGACTGGGCCGAAGTTAAAATAACCCCACGGCCGAGTTAGAGTAAATGTAAAGAGATTTTCCCGTTTTGGTAAAGTCACTTTGTATGGGAGGTAGGCGTGGTTTTCATCCGATTTTTACAAATTTAATACTCAAAATAAATATTAAATATTTTAGACACTGTGCGAAATTTGAAGTCATTAAATTGATTTTTGTGGAATTTAAAGAGATCTTACCGTTTTGTTTAAGTCACTTTGTATGGGAGGTAGGTGTGGTTTTCATCTGATTTTTACAAATTTAATACTCAAAATAAATATTAAATATTTAAGACACTGTGCGAAATTTGAAGTCATTAAATTGATTTTTGTGGAATTTAAAGAGATCTTACCGTTTTGGTTAAGTCACTTTGTATGGGAGGTAGGTGTGGTTTTCATCTGATTTTTACAAATTTAATACTCAAAATAAATATTAAATATTTAAGACACTGTGCGAAATTTGAAGTCATTAAATTGATTTTTGTGGAATTTAAAGAGATCTTACCGTTTTGGTTAAGTCACTTTGTATGGGAGGTAGGCGTGGTTTTCATCCGATTTTGCTCAGATTGACCTTAATTTTTGTATAAAAAGCTTATATTTTGAATTTCGTTATGATATCTCAAAAATTACGGCTGCTATCGTGGACACAGCAGGACAGACGGACAGACGGACATGGCTAAATCGACTCAGGAGGTGATGCTGATCAGGAATATATATACTTTTCTATACCGGCCACGCCTCCTTATTGGCGTTACAAACGGAGTGACAAAATTAATATTACGTTTTTACCCCATTACGTTTTTTAAGCGTGGGGGTATAAATATGTAGTAAATATCGTCAAGGAAATAAAACTGAAGTTCGATGGAAATTTCGGCAACGAAATCAAATCATATATATGAAAGAAATTTCTGTAACGAAAGATTAAGACAATTTCGTCAACGAAAGCATGATGAATTTTCTTGGGAAATTTTGTATTCGAATTCTTAATAGAATGATGAAATGAAGAAATTGGGTTGATATTAATTTCAATTTAATATTATTTCATTCATATTTAAATGTAGTTTATATGTTTGAAATTACTTATGCATTAAGTAAAATAAAAATAAATAAAAGTATAATAAAGTTAAAGTTTGAAAAGTACATTGAATAAGATTAAATTCGTTATATAAAAATTGCCACAGTTTGGCCTTCGCAGTGCTGCACACATGTGTTTAAAGATTAATTTAAATTATTTAATACATCTTTTAAAAATAGCTGACTATTGTTAATTTCTTTAAAATAAATCTGTAAACTAATTCAATCACAAAAAAAAAATAATTATTTAGGAAAACGAACAGAAAATAACAATAAAATCGTATTTTTTTTTAAGGTATGAGCAGGATTGCATTACAAAATCAAAAAAGGTATTAAGCTATGGTGAGGTTTTGAGCAGCTTGGATTTATTGTTATCTTGATTTTGATATTAGTTTTTTAATTTTCCGAATGTAGCCCTTAAATTCTTTAAAAATTGTGCATGTGCTCCGTTGTCTTTTTGTGTTGTTTCTGTAAATACAAAGTAATAAAAACAATTAAATATCTCTTTCATAATTGCTGCAAAATCAAGCTTACCAAATAAGACCGAAATAAGAAGCGGATTGTCTCTGAAAGACTTTTTGCCTTTTGATCCATCGTAATTTAAATCCTTAACCAAACTTTTCTTAGAATTTTTTCAATATTGGAAATGTTTCCAGCCAAAAGTTGTTCAGTAATTGTGACCTGCAACATAAATATTGGACATAAGCCTTGCGACATCACCATAAAATGTTATTGAAGTAACTTACAATCTCTGGTTTATTGTATTCTTCCAACTGTTCTTCAATTCTCTTCAATTCCTCTTCAGTGTTAATAGGACAACGTTTTGTAGGATAAGAAAAAACACCCATATTTCGTCGAAAAAGGACATTGTGTTCCCCTAAAATTGTAGCCATTTCATCCTGTCGCATCAGCATAAGATCCAGCTTTGCTTCTATGGACTGCAAGTTTTCTTTCATCTCATCAATTTTGAATTGGGAGATGTCTACAGAATATAAAAAGAGTTAGTAATGCGAATTAAGTAAAAATTTAAATTTGAGCTTTTTTTCGGACTTTATTTTTCCAAGTTGGATGCCATTTTGGTTTAATTTACTTGAAAGATAATAACGATCCATGGCTAAAAAACTCAAAAATACAAAAAAAAATTATAAAGAAAAATTTACTAAAAATCAAAAAAACAAAACAAAAAAAATAAAAAATCAAACAAAAACAAGAGAAAAATTATTTTAATAGTGCAAAATTGGTATGAGTACGTTTTTTCCATTATAAGGAAAGTGCATTATTTTACTCTGTATTTGGTCAATATTAAATGCAAGCTCTTTTTCAACATCTATTTGCTCAATAATTCCAATTCCTAATCGTAGCGAGGGAATACGTGCTATATAAAAATTTGTTAATTTTGTAATTGCTTTGCCATAAATTTTTCTTCCTTCCACGCGTGTTATTTTTAAAAACATAATTTCATCGGTGCATTTTACCGAATTGAGGACTGAACAAAAATTATTAGGAGAAAAAGGACTTAGGTAGCAATCGTTTCCATTCAATGTAATTATTATTCCCTTCCGTCTGTTACATCTTAATTTTTCTTTTGCAATAATTATGTCTTTGTTATGGTACTTATTCCTAATCTGATGCAGTATTTTGCTTGGCTTTTTAACTGACTTTTTCAGATGTTGCATAAAATTCTCAAATGGATATGCACAAAAAGAAGACGCAATTCCAAAAACCTGACAGCATTCACACAAATGCAGAAGATTGTGCACATTATAAGTTAGATTGGTAATGCCATATATGTTAGGAAAACATTTAACAAACTCAATCTATATATTTTGTGCAATCGATAAATTTGTTTGAAAATTGAGCTCACTATTTAAAATACGATAAGAACAATGTAAAAGGAGAAAGTGGTTACACAAATCATCATTTACTAAATCTTTAAGAATAACAGCACCTGAGTAGAGCCAAAACTGACGAAACTCTATCGCCTTCCACCGACTTAGATCTTCCAAAGGACGTGGACGTCGACCAAATTCTTTTGGAATAAAGCGAGCCTGGGCAGAAAGCCTACTGGACATAGACAACATCACTGAGCTGACAGCATCAGTGGCAATATGTTGAAACTTCGAAGTTGTCGAAATTATCAAAAGTCGGTATGTTGCAACACTTTCGACAGGCGATATTTGCTATAAAATATCACTTTGATTTGGTAACAGTGATCTAGAAGCGAAGTCAACATAAAAGCCTATATTTATTCAACCAAGCATGGTTTTGTTTATTATTTATTGAACACAGAAGTATTTAATAACGATTTTAAGTTAGTAAAATTATAAAAGAATTGGTTTTAATTAGAGTATATACATATATGGTAACCTTAGAACTGTTTATTCAAATTAAGTTTCCTTGTTTTGCTAAACAATGTTATTTGTTGAAAATGACTAATTTATCAGTTTTAGTTTAAATTGAATTTTTTCTTAATAACTTTTTTTTATATATTTATTCACGTTACTAACATGCCAAGTATCAGAAAAAAACTTGCGAGCAGTTGTTAAATGTTAGAAAATAACTTCGAAACAAGCCAAATCGCCTGTCGAATGAAAATGTTACAACATACTGCCACGTCGAAACGTCGATGTTCGCTTCGACAGTGAAGTTACAAATGGCGCCACTGATCTAAAAAAAATTGGTCGGATTTGGTAATGAATCATATTGGGAACATTTGCATTTTTCTTTCACTTAAATGACAAAATACGTAATCTATTAGATAAACAGCTAAATTTAATAAAAAATAGTACAGTCTGAACTGGTGGCAGCCATTTTTTGCTTCTCGTTTTCTTATGTATGCGGTAGCAGCTGATTGCTTATTGCTCAGTAAAAATTTCTGAGCTCGTCGACAGCATCTGACCAACAGTCAGACATGCTAAGATTATGAAAAGAACACATATATTGAACACAGCTAAGTCAGCAGTAAAAAATAAACGCAGATCTATTTTTGGCAGTTGTTGCACAGCTCTGACATACAAAAGAAAAACGCCTAAGGATGCGTCAAAATTGTACTGCCCATATAACACCATGCTCGTTTGCTCGGTGAGCAGATAGTTTTGTTGTTGCTTCCAATGCGAAACTGTCAAAAATTGTGGAGAATACAACAACAACCATATTGCACGGCCATGTGCACGCCGAGCAAGCAAGCATCGTATAATATGGGCTAAGCCACTTGTTATTAAAATCGTAATGGAAAAAGAAATTATTTTTAAAAATATTTTAAATTATTTGCCACAGTTATTTATTATTATTTTCTTATTTTATTTTACGCTTCTTCTTTGCCGCGATGTGCTCAGGTTGAAAACTTTTTTGAACTGACGAAATCATTCTACAGAGTTTGATAAGTTCTTACATTGATCAAGTTGTTGGTCAAATCAGCAGAAAAATCAAAATATTTTGATTTTCATCAAATGAGTTGGCAAACTATTTGATGAGTGTTCAGATTCGTCAAATCGCCATCAAATCCAAATATATTTCTGCTGGTCAAATCGTTTGTCAAATCATTTGATGAACGATTTGATCGAAATGGACAGACCTCATCTCAACTCTAGACCAGTGGTGCCAACTACACGGATATTACGGCTTTCTACAAATAATTTCCTTGCATAGATATATGGAAAATAGTGGCAAAATAATTCAAATCTAAGGGTTTTTTAAAAATTTCACACAGAATTTTAGTAGATTTAAGCTTTTTTACCAAATTTTATGTAAAAGTTAATTTATATAGTAAAAAAATATGTACTTATCACTCAAAAATGTATTTATTAAATTGTAAAAATTTTGCGTTTATCAACACTTGCAAATAATAAAAATAAGCAACCCTGAAATTTGTGCTCGTGACACAGTGTCTCCCATAGTAGAACTAGACAAGGTAGTGTAATGCCGTGGTTATGCTAGCCAAACATGTTTGCCGAACATTTTTTGTTGTTATTTTTTCACGTATTAAATAAAAAAAATTAATTTTTCTCATATTCATTCTCTCGCTCTCAGACCGAACATTTAATATTGCTGATTGAAACCATGGTATGAGGATAAAGGTAGCTGCAGCGCTGACTGTGCTCTCTTTCCGTATTGCCATATCTGCCAAATTCAACTGTGTGGCGAATGGAAACAAAAGAAAATAAATAAAAAGTTTTGCTTCGTTTTGACATATCCGACAGTATGCTCTCATCTAGTGCATCTACCTGTATTCTTCTACCATGATTGAAACACCAAACATGCCGAACTTTCCTGTGTTGCCTATAGTCATTTTGCATATTAGCACCAAAAAAGTAGCAAAAAGTATTAGAAAGTGAAATTAAATGTGTCTTCAAGCAACCCTTAGCACAAACAACAAGCATTGCTGAGTTGAACTAATTTTAATAACAAAAAATCGTGTTAATTGAAGTAATCTAAAAATATATTGAAGGAAAAATAACAAATTCATGAACACTAATTGCATATCTATTGAAACTAAAAAAAAAAAAATAAAAACAACTAATAAATAATTTAAAACAAAATATAATGTTCCTTGCATAGCCAATCCCAATTTGAATAAATGCGGCAGTTTCGTTTTACATTTTATAGTAAATATGAATAATATGCCTAAAATTGTATATAAATATGCAAAAAGGGTTTTTATGTTTTGCGTTTTGACTTATTTTTACATAATATGCAACTGTACAACAAACATAGCGTAACCACCAAAAAAAAATTTCAGCGAAGAGAATAAATTTACGAAAATGAACTATGAATTTATGTTTGGCTTGCATATCCACGGCATTAGGGCTGAATGTGTTCTCTTTCTTATGCCCATATTACAGGATGCTCGCTTGCTCGGCGTGCACATGGCCGTGCAATATGGTTGTTTTTGTATTCTCCAATATTTTTGACAGTTTCGCATTGGAAGCAACAACAAAATTATCTGCTTGCCGAGCAAACGAGCATCGTGTAATATGGGCATTAGTGACCATAACTGTCAAACTCCACGTGTTTGACACATGTGTGATTTAAAATAAGATAAAATTATTTTAAACTTTACAGAAATTAGATTCATTAATGGTAAGTGCATTTTTTATTTTACAAATTTTAAAATTTGTTTGAAACACTGCTTGTCAAAAACAAAATTACACCACGGTCGAATAATACGAATTACATGTACTGTATACACTACGTTTTTATGGCGAAAGATGCATATGTTTAATCCCTTAGAGTTTTGTTATTGCAAATTACGTTGCTGTGAACTTACCGAACATACGCTGTTTACATAGCCAATACGTCGTTCATTGAATACCACTATTGTTGTTTGTTAGACCATTATTGAAAGGGTAAGTTCCCACTCTATACACAATAATACAAACTTATGAACGCATTAACAGAAGTTGAATGGTGAAATTGTGTATTTGAATGCGAATCAGATCGCTGTGTGCGATTGCTAGCAAAGTTTTTAAAATGATTATATTGTTGCGAATTGTGCTTGTGTTTTAAATTATAATGGCTGGTAGAAAAAGGAAGTTACCTCAGACTCTGCAAGTGGATACAATATCGGCGTTTTTTAAAAATCAAAGGTAAGTTTAAAAATTTTATTAATTTCAGTTTAGTTAACAAATTCGTATAAAATAAAAATTAGCAAAAATGAATCAACTTGTTGCATTAAATGCCAAGAAATTATGTGCGTGTATGCTTCAACGTCTTTAGCAGCAGCTGAAGCTGCTGAAGCATTATTGGAGCTACAAAACACTGAAAAAACTGCAAATGCTTCCGACGACAGCGTAATGGATCTTACAAGAGAAGAGATATGCCGGTAAAATTCTGAAATCCACTCTGATTGTAATAAGCTTGAATCTGTAGAAATATTTTCGGATTCGTCTAATGAATGTTCAGAACGCGAATGGAGAACTGAGCTCTTATAACAAAAAAGACGGAATCAAAAAAGTAATAAGCATGATTAAAATTTTGAAATCTTTCATCCTAGTCTTATATTATAGGTTTTCAAAAGTTTTCCAAAAAATTTGGTTAACCATGCCAGATTTTTGTTACTGGATGGAAGAAGACCCAGATTTTAATTATCATTTCTTTTTTCGACCATGTTCTGGTATACGTCTAAATACGTCTAAATGCTGGAAAAGCATATGCGTACCAGAGACCTGCAACAACGAGTATAAATTATACCAAGAGATTGCTTCATCCAGCGTTCCAACTTCTTTCCAGACTATCAGCCATCCACCGACAGAAAAACCAAAACAATGACAACCAATGAGTTTTTGTACTCGTTATTGACGCATTGCTGTGAGTAAGAAGAAGTAAACATGAAAATGAATACGACAAGTAACGAAAGGAGAAGAAAACAATATTATAAGTATGTATGTGAATGAAAATGTAACTTCTATTTGCCACAACAAATTATATCGAACCGAGAAAACCGAATTACATATATTTAAAAGAAATGAACGTGCGTATGAATCGATAATAATTTCAGAACTAATATTTTCATTAATATTTTTTTATATTTTTGCTAAGCCAAGCCTGATTTGATTTTTTATTTGATTTTAATTTTCCTAGGATATTTTATATATTCAGGTGTTGACAACATATTTTTAAACTTACTTAATACGCTTTGATGCAGTCAGCAAGCGAAAGAATAATGGCGCACTAAACTCCAAAAAATTATATAAAACAATCCCGTAGCTCTGCATATCGTACCGTTATGTATAGTGTTACGACACAATCAATAACATCAGAATAATTCAATAACAAGATTCAAACTAAAATTCTTAACTTACGCCAAAGATGGCAACCCTACAAAAGTCACGATAATTCGTTTGAAGGCCATTAACATGTTGTACGCAACTTGTTATCGACTACGTACGACTGGGCGTTGGAGTATGGCTTATCAAGCATTACAATTAAGCTGCGTGTTATACGTATAACAACATGTTGGAATGAGTCCGAATATGAAGAAGAAGGCAAATTTATACGTATATACTCGAGTCAACTCAATTTATAACTACTCGTTGCAGGTCTCCGATGCGTACATGGAAACATATTATAAACATGAAATCCGCAAATGCGACTCGAAATCTGCCATTGGAAGACACAAACATTTAAAATGGAATGAACTTTTAATGACACAGTTCATTGTTCACAATAATTTGGCAGAGTCCTTAGCTAATAAGTTGAATGGTCTTTGCAATACCATTAATTTAAATAGGAGAACAAGCTTAGGAAGAACAAAAGCCAGATATTTGATAAAGAAAGTTTTGGGAGAAGAAAGGAAGTGCCATTTGATTGAGAAGCTAAAAACATCAAAATTTTCAATTATTTGTGATGAGTCCAAAGCTATTGACTACACAAAGCAGTTGGCAATTGTAGCGCGACACGTTGACAAATCATTGCAAGTGCATGATGATTTTTTAACACTTATAGAAATGCAAGGAAGCCTGGCTTGCGATTTGTATGATGTTATTATTGGTACCTGAATATATAAGAATTTTATTTTATCATGTTATTAACGGATTAAATTTAATTAGATTTTTTCAAAATAAAAAATCTTATTGGATATGGCTCAGAAGGTGCGGCAGTCATGTTTGGTGTGCGAAATTCTCTACGTGCATTGCTTCAAAAAGATATTCCACGTAAATAATATTGGCCCATTATCATAGTCAAAATAAAGTCGACTTTAAATTTAGTGCAAGCTTTTTGATAACATAATATATTGAAAAACTGTCAAAAATGTTTATACTAAATTTAAAGTCGACCTTATTTTGGCTATGATAATGGGCCATTGTTTTTTCAGTTACATATTTTTATCAAAATACGCCTTTAGGAAAGTTTTTTGTAATGTAATCACATTATGAATTAATTTTCAAATTGTATTATTATTTTTTAAATACATAGTTAATTTTCCTTATTATGATGTTTCTTTTTCATTAGAATTATTTGCCATGAAATGCTTATGCCATTCATTTCATTTGTGTGCTTCACTTGCCTGTTCGACTTTGCCAGAAACTCTCGAAGAATTTTTAAAAAATATAGCAAATTATTTCTGCACATCAAAACGAATTCAAGCACTTAAACTGTATCAAGAAATGTTTGAACTGAACCAGGAGAAAATTCTTCACCCAGCTCCAACCCGATGGATTTGCTTGCATAAATGTATTCAACGCGTTTTAAAACATTATGATCCGCTTAAAGAGTATTTTTTAACTGAAAAATATGAAAATTCTAAAGCAGTCTTAATATCAGAAACATTGAATAATTCCTTAACAAAAATGTACCTCCATTTTCTTGATTATATTCTACCTTTGTTCACAGAGTTAAATATAGAAATGCAATCGGAAATGGTCAAAATCCATAAAGTTTATAATGAAATAAGACAAATGTGCAAATCATTATTAGGCAATTTTACCGACATAATGATTGTAACCGACAATACATTATTTTATTCCGAATCATATGTTACTGAGTCTTATGAAAACTGTTTAACTAATAATTTTGCAGGCCTAGATTTAGGAGGAATTTTAGAAATATAATTAGAAAACATTAACGATAAAGAATCTTTAGTTAAAT
Organism: Dichetophora obliterata; assembly: GCA_963920525.1. NCBI lineage: Eukaryota > Metazoa > Arthropoda > Insecta > Diptera > Sciomyzidae > Dichetophora > Dichetophora obliterata. The sequence goes on from OY986440.1 coordinate 10,277,031, forward strand.
TTAAAAAAACTGATGAAATTTTCTACAAACTGCAGCAAAATAAATTTTAAAGAGATTTCCAGATGAAAATTTAGACTTTTTGAAAAAAATATCAATTATAGACCCAAAGAAAATATTAAAGGGATCAATTATACCTTTGGTTCGTTCGGTTCCACATTTAATACTGACGGAAAACATCAATAAAATTCATATTGAATTTAAAAAAATTAAGAAACTGAACAATGAACATACAAATAAATCATTTTCAGAGTTTTGGGGCAATATTTAAACGAAAAGGACACAAATGAAAGTTTTATTTTTCTTGAAATGAGAATATAATTGGCTTATGTGAGCCTTCTACATTCTTCAGCAAATGTCGAGAATATTTTCTCAAATAAATTTAAATAAAAATTCTACCAGAAACAGGTTGTCGACGGAAATGCGATGTTTTACGCTAAGCAACTAACCCAATAAAAAAAAGAGCTATGAGGCAGTTCTTAATGAAACTCATTATTCATTATTCAGTACTGAAATGTACGATTTTAAAAAAATAACATGATTTATTTATACAATAACAGTAATATAATGTAAATATGTTAATAGCTCTACAGTTCAATTAAAAAATGAAGATCTCCTTTTTTTATTTCTTACTTATAATTTTTTTTATGAAGGTTATGAATTAATATTAGTCATCTTAATGATATGTGATAATATCGATAACATTTTACGTGTAAGCAATTTAATTTTAAAATTAAGATATCACTAGGAACTGAAAATAACTGATATGCTTAATTTATTTTTTTATGAAGATCTACAATATTAATTATGTACTTATCTATCTCCGTAATACAATAATAATACAACAATAATAATAATACAACTGAATTATGTTAACAAATACGATATGATTAGAAAATGAAGATCACAATTTTTAATTTTTATATGTAAAGTATAAACTTTTTTTATTTATTACTCACTGTGTGAAAGTCATAATATATTTAGTCTGTTTTAAACATATATTTGACTCAAAACTAACATTGAATAATTAAATATTCAATAAAATTTAAAATGGAAATAAAGATCTCAATATATTGAATTTTTAATAGTTTTATACTTATATGAATTACATATAACCAAATTTGAATTTAGTTCATAATTATAAAACGCATTTATTAAATGTTTTTTCCCCTGTTTTTTGTCAATTTAATGTTTTTCTTATTATACCATTAATAAAATTTAGATATTTTGTGTGTTACATATTGCAAAATATTTATAAGCTTTTTACAAATATTGAATATATAACTTCGTTTACTCTTTGTGGGTTTGTTTCAGTACTGTTGAATTTTTTCGACTTTTTGCAATAATTGACAAGAGTTGTGGAGATTTTTATGTGTTGTGGGTTATTTTTTATTAACTGTGCATTTTTGTGGTATTTTTAATTGTTGTGGTATTTTTATGGTATTTTTTGCTTGCTGTGGTATTTTTTTCCCATGGAAATTCTGTGGGAATTTTAAAATTCAAGTGTGGGAAAAGGGAATTTGCGTGGTAATTTTGGTTGGCAACTATGGATCATGCAATCAAAAGAGCCGCCACATTGTAAACAAAAACAGCTGATAGGTCTGACGTCATCGGTCACAAAATCTTTTGTTCACGTTTAGTGATTAAATGTTGAAAGTTATTTCTTAAAGGTTTAAAGAATTATAAAGTGCTTTTATATTAAAATGCAGTGTGCTGTAGCGACATGCATTAATTGCAACAGCAATAAAAACAAATGCGTTGCCCTAGTAGCACAAACAGTATTTATAGCTTCTTTTACATACCTTTTAAAGATAAGTACAAAGACAGGAATTGTATTTGTAAATTCTTTATTAAGGCTTATAAGGCCAATTTGGCGTATGTGATATAAAGACATGCTTAGTGTCTTTGAAGAGACTCGGTAAGGTATCTTTTAGAGGTCTTTAAAAGGCACCTTACGAAGATTTTAAAAAAAGTAGGTTGAATTCATATTTAAAAATACATACAAATTTTACGAAATGCCTGCAGATGTACTTAAAGCACTTACATTTATTGTTTTTATTTCTATTATACTGGTCACTGCTTTATATCTGAAATTATTATACCATTATTATATATAATATTAAAATTGTATTTTTACTTACGCTGAACACTCTATCAATTAGTCTAGTTCTGCTGACGCGCTTCTTCTTAATCTTTCTAATTAAACTAATTATTTGCACTTGAACTCAACGCATAAAAGATTTGTATCAAGTGTATTGCGAATATGATTCCTTCATGGAGAGTATATAAAAGAAGTGGGACATATTACCGAAACTTGAAATCACAACTTCAAGTATTCAAGAAAAAAGTGGAAGTGTTGAAAGAACAAATATTGTCATCAATGCACCTAAATTAAGTGAACTATATGGACATTACTGCGCCTACTGCTGTTGTTGTGCCTGCTTTGCCACTATTTGTGACGGAACCAATCAATGATAAAGTGGCAATAAACGATGAAGCCGGTGACATCAATTATTTTGGCCACTATGACATTGAAAATACAGATGCTGACGATGTCGATATGAAAGACACAGAAATTTCTGAAAACGTTCTGTTTAGAGATAATTTGAGAAATTGGGCCTTGCAATTTGGTATCAGCCATTTGGCGTTAAGCAATTTACTCAAAATAATAGATACGCGTTTGAGAGAAAACTGCGGCATACCACTTGATTCAAGAACTCTGCTACAAACACCACGCAGCGTTATTCCGGTGCAAGTACTCAGTGATGGTGGAGAATATTGCCACAATGGACTGAAAAATTGTTTATCCAATGCTTTTCAAAACTTGAATAAGTCCATTTCAATTTCCTTAACTATCAACATTGACGGAATTCCAGTGTTCAACAGTTAAAAAATAGCATTTTGGCCAATTTTATTTAATATTGCAGAATTTCCCAAAATATCTCCAATGGTTGTCGGAATATATTGTGGTGCATCTAAAATAACAGACATTGGAACATATTTTTCGCCAATTGTTGATGAATTGGAAGAAATAATGTCCGGTGGTCTGTACATCAAATCACACAAACTCAGTGTGGCATTGAGATGCTTCGTGTGCGACTCTCCTGCACGTGCTTTCGTCAAAGGTAGTATTTTTCAGCGATAAAAGAAAATTTACACACGCTCTTTAGCGCAATTCATAATTTTATTTACAGGTGTTGCGAATTTTAATGCAAAAGAAGGCTGTTTGAAATGCACCACAACAGGGACTTATTCGAATTTTAGTCGGACCGTTGTTTTTCCTGAAATCGATTGCGAAAAACGCACCAACGAGGGCTTCCGAAATCGAGCTTACGGATCACACCATAAAGTGCCAACACCATTCCTCCGATTACCTATAGACATGATTAATGCATTTCTAATTGGCGACTCACTTCACTTACTTCATTTGGGAGTCATGAAGCGTCTTATTTTCGGCTGGCGGGATGGTACATTTCGTAAACCTGACCTGGCCGAACCAGAGAGAAACACTGGCTCTACCATGGTATTGGGGCTCGCCATGGCCGACCTTTTCTTTCCCCTTTTAACCTCATAGCCTCCCGCGCTGCTCCGGTGGCAAAAGGGGTGTAAGAACAAGATGAATAGAATTAACACAAAAACCAAAAACCAACCCGCAGTGCAAGGGGATAGTACAGAAGATGAACTGCTTGCCTCCAGTCAGGAGACAATCGTTGAAGGCACAGAGAGTACCAGCCATAGTACTCCTGGGCCTTCTAGTCAAACACTAAATACCATACCCGAGACCACTAGCCACAGTGGCTCGACAAAACCATCCACATCCTGCTCCAATGTGACCACCAGCCATAGTGGTCCGAAGAGCAGGAAATCCCACGGCGCGCTACTGAAAGCGAAATATACCAAGGCTCTGTTCATTCTTGCCAAGATAGACAAAAATGCGGAGCAGGGTACGGTTCAGGAGCGCGACGTGGAAGACAAACAAAAATGCGAGGCTACGATTGATGAGTACCTGAAGTACCAGGCTACTCAGCCTGCTGACGCAGCCAATTCAAAGCGAAATCGGTCGCAAGATGCGATCGACAACGTTACGAGGGCAAAGGTCAGCGGCAAGTCAACCGTGGTTGAGCAACCGACAACCAGCCAGCGCGCCTTTAGTGAGGTGGCCAGGGATCACCTACAGGTGGCGCTGATTGACGCGAACTCAAACAGCCACAAGCGGATTTCGGAAGAGTGGGGCAACATCGAAGCCAAGTTGTCCGAGATGGTCATTGAGCATCTTCTTGACAACAAGGGTGGTGCGCTTCCATCTTTCGAATCTGCGGATGTAGTGCGAGGATTCCGGGTGATCAAATGCGAGGATCAGTTCTCCAAAGAATTCCTAAGCGAGTGCGTCTCTAAGATCAGAGACGCATGGGACGGATTAAGCCTTAAGCTAATCCCGGCTAAGGATATTCCGAGGAGACCTCGCATTTGGTTGCCTAAGATGAAGCTTGAGAAAAGCAAGCCCATCGAAATCCTCCAACTGCACAACCCAGACATTCCCATGAACGACTGGGCTGTCATCAAGACTGAGGACCCCCAGCGTAACAGCATGACCTTCCTACTGCTTATCTCAGACGAGTGCCTGGGTGCTCTAGAGAAAGCGGGCAACACCCTTAGGTTTGGCATCCGTCGTGCCAAACTAAAGATCTTCAAAGACCCGTCCGCGGAAGAAGGCGTCAGCGTCGATGATATCCTCTATTCCCTTACAATCGAGGATCCGACGGTGCCTTCCACGCAGCAGCCACAACAACCACCAGCCACGTAATGTCACTATCGGTAATACAGGCTAACCTGCAGCACGCCAGATGTGCTGCTGATAATCTGGCCATCCTCATGATGGAGGATGGTATCGACGTGGGCATTATACAGGAGCCCTGGGTCAGAGACTCAGTAGTAAAAGGGTTCCAGAACAACCACTACAACATCTACTACAAGAGAACAACAGGTAAACCAAGAACTTGCATTGTAGCCAAAAAGCACATACAATATCTACTCCCTAACCTTAGCTCTTCAGACCTGACAGTTGTCAAACAGGCGGGCGCCAACAATCTTTTCATAGCCTCAGCCCATATGGGCCACGACAGGGAAGCTCCTCCAGATGAGGTGAAGCGATTAGTGGCTACGGCAATGCTGGACAACACCACCACAATTTTGGGCTGCGATGCCAATGCGAGACACACACTATGGGGCAGCTCTGAGATAAACACTAGAGGTGAGTTTTTATTCGACTTTATAATTAACTCTAATCTAAACATATGCAATAAAGGAAATACACCTACTGTTGCGTGCGAGCCTACGTCACTGCAAAATTAAAAAAAAAAAAAATAATAATAAGATAAAATATGTATTTAAATCCCGTGAATGGTGACTATATTTGGTAGCCCTGAGAAATTAAATTTCAGCATAAGCGTTTGAGAGGCACTGAATCAGAAATAGAGGAAGTTAAAAGTCTAGAGCTTTTAATATATGTCAAAATTGCTTTTGGGTTTAGCTTAACGTCATGATATTGTTTGGAAAGAACGATAGAGAGAGTGACCTTGATAAAGCCAGCTAAACTATCTTTGAGTTTATGCGCGCCTGGTAATCGAGCAAAGTTTGACTATTAAGAAACAGGCAAAATTGTCGATTTTATGACCTTGGTACTGGTCAAAAAGGGGTAAAAGTTCATTGTCCTTAAGTTCCGCTACCAATTTTTGACCAGTGTTAGATGAAACCGTATGGGTACTAGGAAAAATGAAATAGGGGAGATAGGCTATGAGATTCACGTAGGTGGGAGTAGCAGAGAACTATTGGGGTGGGCAGAGCCGAAAATTTTCCGTTGGTTGGTATTTTTTTTAGGGAAAATGAGGTAGAAAGTAAATCAGAGGATGTACCAAAAGCAACAGCCAACCTTTTTTCTAAGATTGGCAGTTGCTCAGAAACCCAAGTAGTAATTACATCAGTGTTCCTGAGGAAATAGAAACAGCAAGAATAAAAATAAAGAAGCATAGCCATACTTACTGGGCAGAAGAAAAAAGATCCACACTAAAATCTTTATAAAATAATTTCAATAAATAACGCAAGGGAATAAGGTACGTTGTAATTTTATTGATTTATAGTATTAAAACTAATTAAATAATTATAACATAAATTAGAATTGGAACAATACGAAAGTACAAACATCAGCATAAACTTGGGACAGCCGTGGGTTCAAGATCGGAGATTAGCTTTAAATCAACAGGAACCGGAAACAAGATAAGTGGAGTAATCTAAGAAATTTATTAGCTTCAAAATATAGTGAAGAATAGATACAATAACTCAAGATCAAGTAAAGAAAGTTTTAAGGTGTTATTACTAATCATCCAGAGGATTCGAGTTCCCTTGCGTCACTTTTTATTGTTCCTCCAGAATTGGTAGCTGTAAAGGATAAGCTGTAAAGAAAAGATAAGTTAGTGGAAAATCTGTAAAGAAAAGAAAAGCTGTAAAGAAAAGAAAAACTTAGTGGGCAATCTGTAAAGAAAAGAAAAGCTGTAAAGAAAAGAAATAAAGGAAAAGTTATAAAGAAAGAATTAGAAGAAATATATATATGTATAAAAGTGAAACAAAAAAAAACAGATATAAAATTTAATTATAAGATTAAAAAGTAATAACTCAAATAATATTTCGAACATAGAATAAGCTAAGTGTATTGTAAGTGTAGAACTAAGTTATTTTTCATAATTTGTACAGCTTTGTTTCACTGCGGTCCGAACTAAATAGGGGCGGTTAAGAACATTAGTTTAAACTTTAGAGAGCTCTCTCAAGTAGGGTGTCAGAATTATTATTTGATTCAAAACTAGTGTCTCTGAGTCATTTTGATTGCGTACTGCCATGGGCAAAGTTTAGGTAGTGAAGCAAGCTTGTTAGAATACCATTATACAATAATACTTTTATCATTATTTTACATTTTATATTTATTATTTTACATTATTTTACTTTTTACATTAATGGTTCCAAATATAGTATAATGTGAATATATTGTGTTACGGGATATATTAATAAAACTAAATGAATTTGTATTGAAGTATAAAAAAAATTTAAATATGGAGTGATAAATTTTTAAGGGGGTCTCTGAAAGGGCAGTAAAAGGGTAGGTTCATGCCGTGAAATAAGCAAGTTTTCGTTTGTTCAATTAGGGGTGACCGGGAATAACGATCAGTCACTACGGTTGGGTGGGTGCGCTGCAAGACCAACCATCTGTCTTGGTGAGATTTTTTTGCGTTTTCTAACACCTTTGATTTTTCGGTTATTGTTGCCCCTCGACCGGATGTGGCTGGGCCAAAATTATAAAGACGATACCCTCCCTGGCACCACTGAGCTAACAAAGTCGGGAGCCACATCTGGTAAGATACCCAGGGTTATGCAACAATAATGGCGCCCAAATTTTTATAGATAGAAATAATAATAATCGTTTTCGTCCGTGGTATAAACTGAAGTGCCAAGATAGAACTGTCGAAAGCATGACTAAGACAGTGTTAAAATAATTGTTTAGTTCTTCAATTAAAACCACTTTGAAAACCAATTATAATCAATCCCATAAGTATGGCTTTGCAGACGGTAGCTTGATGGTTAACATCAACACATCAATTGTATCGGTATAAGCAAAGTTTGTCAATAGTTAAACGAAGTTAAAAGGGTTGGCACATTGAAGATATATTTTGAAAATTTTTAGATGTGTATTTAGGATTCATGTGCAAACTCAGTTAATACAATAAGTTGGTTTTTTTCAAACCAGTGGCCGGATCGCTGGAATCAGCAGATAACGATGCACTGGAAATATTGAAATTAAAAGGAAAATGATAATCGATCCTATAAGAGGATTATCCCGGAAAGTTTGAAGGTAGATTTGAAAGTGGAAGATGCAAGGGAGATCATAGAAAGGCGCAAACAAGAAGGTGGCTTATTTTACGGCACGTGAATAAAAAAAAAATTATTATTCCTTGCCATCTCTGAAACCCGAATTCAGAACCCCCATAATTTGGTAATTTTTGTTGGAAACTGAGAATTAGAAATTGTCAACGAAATACGATTCTCATTCTTTTTAGGCTAAACGTTATGAATAAAGCTGATAAAGTTAGGTCAAACCAATCAACTAGGCGCAGTTTCAATTTTGATTCAAATCGCAGCATAAGCAGTGCAAATTTAGAAAAGATGCCAGTGGAACATTCTCCCACTCAGGGGTGTGGTGAAAGTAACCCTTCTGGTAAAGAGTTATCAGGGCCGGAAAATCAACCAATATCTGGTTCCGAAAACATTAATGATAGTAGGATAGCAAATGCTTCAAATATTAAAGTCACGACTCAAGACACCCAAGATTATATTTTCCCAATAGATACTTCGCTACCCCCACCTAATGTTGAGGAAGAGTTAAAAAAACTTAGAGACGCATACATAGGTTATAAAAATAAAACAGAAGTTCGGCCGACCATCTTACCGGGGGAAATTAAGGCAGCTATAAACCTGGCTGTGGCGGAGGCCCACGAAAGCTATCGCTCGTCATTGAATGATGAAATATCTGGAAAAATGCAAGAGATAATGAAGTCAGGTTTTCTGAACGTAATGAATGAAATAAATAATCTCATAAAACCTCTACAGGCAATTCAAATCACTCCAGGCTTATCAGGCACTAGTGGTCAGAACTCCTTAGAAAATTCTAAAGTTAATCCGGGGGCTGGGGGAGCAACAGCATTTCCCGAGTCAGGACCACCGGAAAGGGAAAAGAGTTTGGGACACCGATCTAGCAATAATTTTTATAATAAAACTTATAGCAAAACAACAAAATACAATGAGTTACCGTTACAAAACCAAATACATAACGGAGTCCAAGTCCCAAGTCAGGTACAACAGTATCAACGGGGGCAGTATTTTGAGGAGCGTGATAGGATGCGGAACCAAGGCTATAGCCAAGTTGGTGCAGCATCAAGTGATGTATTTTATCAGGAACAGATAAGGGCTAGCTTCGTGCAAAGCGAACCACATCGTCTTGGGTCAACCAAACAACAATTTTTGCAAGCACCACCGCCTGCAAGGAATCTTGTTGGTCAGGCACGACCAGATTTAGAGTTTTCAAATAACTATAATGATATCTCAAACACTGTTCGAGTCGATAAGTGGGACCTTGTGTTCGATGGCAATCGCAGTTCTTTGTCCATCGAAGATTTTATTTTCCGAATTGAGTATTTACAATCACGTTATCGAGTACCTTGGCCAGAGGTGATGAGAGACTTTCACAGGCTGGTGAGCGGGCAAGCCAGAGAGTGGTTTTGGTTGTTTTTGAAAACCAACGAAGTTCATGATTGGAGCACCCTGAAATTTGCTTTGCTCAGACAGTATGAGTCGAATACCAGCGACTTTGAAATAATGAGGGAGCTGGTTGAACGCAGGCAGTTATCGGGGGAGCCAATAGACGCGTTTTTTCATGCGATACAGAAACTGCGTTCGCGCCTAAAAGTGAATATCTCCGAACATGATATGGTTAAAATCATAAAAAGAAACTTACGTGATGGTTTAGCCAAAATTGTGTACCCGATGAGTATATACCAGGTGGAGCAATTACGGAGCGAATGTCACGAAGCAGAAGCAAGCTTTCCACGTCGAGAGGGACGTGTTTTTGCACAACAGCCTCCGCCAGCACTTGCACGATACCAGCAGAGGAATCAACAGGTTAGCGAACTCACACATCAAGACATAGCTGAGCAACATGAAGGAGCGGAAGTTGAGGAAGTCGTTGAAGTAGAGGCCGTACAAATGGGGTATGCACGACCCAATCCGCATACAGCACGATCACTGGAGTGTTGGAACTGTCTCAAGGCAGGGCACACCTACATGGAGTGTGCAGCTCCGCGATCTATCTTCTGTTATAAATGTGGTCGTTCACGTGTCATAACACCAAATTGCCCAAATTGTAGTCCGGGAAATTTCAAGCGGGTCGTGACGAGTCAGGGCGAGTCACGAGCAACCCAAACGCCCGTAGTACCAGAGACGCAGCAACAATGACTGATGTAAGCCAATTATATAATGAATCTAAAAAGAAAGAACAAATTAAAATTTTGAAGAAAAACATAGATTAAGAAAACAAAAACAATGAGGTAAAAATACTATATAGAAATCCATTTAGAACTAGTAAGTCTTTTGAAGAAAGAGTGAGGGATTATAATGAAGTTCGAGCACGCATATTTAATGATAACCAGTTAGGTGGCAGCAGAAAAGTTTCTCAGAAAATTCTTAAAGCAAGAGAGCAGTTTAAGAAACGGAAAACTACACGCAAATTAGTCACAGAATCGGTCAGGAGCGCCTGGACAACGGATCCTAGAGTTTTTGCTGAAATTATTATTTCAGGCATAGGACTAAATGGTCTGTTGGACACTGGGGCTTCTGTCAGTTTGCTGGGACGAGGTTGTTATGAGTTTTTAGATGAAATTGGAAGGGAACCATCAAGGTACCAGTCCCAAGTCAAAACTGCTGGCGGGCGAACATATTGGGTTCGTGGCAAAGTAATTCTGCCAGTGCTCTATAAAGACAAAGAGGTGGAGATACTTTTTTACTTGTGTCCAAATCTGGAACAAAAAGTTTATCTTGGGGTAGATTTCTGGCGAAAGTTTGAGCTGGCTCCAGAGATTTTTGGGTTAGCAGAAATAGAGGAAGTTGAAGATGAGGAAAACAAAAGAGAAACGAGCCAAGGATCTTATCCAACCGTGCAACATGATCTTACAGACATACAACAAGATGTGCTCAAAAATACAATAAAGATGTTTAAAACATATGAGGAGCATGGGCTGGGATGTACTAGTTTAGAAAAACACGTGATTCAACTGACCGAAGGAGCCGAACCAGTGAAGGATAGATACTATCCGGTCTCTCTGGCTGTGCAGGAACTTTTATTCACGGAGGTGGATAGTATGTTAGAGCTAGGAATTATTGAGGTGAGTGAAAGTCCTTGGAGCCACCGAACAACTTTGGTCAGGAAACCAGGCAAAAATCGTTTGTGCCTAGACGCTCGCAAGCTAAACGAGCGCACAATAAAGGATGCTTATCCTATCCAAAATATAGAGGGGGTGCTCAGTAGGATAGACGATACGGTATACATCAGCAGCGTCGACTTGAAGTTCGCTTTCTGGCAAATACCGTTGGACGAGAAGAGCAAAGAGTATACCGCGTTTACCATACCGGGTAGACCTCTATATCAGTTTGTTGTGATGCCGTTTGGTTTATGCAACGCTGCACAGCGACTATGTCGATTGATGGACAAGGTTGTGCCCCAAAGACTGAAGGACAATGTGTTCGTTTACCTGGATGACCTCCTTATTATATCCCGAGATTTTGAGACACATATAGAACTGTTGCGAGATGTTGCAAATTGCCTAAAAGCAGCGAATTTGACCATTGGTCTTAAAAAGTCCAAATTCTGCTTCAAAGAATTGCGCTACCTTGGATTTTTGATTGGTGGTGGGGTCCTTAAAACAGATCCAGATAAGGTGATAGCAATTTCAAAATTTCCGATGCCTCGAACAGCCAGAGAAGTACGAAGATTTTTAGGCACCGCTGGTTGGTACCGGCGTTTCATTAGGGATTTTGCTACAACAGCAGCCCCGCTAAGTGACACCTTAAAGAAAGGCGACAAGTTCAAGATGACGTCAGACGCGAAAGAGGCATTCAATGCACTGAAGGAGGCGCTTACGACAGCTCCGGTTCTGGCACACCCTAATTTCAAAAAGAGGTTCTATGTCCAGTGTGACGCATCACAGTTCGGCGTGGGTGCGGTGCTATGTCAAAAAGAAGAAGGAGAAGATAGGCCTATAGCTTTTTATTCTCAGAAATTAAACGGCGCACAACAAAATTACAGTACGACTGAGAAGGAGTGTTTGGCAGCTGTTCTTGCAGTAAAAAGGTTTAGGCCGTATATAGAGCTAATGCCTTTTACGATTATCACTGACCACGCCAGCCTGAAGTGGCTTATGGGACTCAAAGATCTGAGCGGGCGTCTCGCAAGATGGTCGCTTCAATTACAAACATTCAATTTTGACATTGAATATCGAAAAGGGTCTGAGAATGTAGTAGCAGATGCGTTGTCGCGTATGTTCGAAGGGGCATTAGTAGAAGAAATCGATTTTTTAGATTTTGAAACCGCAGAATTCAGCTCACCTGAATATTTGACTCTAATTGAGACAATCCAGAAAAATCAAGAAAGGCTGGTAAATTTTAAGGTTGACGACGGGGTAGTATATAAACGCATTGAATGTGCTGGCGAAGATGTAAACGAAAACGGTTGGAAAGTTTGGATTCCAGAGGCGCTGACATCGACAATGATTTCTAAGGCACATGAGCCACTGGCTGCATCGCATGGAGGCGTGGCCAAGACGTTACATAGACTGAGGCAGTTTTATTACTGGCCACAGATGACAGTCCATGTACGAAATTATGTCCGAGATTGCATTACATGCAAAGAAACAAAAGCAGTAAATTATGTGTTACGTCCTAGTATTGGTTCTGAGGTGGTTACCCTGAGACCTTTTCAAAAGATCTATATTGATTTTTTAGGAAAATATCCTAGGTCAAAGGCCGGAAACGCTTACGTCTTTGTGGTGCTAGATCACTTCACTAAATTTGTGTTCTTAAAGGCCATGAAGGCAGCTACCTCAATCAATGTTGTTGATTTCCTGGTAGGTAATATTTTCCATACGTTTGGTACACCTGAGGTAATCCACTCGGATAATGGCCAGCAGTTCACGAGTAATGAATTTCAAAAATTAATAGAGAACTATGATATTAAACACCTAAAAACGGCATATTATTCCCCACAGTCGAATGCGTCAGAGCGTGTAAACCAATCAATATTATCGGCAATCCGAGCATATCTCAAGGACGACCATAGAGATTGGGATGCGAACCTTACAGAAATTGAAGGGGCGCTGAGGACATCGTTCCACGCTTCCATAGGTGTAAGTCCTCACTTTGCTGTCTTTGGACAGAACAAGTTTAATCACGGTACTGACTACAGGCTTGCGAAAAGACTTGGTGCCCTAGAAGATTTTGATGTTGAAAATTATCGTCGCAAAGATAAAATACAATTACTCAGAGATAGCATTAAGAATAATTTACACAAAGCTTATGACAAAGCAGCCAAACAATACAACAGGAGAGCAAATAAATAAGAAATAAGCTTCAAACCTGGTCAGGAGGTGTTTAAACGAAATTTCGTTCAAAGTGATTTCAAACGAAATATCAATGCAAAATTCTGTCCCAAATTCATTAAATGTAGAATTGTTCAAGCAGTGGGAAAGAATATTTATGAACTAGAAACGCTACAAGGGAAATCTCTAGGGATGTTTCATGCAAAAGACATCAAACAGTGAGTGCAATATAGAATTAAGGACTAGTGGCCGTATAAAAAGTGCAATATTTACAATGTTAGTTACGTGTCGTTCGTTATTGTAAATTATTATTCATCGAGGTTGGGGAATGGGAAATTTTTTTTATTTTATCTAGTCATTGTTTATATAAAAAAAAAAAAATTCTTAAAACTAGGATCTTAAATAGTATATCTATAATTGCACGAAAAATGATTAGATGGGGATGCATGTCTAATGCGATCAATATTTAACAGATAAGGCAAATTCCGATGGAATCCAGTAGTTCTGGCAAAACAACCTAAAAACCTAAATAAGACCTTAATCTTATTCAAAAATAATCCCTTTTGATGATAATTTTTACATTCACCGCAGTGGAAAGACTCGCTAGACACGTAACATAATTGTTAAATTGTTTTATACTGTATGGCATTATTCCCAGTTCTTGAATACAAATAGAAGTACTTTCGTACAAAGCTTTCGGATAATGATCGATTTCTAAAATATATTAGAATAATAAAAGTGGTTATGGAATATGTCGTGTATCCTCAAAGTCCAATCATAATTCTAGAACAGACCGAAACAAACTAAAAAAAAAAAAAAAAATATATATATATGTAAACATAAACGCTGGAGTGGTGATTTGAATTGCCTCGTAATGTGCTCCGCAGCCAATAGAATCATTCATGCCAAGGACCACGCCGCGGTGCAATTAAGCATCGTTGATGTTGATGCAAGAACTTCTAAAGTTGTCAACAATAAAGAAGTTAAGTTCAATTTAAAATACAAAATTCCCAACATAACTCTATTGACAAGTTATGAACAATTTGTGCTATTTGATTTGCTTTCGTGCGTAGACAACCAATTTTGACTGCTAAGGTACCCATCACAAGAGATGATATTATCTACTAACACTATCTTCTTATAGATATATATATACATTGGATTTTTTTTTGTAAATGGGTCAGGTGCCATACTCACTTCTATCAATAGTTTGCTTTGTTTTTCTTGAGAGCAATTTTAGTTAGAAATTATGTTGAAAATGTAGCCATGATTCAAACCACCCTAGTTTTAATTGACGAGTTGTGGAAAAATGCGAACATTTTGGCAGCGAATTCAGGCGGTCTCCTGGGTCACCTAAATTTCACAGGGCACGTGGTGGAAGTTCAAATTGCTATAAAATACTTGCAAGTAATCCAAAGCAATACGAGCAGCAAACAGCAGCCGCGATGAAAAACCTGCAAGAAAGTTGTTAACAGAGTAACACTATGTTTGTACTAAACAAAAATGACATGATACTTCCCGTAATGAAATGTTACACCTGAAAAGTACCTCACCCTGTAGCCAAAACTGTCTCTCAAGTACGGAATAAAAGTGAATCGAAGCGAAAAAAAAAAAACCAAATCCTGTAAGATAATATATAAATTAATAAAACATTTCAGAAAACTGCAACAAAATACTTACCTTTTAGTCTGAAAAATACTTTGACAGATTAGAGAAGAGTAACGTTTGACGGGTGATAATATAATCGAGTTCTTTTAGTGGCGTTGCCACCTTTGTAAACAGAAACTACGAACAGAACACACAAGGTCACATGCCCAGCTGAGTCAGGTAGAGCATAAGGTAGCATTTTCAGGGCGTGGGCGTTTGCCTACGTTGGGCATATCAAATGGAAGTAGAATTTAGCTATTTAGTAATTTTAAAGTAAGTTATGCTCACAGCCTTTAGCATTGCGTCGCCAGGGCTTGCAAATCAAAAGTGTTGTTGCGTGCGAGCCTACGTCACTGCAAAATTAAAAAAAAAAAAATAATAATAAGATAAAATATGTATTTAAATCCCGTGAATGGTGACTATATTTGGTAGCCCTGAGAAATTAAATTTCAGCATAAGCGTTTGAGAGGCACTGAATCAGAAATAGAGGAAGTTAAAAGTCTAGAGCTTTTAATATATGTCAAAATTGCTTTTGGGTTTAGCTTAACGTCATGATATTGTTTGGAAAGAACGATAGAGAGAGTGACCTTGATAAAGCCAGCTAAACTATCTATGAGTTTATGCGCGCCTGGTAATCGAGCAAAGTTTGACTATTAAGAAACAGGCAAAATTGTCGATTTTATGACCTTGGTACTGGTCAAAAAGGGGTAAAAGTTCATTGTCCTTAAGTTCCGCTACCAATTTTTGACCAGTGTTAGATGAAACCGTATGGGTACTAGGAAAAATGAAATAGGGGAGATAGGCTATGAGATTCACGTAGGTGGGAGTAGCAGAGAACTATTGGGGTGGGCAGAGCCGAAAATTTTCCGTTGGTTGGTATTTTTTTTAGGGAAAATGAGGTAGAAAGTAAATCAGAGGATGTACCAAAAGCAACAGCCAACCTTTTTTCTAAGATTGGCAGTTGCTCAGAAACCCAAGTAGTAATTACATCAGTGTTCCTGAGGAAATAGAAACAGCAAGAATAAAAATAAAGAAGCATAGCCATACTTACTGGGCAGAAGAAAAAAGATCCACACTAAAATCTTTATAAAATAATTTCAATAAATAACGCAAGGGAATAAGGTACGTTGTAATTTTATTGATTTATAGTATTAAAACTAATTAAATAATTATAACATAAATTAGAATTGGAACAATACGAAAGTACAAACATCAGCATAAACTTGGGACAGCCGTGGGTTCAAGATCGGAGATTAGCTTTAAATCAACAGGAACCGGAAACAAGATAAGTGGAGCAATCTAAGAAATTTATTAGCTTCAAAATATAGTGAAGAATAGATACAATAACTCAAGATCAAGTAAAGAAAGTTTTAAGGTGTTATTACTAATCATCCAGAGGATTCGAGTTCCCTTGCGTCACTTTTTATTGTTCCTCCAGAATTGGTAGCTGTAAAGGATAAGCTGTAAAGAAAAGATAAGTTAGTGGAAAATCTGTAAAGAAAAGAAAAGCTGTAAAGAAAAGAAAAACTTAGTGGGCAATCTGTAAAGAAAAGAAAAGCTGTAAAGAAAAGAAATAAAGGAAAAGTTATAAAGAAAGAATTAGAAGAAATATATATATGTATAAAAGTGAAACAAAAAAAAAAACAGATATAAAATTTAATTATAAGATTAAAAAGTAATAATTTAAATAATATTTCGAACATAGAATAAGCTAAGTGTATTGTAAGTGTAGAACTAAGTTATTTTTCATAATTTGTACAGCTTTGTTTCACTGCGGTCCGAACTAAATAGGGGCGGTTAAGAACATTAGTTTAAACTTTAGAGAGCTCTCTCAAGTAGGGTGTCAGAATTATTATTTGATTCAAAACTAGTGTCTCTGAGTCATTTTGATTGCGTACTGCCATGGGCAAAGTTTAGGTAGTGAAGCAAGCTTGTTAGAATACCATTATACAATAATACTTTTATCATTATTTTACATTTTATATTTATTATTTTACATTATTTTACTTTTTACATTAATGGTTCCAAATATAGTATAATGTGAATATATTGTGTTACGGGATATATTAATAAAACTAAATGAATTTGTATTGAAGTATAAAAAAAATTTAAATATGGAGTGATAAATTTTTAAGGGGGTCTCTGAAAGGGCAGTAAAAGGGTAGGTTCATGCCGTGAAATAAGCAAGTTTTCGTTTGTTCAATTAGGGGTGACCGGGAATAACGATCAGTCACTACGGTTGGGTGGGTGCGCTGCAAGACCAACCATCTGTCTTGGTGAGATTTTTTTGCGTTTTCTAACACCTTTGATTTTTCGGTTATTGTTGCCCCTCGACCGGATGTGGCTGGGCCAAAATTATAAAGACGATACCCTCCCTGGCACCACTGAGCTAACAAAGTCGGGAGCCACATCTGGTAAGATACCCAGGGTTATGCAACACTACTTTCACCTTTTCAAGTACTGACAACTTCACAGGCTGGAGTGAGGTCTTGGATATTACCCTTCTATCCGAAAACGAGTCTCTAAAAGTAGTCAATTGGAGAGTTTGGAGCAAAAGTTCCTTCTCGGATCACAGCTTGATCCTCTTTGATTTGAATCTTGAAACAGGGGCCCCTCTTCCATTTCGTAACCCCAAACATACTGACTGGGCCAAATTTGCCAAAGTGGCTCTCCCAAAAATCCGTTCTTTAGCCTACAAGCAAATCTCAACTGCGGAGGAGTTAGACTCTTCCGTGGAGGCTCTAGAGCAAACCATGCAGGTTGCCTTTAGAGTCTCATGTCCCATTAGCAGGGGCAAGAAGAAATCTCTTCCTCCGTGGTGGAGCAAAGATCTATCCGACCTTAGGAAAAGGGTTAGGAAAACTTTCAACTCGTGTCACAGACAGTGTCTTTGGCAACCATACAGAGACATCCTCAAAACCTACAAGAAAGCAATTCGAGACGCGAAAAAGCATTCTTGGCAGGAATACACCCAATCGATCGACAATATAAAAGAATCGGCAAGACTAAGCAAAATCCTGTCCAAAGAAAGCACCAGTCCATCTTTCATTCGGAAAGACGATGGTACGTGGACAAAATCTACCAATGAATCCCTGGAACACTTACTCAACACACACTTTCCCGGCTGCAGGTGCAACTGCAATGAGAACTTAGGTATAGAATCACCTGAGGCAACTACGACGGTTCCGACTGGCTCCTTTATCTCAATGGAAAGGGTTATCTGGGCCTTAAGCAGCTTCTCTCCATACAAATCCCCAGGTCCCGACGGCATACTTCCAATAATGTTGCAGAAACTAAAAGATGTAGTTGCACCTATCCTACTCTCTATCTTCACTTAGTGTCTCTGCCTTAACTACACTCCAAGGAACTGGAGAAGAGTTAAGGTAATATTTATACCCAAAGCTGGGAGGAGAGGTCACGAATCAGCCAAGGATTTTAGACCAATAAGCCTCAAATCATTCGCACTGAAAACCCTAGAGCGTGTACTGGATATTCATCTCAGGGACGTTCTAAAGGGTGCTAACATATCCAACAACATTCATACTAGGGCCATTTTTGATTCTCTTACCAACCTTGGTGTACAAGCACCGGTGAGAAACTGGATAGTCTCAATGCTCAGAAACAGAATAATCCAGGCAGACCTGGGTGGCTGCCAACTCACGAGATTTGTCAGTAGGGGTACTCCGCAAGGAGGAGTAATCTCCCCCTACTCTGGCTCATCGCCATGAATGAACTTCTTAATACACTAAATTGCAATGGGGTCAAAGTGGTGGCTTATGCGGATGACGTGGTTGTTATGGTGTCAGGACTGTTCCCCTCTACGCTCAGTGAGCTAATGGAGGTTGCTTTGGAAAAACTCAGTGTCTGGGCTGCCAGGTGCGGCCTAAGAGTTAACCCTAACAAGACGGAACTGATGTTATTCACCACAAAAACCAAAGCGCCACAATTTGTCCTTCCAAAGCTCAACAACCAACCTCTTACACTATCCAGTAGCGCAAAATACCTAGGTGTCATTCTGGATCCTAAGCTAAGCTGGAAAACTAACATCGAACAAAGGGTCAAGAAGGCCTGTATAGCCTTCTACGCCTGCAAAAAAACCTTTGGTAGAAAATGGGGTCTTCAACCAAAAATGCTCTTATGGCTATACACAGCGGTAGTGCGACCTATCTTGGCGTATGGTGCACTAGTATGGTGGCCTGCACTGAATAAAGCATACAACACAACAAAACTAGCTCGGATCCAGCGATCCGCATGCATAGGTATCACAGGGGGTATCCGCTCATGCCCCACTGATGCACTTAATGTCCTGACACATTTACTCCCCATAGATTTACACATTAAGCTTACTGCAACAAACAGTGCAGTCAGACTCAGAGAGTCGTACAACTGGCGAAATAGACCATATGGAAACAGCAACATTCTTACTCCGCTACCTCGGGAACTGATTCCTGGAAAAACGGACTACGACACTCCCAAACTCGACTTCACGAAATCCTTTACAACCAAGTTTCCCACCAGGGTGGAATGGCGCAATGGGGGAATTGATCTAGCCTTCGATGTGTCCTTTTACACGGATGGCTCCAAGATGGAGTGCGGAGTGGGAGCGGGCATATACTCTGAGAAACTTGGGGTGCCGGACTCTTTTCGTCTACCAAACTCAGCCAGCGTCTTTCAGGCCGAGCTTTTTGCGATAAGAGAAGCTTGTCGCACCTTAAGGAGAGCTAACACCAACCACCTTAACGCAGCTATTCTGATGGATAGCCAAGCTGCCGTTAAATCTTTAGCTGCGATCAGTACCAACTCCAAACTGGTAAGGCAGTGTAAGGATGAACTGGCCCGGCTAAGTCACTAACTTAGCATTACCATAATCTGGGTTCCCGGCCATAGGAACATTTATGGTAATGAAAAGGCGGATGAATTGGCCAGGCGGGGTTCTTCCCTTGACGTTTCCAGAGCGGAACCAGTCGAAGTTTCACTGAACACAGTCAAGGGAGGAATTCGTTCTTACTACTTAACCTTAGCCGGTCGTAGATGGAGAGAACTACCAACCTGCAGCACATCAAGAAAAATATAGCCCCTTTACAACATAGGCAGAACTCAACAGATGCTCTCAAAGCCCCGGAACGACATAGCCAGATTAACGGCTATTATAACGGGTCACTGATGCATCGGAGTTCATGCCGAGAGAATCGGACTACCTTTCAACACCCACTGTCGCAGCTGCGATGACCCAAATGAAAAAGAAACACTAACACACTTTCTGTGCACCTGCCCGGCCCTGGCCAGGTCCAGACTAACAACGCTTGGCAGGCCCTTCCTCAGCAACCTAGAGGAACTCTCAACAACAAAAATCAACAATCTCCTAACGTTCATCAATCGCACCGGATGGTTATAACCTAGCAGTGCGCTGCCCAGTCAACCAACAGAAACACGAGGTTATGGTATCAAAACGGCTCACTAGAGCTACTTGGATCCTACTTGCATGTAGAATCACCATCTAAACCAACCAACCATTTCAATTTCCTTAACTATCAACATTGACGGAATTCCAGTGTTCAACAGTTTAAAAATAGCATTTTGGCCAATTTTATTTAATATTGCAGAATTTCCCAAAATATCCCAAATGGTTGTCGGAATATATTGTGGTGCATCTAAAATAACAGACATTGGAACATATTTTTCGCCAATTGTTGATAAATTGGAAGAAATAATGTCCGGTGGTCTGTACATCAAATCACACAAACTCAGTGTGGCATTGAGATGCTTCGTGTGCGACTCTCCTGCACGTGCTTTCGTCAAAGGTAGTATTTTTCAGCGATAAAAGAAAATTTACACACGCTCTTTAGCGCAATTCATAATTTTATTTACAGGTGTTGCGAATTTTAATGCAAAAGAAGGCTATTTGAAATGCACCACCACAGGGACTTATTCGAATTTTAGTCGGACCGTTGTTTTTCCTGAAATCGATTGCGAAAAACGCACCAACGAGGGCTTCCGAAATCGAGCTTACGGATCACACCATAGAGTGCCAACACCATTCCTCCGATTACCTATATACATGATTAATGCATTTCCAATTGGCGATTCACTTCACTTACTTCATTTGGGAGTCATGAAGCGTCTTATTTTCGGTTGGCGGGATGGTACACTTCGTAAACCCCTAAAGAATCGAGATGCATACGGCACAATCAACGATGATCGTCGGTACCGTATATCAGAGGCAAGATTTTCTGACAGAGATATATGTGTGATTTCGTCGTATCTCACTGATTCTAAATTGCCAAGAGAATTCCAGCGCGCCACAAGGGGATTAGACTGTCTAAGTCAGTGGAAAGGAGCAGAATATAGATCGCTTTTGCATTATGTCGGAATCGTCGTATTGAAAAACCATTTAATAGCTGATGTATATGAACACTTTCTGTTATTGTTTTGCGCAGTTACTATATGCTCATCAAAGCGATACTTTGATCATTTGCATATCGCGCGTTTGATGATAGATGATTTCATTGAGGGCTATATAAACTTGTACGGCACACATTATATTACAAGCAACGTGCATAATTTATGTCATCTTGTGGATGAAGTTGAGATGTTCGGTGAATTGCACACTTTTACCGCATATCCATTTGAAAACATGCTCGGTAAAATAAAGCGACTCGTACGTAGTGCAAATCGTCCACTAGCACAAGTGGCAAAAAGAATACTGGAGCTCAACTATATTAAATCAAAATGCGTAGATGGTAGTATTTGCATACAAAACCGATCAGTTGTGGTTAAAAAACCATTTGGAAGTGGCAACATACCAGAAAATTTAATTGAAGCGTTTCTCCAAAATAATGTTGGCATTGGAGTCAGTTCCTTTAGTGAAGTTGAAATAAATGGAGAATTCACTCTTTCAGCAGGAAGGGAGGCAGACAGCTGGTTTCTGACAAATACAAATAAAATTGCCCGATTAATAAACGTGATTTCTGCCGGAAAAAACCAAGTTAATGTCTGCTATTCAGAATATTCGACAAGCGAAAATTTCTTCACAACTCCATGTGAATCCAAATTAATAGACGTGCATTCCGTTCGTCGTAATTGCGATTCCATGACGAAAATAGCAGATATAAATTGTATTATTCAGTGCAAGGTTGTGTGCCTGAAATATGAAAAGGATGATATGTATGGCTTTGTGCCATTATCGCACACACAAAATTATATTTAAATAAAATAAATATAAATAAAAGGTAAAAAATTTATGTGAAAATATATAATTGTTTTTATTAAATACTAGCTGACCCGGCGAACTTCGTACCGCCTAACAGTCGATTCTTCAATTTTGTTTTTTTTAAGGTAATAAGTCAACAATGACATTATGTCAAAAATTAAAAACTATTAAACACTCAAAATTCTTTCAATAGTCCATAAAAAATCACAATGAAAAACATTATGATACGTAGTTATTATATTTTATTTTATTTTTACTTATTCTAAATTAAGTTGCATTTTTATTGTAGTAGTTTATGGTACACGATATTTTTTGTTTGATTGCCTGGCGCGTAAACAAACAGAGCAGATGGTTTTCCAACACGGGAACAGGTAACATACTATTGAAAGAATTTTGAGTGTTTTATAGTTTTTAATTTTTGACATAATGTCATTGTTGACTTATTACCTTAAAAAAAAATAAAATTGAAGAATCGACTGTTAGGCGGTACGAAGTTCGCCGGGTCAGCTAGTCAATTTTTCGAGTTTTCCACTAATTTTTTTTTATTTTTCCATTTGAAAAGCCATTCCGGAACAATTCCATACAAAATTTCATACAAACGTCCATGTTCTGCAAAACAAATCCATGTAAAAGTGGAATCTTTCCGAGAAATCAGTGATGCGCAATTCATTTCAGAAGAAAGTTTTTAGATGCACAAATCTTCAAATATTGATTCTGTATAAAAAAATTCTACCTCATGAAATGAATTCAGTATTCGTTCGTTTTAAAAATATATAAAGACTTTTAAATATTTTTTGTGGAATGAAAAGTTTCGAAATGTACAACATGGGCAAAAAATCAGTTTTCGATTTTTCCAATTTCCCGACTTTTCCGGAGGGTTTTCCAAAATTTTCTTTCGTTAAAACCTACTCCTGGCAATTACGAATAACTGAAAAAAAATTGAGCCAAATCGGTCCAACCGTTCTCGAGTTTTGCGCTTAGCAACACATTCAGCGACTTATTTTTATATTATAGACTAAGGAAAATATATGGAAACTATTTCTATTCAAAATAAAAATCAAAAAAGTATTGCCCGTTAATGACCGACGTTTATGTAATTTAGACATTTAGCTACGGAAATCAAAATAAAGAGGCAAATCATCATTTAAGTTTCGTAAATGGTGCAGAATGTTTAAAATAATATCGTTAATTCGTACTTGTTGGTTTTATGTATCAATATCTTAAGATTCAATTCAATACACAATATTCTGAAAAGGTTAAGAAACTAAAAAAAATTACCGACTTCGATCACCGAATTTTGGTAGAAACTAGAGCCTTGCGATTAATCGAGTAAATAATTTTTTGATTAATCAGATTTAAGATTAACTGATTAATCGATTAATCAGTTTTTGATTAATCAAACCACTGATTAATCGAAATATGATTATTTTAAATCTGCATTATTTAATATTTGTAGAATAAGTGTTTATTCAACAACGAATTCTTGCATACATAATTTTTTGTAAATTCATTTTCTAAATAAAACAAATTCTGATTAATTAAAAAAATGATTAATCAGGAAGCAGATTAATCATCATTCTGATTAATCAGAAAACTGATTAATCGATTAATCAGTTAATCTAAAATATGAATAATCAAAAAATTTATTACTTGATTAATCGCAGAGCCCTAGTAGAAACGAAAAAAAAATTTTAAGAATTATCTTGGAATGGGCAGAAATTACAATATATAACTTTTTTTGTTTTTTGTTATATTACATATAATAATTTCCTGTCCATTTCTGAGCGACTTTTGTAAGTACTCGCGCTTTCGTCTGTCTTCGCACAAATTGGTTGATAACTGAAGTCTGTAAAAAATAAAAGAAGCAATAATGCAAGCTCAAGTCAAGAAAATGCATACGATAAAACAAATAGTTTTAACGTACCACCGATAACTGCTCCAAAATGTCTTCTTCTTCGCTGCTACTTTAATTGAATGAAGTATTCTTAGACGCTGGAGTTTGTGTGACAAAAAGAGGTGTCTGCAGCGAATGATTTGGTGGAAAAGTAGAATCCTGTCCATCGTCCGCCTGATCATCTTTATCATTGCCGTTGTCATCGGATTTATTTGGAGCGGTGGCGTGTCGAGAACGTTTGCGATTTTTAGTGCGGGAAGCACGAGTTCCTTTTACTTGCGTTCGAGCGCCGCTTGTCCGAATAGCCACATTCTTCATCCATTCATCGCACATGGCCAATGAATAGGTATTGTCCACCGAATGGCACAGCTTGAAAAAAAATTTCTTATGCGTATGAACTTGCTGAAGCAATCTTTTTTTCGGCATGATTTCTTCATAACGCCCGTCCATGAAACTCTGTCGAAAAACGTTCTCGTGAACATTTTGTCAACAAGATCAAATGCCACATTGTTGTCTCTTAAATTAGAACTGCGGGCACAATCTTCTGTAAAATGAGCCATCTATGTTTTAGAAAATAGAGACACAGAATACATATATATTGCAACAGTTGAGGCCAAAATCATAATAAGGGTATTCAGGCCCGTTGAGAGCCAAGAATAAATAACAAAGTAAAATTATTCTTATATATGTACGTACCAATTCTTCCTCATATGCCTTATTCTCGAGAAGTTTTTCTATTTGAATTGCTGCATCGACCGTGTGAATCGGCTCAAATTGGATTTTTTTCGTAGCTTCATTTCGTCTTTTAACTAGATCTGGAGCATTTTTTCCACATTTTATCATTTCATCGACTTTCTTCGACGTTTCATTCAATTCTACATGCATTTTTGCCACATCGTCAGTCAACACATTAAGAGTTGCGAGTATTGACGCGAGTGTTGATAAAAGTTCGTCGTTGTGTACTACTACCGTAGGCTCAACATTTTCAAACGGATTTTTTATGCTTAACATATCACTTTCGAGTATATACTGCTGTGCTAAACCATCGGGCATTTCAACAAATATGTGATCATCAAGCGCGATCAAATTTTCGGCAGCAGGAGTTTCTGCAGTTTGCGTTGTATTGAAATCATTGCCAGCAGTTGTCGTCGTGTCTTTAGTCAGCGTACGCTATGGAAAAACGTTAACACCTTTATTGAAAATTTCATCGAAATAGCTTGGGAAATAAATTCTTAATGTCCTAATTAGGGATACCAGGCGTTATTTCAATTCCGGAATTTTTGGAATTGAACTTTGGGTTTAAAAACTTTTCGGAATGCGCAAAGAGGTATTTCACCGATTTAAACTGCAAAAAGTTAATTTTATAAAACACAGATTGAATGGAAAAAAATAATTTTTGCAGTGTAATATGTTCTAATTGTCGTACAGAGTTGCAATCAAATAACAGGCTTGAAAAGAAACTTAGCCGAGCTTAGCTCGGCTTCCCACCAAATTCAAATTTTGTTTTTGTTTGATTGTATATCAATAAAACGATTATTTTTAAAGCTACTATAATTAGGAATTTTCCGAAAAACATTTTCACCTCACAGTTAAAAAGTACGCATAGTGCCATTAAATGTACGTAAATCCACAAAAAAATTATTCGTCTAATATAGTATAAACTTTTGAACGAATTAATTAATTTTGGCTGCCTAAATCGGTCAAATACCCCAGTTTGCAGTGCTAAACGAATTTCTTTGCAATGTTGAATATATTGTAGTGGCCGCCTAAATCGGTCAAATACCCCAAAGTGCAATGCTAAATGAATTTTTTTTGCAATGTTGAATAGTGTTTAATGTATCCCAATGGTCGCACAGGGTTAAAATCAAATTATAGATTTAAATAGAAACTATTTACCGTATAAAATAATTTTGACCTCCTAAATCGGTCAAATACTCCAATGTATTTTACTAAAAGATTTTGTTTGCAATGTTGAATAGTGTTGATTATGCCCCAATGGCTCAGGGTTAAAATCAATTAACAGACTTTAAAAGAAACTAATTCCCGAATAAAATAAATTTGGCTGCCTAAATTGGTCAAATCCCCAATATGCGCTGCTTAACGAATTGTGTTTGCAATGTTGAATAGTGTTGGATGTGTCCTAATGGTCGTACAGGGTGAAAATCAAGTAGCAGACTTGAATAGAAACTTAAAGTTAACCGAATAAATTAATTTTGGCTGCTTATCTCGGTCAATTTCATCAAAATCGCTTGGGCCGCTTTCGAGAACTCATTTACAAACAAACAAAAAAAATATTGCTAGTTTAATTGGATAATAAGATTTTGTAATTTACTTCGTATACTTACTATCGGCAACTGTAATAAAAATGGGCGTGGCCGCACTATACTTACGCCCACTATTAAGAAATCATTAAGACTCCAAAGCTACTTAATTTATTGACTGAAATTTTAGCTGTAGATTTTTTGAGTTTTGCTTACCTTTTAAAACATTGCCGAATAATTTGTCTCGCTCTCCTTTGCTTTTTGTGTAAGACGCCGCTTACGGGGAACGATGTCTTCGATATCGGTGGTTGATACATCATTTTCTCTCAGCAAAACAGACAATTTTTTGTTGCCAGCAGCGTAAGAAAGAATTTCCTTTTGTATCACTTTTGCTGGACACTTGATCCACTCTATTTCGGGCGGAGTTCCAGGAGCGATGTTATTCAAAATAAATTGAGTAACCTTATTATCGCTCTTAAGCTTTGGCCATGAGAGCACTCTACGGTTTTCCTAACTAGCTGGAACGAGTGCTAGCGATCGTTTCTTTCCATCCTTCGTGCTAATTACTTTATATGATGCTGCCATCTACAAATTGTATATTTATTAAATCACAATTAATAAAACACAAATATATATTTTACCTTTTAATTTTTGTACTACTTACTTACTTAGTTGGCGCTACAACCGTATGTCGGTCTTGGCCTCATCTAAGAATTTGCGCCAGCCATTTCTGTCTTTCGCTTGCTGGCGCCAGTTGGAAATTCCAAGCTTCGTCAGGTTGTCCTCTACTTGGTCTTTCCAACGAAGATGCGGTCGTCCTCTTCTGCGTTGACCGCCGCTGGGTACTAAATCGAATGTTTTCTTCACTGGAGCATCGTCTTTCATGCGCTGAACATGACCAAGTCAGCGAAGCCGCTCGATTTTAATGCGCTTGACTACGTCGATGTCAGCGTACAGCTCATACAGTTCATCATTCCACCGTATTCGGTACTCGCCATTGACGCAGATTGGTCCGTAGATCTTACGAAGAATCTTTTTCTCGAATGCTCCTAAAGTCTTTTCATCTAAACTGCTCAGCGTCCAGGTTTGTGATGCGTAAAGTAGGACGGGCATGATGAGCGATTTATAGAGTGTGATTTTCGTTCGTCGAGAGAGGGCTCTGCTTCTCAATTGCCTACTGAGCCCAAAGTAACACCTGTTGGCAAGAGTTATTCTTCGTTTGATCTCAATGCTGATGTCGTTGGTTGAATTAATGCTGGATCCCAGATAAACGAAGCTCTTCACAACCTCGAAGGAGTTATTGTCAACGGTAACGTGGGTTCCAAGACGCTGGGACTGTTTGTTTGTTGACACTAAGTATTTCGTCTTATCTGCATTCACTGACAGACCCATTCGACTTGACTCTCTTTCTAATCTGGAAAATGCTGCACTGACTTCACGCGTATTATGGCCAATGATATCTATGTCATCAGCATACGCAAGCAGCATAACACTCTTGTAGAATATTGTGCCACTACGTCTCAGATCAGCAGCTCGGATGATCTTTTCCATAATTAGGTTGAAAAAGTCGCACGATAAGGAATCACCTTGTCTGAACCTCGTTTGGTAATAAATGGTGGGGAGAGGTCCTTCCCGATTTTAACTGCGCTGCTTGTGTTGCTCAGTGTTATCCTGCAAAGTCGTATTAGTTTTGCAGGAATACCAAATTCAGACATGGTGGAGTACAGGTGCTTCCTTATTGGGCTGTCGAAGGCGGCTTTGTAGTCGACAAAAAGATGGTGGGTGTCGACTTGTTCTTCTTGAGTCTTCTCCAAGATTTGTCGTAGCGTGAAAATCTGGTCGATGGTGGACTTTCCAGGTCTGAAGCCACACTGATAAGGTCCGATCAGTTCGTTTACAATGGGCTTCAATCTTTCACATAAAACGCTCGACAGGACCTTATATGCGATATTAAGAAGGCTTATCCCACGGTAATTGGCACAGATAGTGGGATCGCCTTTCTTGTGGATTGGGCAGAGCACACTGAGATTCCAATCGTTCGGAATGCATTCTTCCGACCATATTCTGCATAGAAGCTCGTGAATGCATTTAAGTAGAGCCTCGCCTCCGTTCTTAAACAGCTCAGCAGGTAAGCCATCAGCTCCCGCGGCTTTGTTATTTTTAATCCGAGCTATAGCTGTCAGAACTTCATCATAGTCGGGCAGCGGAACCTCGACGCTGTCATCCAAAAGTGGGGTTTCCGGAGTATCATCTCTATTGGCGGGATTGTTGTCAGCGTCGCCATTTAGAAGCTTAGAGAAGTATTCCCTCCATAACGTCAGTGTACTCTGGACATCTTTCACTAGATTCCCGTTTTCATCCTTGCAGGAAGAGGCCCCGGTTTTAAAACCATCGGCAAGGCGTCTTATTTTTTGGAAAAATTTTCGAGCCTCATTCCTGTCACCATACATCTCAATCTTCTCCTGCTCGCGCTTTTCTGCCTATCTTTTTTTCCGCCTGAAAATATGTCTCTCTTCCCTCCTCTTTTCTTTGTATCGCTTCTTAGCAGCGCGCGTTACAACCGACTGCAGGGTGGCTTTGTAGGCGGCGTACTCCTGGTCGTACCACTGGTTTCGGCGAGGGCGTTGGTAGCCAATCACCTCTTCAGCAGCCGCACGCATGGAGTTTGAAATGTGTGTCCACTGCGCGCATATATCATAGACTGGAGGAGTGCTTTGAAGCAGGAGTGAGAGTCGAGTGGCGAAAGCATCGGCTGTCTGTTTCGATTGCAGCTTGTCGACGTCTAGCTTTCTCTGTTTAGGGTTGCGTGTATTCTTAGCTGCGCATAGACGTATACGGATCTTGGCTGCAACAAGATAGTGATCCGAGTCAATGTTTGCACCACGGATCGTTCGTACATCCAATACACTGGAAGAGTGCCTTCCGTCGATCAAAACGTGATCAATTTGATTTTTTGTTTTTTGATCAGGGGACATCCAGGTGGCTTTATGAATATTGAGATGCTTGAATCTAGTGCTACTTACGAAGTCAATCAGCCTCATTCCGTTATTGGAGGTGTTGTCGTGGAGGCTGAACTTTCCGACTGTTGGACCAAAAATATTTTCCTTGCCCACCTTAGCGTTGAAGTCACCAAGCACGATTTTTACGTCGTGGCGGTGGCAGCGCTCGTAAGCATTTTCAAGGCGCTCGTAGAAAATTTCCTTGATCTCATCGTCCTTGTCTTCTGTCGTAGCGTGCGCACATATTAGGCTTATGTTGAAAAATCGAACCTTGATGCGGATTATGGCAAGTCGTTCGTTCACAGGTGTGAATCGCAGGACGTGGGGCAGTAGTCTCTTGCATACTACAAATCCGCATCCAAACTCGTGCTTCTCCGCATGGCCGCTGCAGTAGATATCACAGGGTGCATGCTGAATGCAACCCTGTCCCTTCCATCGAATTTCTTGGATAGCAGTGATATCAGCTTTGTAACTTTCCAAGACATCAGTCAGTTGGATAGAGGCACCTTCCCAATTAAGGGTTCGGACATTCCAGGTGCATATCCGTAAATCTTTATCAGTTTTTCGTTTGCGGTAGTCGTCATCAGATTTGGGGATCATTTTTCTTCTTTTCTTATTTGTTTTCATTGAAATTGGTTTTTACGGGTGGGCTTCAAACCCGACGCACAACCTATTTTAAGCCTAGGGAGGCCCGCCGCTCAGATTAGCCGCCAAACTAACGGTTGTCAGTTTTGACGTTGCCCAGGAAACACCACGTGGAGGTTTGAGTCGACTTGAGGCGATTTCACAAAGATTATGCTGGCCTCGCCAGGTTGAGACAGTCAGACATGTTACATTGTTCCATCGCCCCCAGTTTTAATTTTTGTATTCAATTTTTTCAATTTTGCTGTTTAACAAACACGAGGTATTCGCAGGGTTGCTAAATAACTTTAGCTGTCTCGCATGTCTTTATAATCATTTTATTACGCACATTATAAAGACAGTAATACGACATGCCGCAATGTCTTTATAATAACTTCAGTATGAGCTCTAAAAATGCATATTAAGGACAATTTTGACGTATATCTTTTTAATGGTATTGTAAACGCTTTATTAAGATATTATAAAAGCAAAATTTTCCTATAAAGCATAGTATATTTTTAATTACATTATAGAGCTATTATAAATACATCGCTATTTTGTAAGCTGGATTTTGTACTTTTAACTTCTCCTTGTGCTACTAGGGTGGTTTCTACTGTCTCCCCAAGGGAGAAATTAAACATCGGCAAAATGTCAACACTGGAGCAAACTTCGAAAGTACTTCTACATTTCCACGTAAATCTTTTTTAAAAAAATGTTACGATAGGTTTTGGCAAAGCTGTGCGCTTAAAGCCTGGTGCTATCCCAACGGCTATAACCATGGAGTTGCAGCCAACACATGCAGAAAAATGTCAGCGTATTGTAAAGCGCTAAAACAAAAAAATCGTTAGTGCTCTACGCGAAGAAGAGATTTTTCCTTTAGAGTGCATACAAAAAGAAAACATGACGCTTCTTTTTCTAACCGCTTTTCAGAGCAGTTAATTTAAGCGAAAATAAGGCAGCTAGAGTCGTAAGTGTAAGTAAACTTTAACAATTTTATGAATTCAATATTTTTATCTTTTTCTTGGAGTGAAGAGCGGTTTGGAAAACCTCGCGGGATACATCTGCCACAAATTGCACAAAGACGTTCCGAAGATAAGGCTGGAAGAAGGAGCGGCAGCATCACTTAGTTGGGTAGATCATTTAAGCGAGGGCGGCTGTCCAAGCCAACGGAAGAGCTCATGGCGCATATGAGGGCGTTGGAAAAAGTGTTCAACGAAGTAAATGGCGACGCACACTACAAGTGCAGAGCATCTTATGTTTGACAACAAAATAAAAAATTTATGTTTCCGCACACGATGTTTTTTAAAATAAGATCATTAAGTAAAGAAATCATGAACAATTCGATGCAGAGGAAAAAAAATTTAACAAAACAGTTCTATAACGAAAACAAAGTGAACATCCAATTTTGTATTCTATTTATTTGCAATTTTTGTTTTTACAGCATTACTTTACATACACTCAAAGAAATATTTGTTCATATTGACTAATTTCTAGGTATAGTTGATAAATATTTTGTCAATATACGGTCAACAAAAACTTTTGTCAATTGGATTTAAGGTAATAAGTTCAAATCATATTGACAAAATTTAATTTTGTTGATTTGATAAATGGATTCTTCAATTTTATATAAGCCTTTATCACGAATATCACGGTTAAATTGTTGATTTGATAAAACAATCTGTCAATATGAATACAGAATATTTCAACATGAAAAAATGGTTTGTTGAATAGAAAAAGACTTTTCTGTTGAAAGCATAATTTTTATCAATAATATTAAAATGTTTTGTTGTTCTGATAAAAAGATTTTATTACATTTTATATTAAAATACACATATTACATTTTATATATAAAAACATATTATATTTTATATAAAATAAACATATTACTTATAGATATAATTATGGAATTCACAAAGGTTGATATTATCCATGTTATTCGTTATTAGCGCTGTTTACATTATTATAATTCACAGTATTGTAAACATTGCTGTTCACATTTTGAATTGTTATAATGTGAGCAGCGTTAATAAAGAATAGCAAGGATAATATCAACCTTTGTGAATTCCATAATTGAATTAATATACATTTGTTTTATCGTTATATTAAAATTTGCACTTTTCAATTAGTAATAGTTTTTTTCCATTTTTAAATAATGTATTAACACAAAATAATTCAATATCAATGAAAGCTTAAGATACAATACAAGTAATATTTTAGGTTTGACGCTCCAGCTCAGTACAAAGAAGGTTTACATTAGGATGACATTTATCATACTTAGTTTTCAAAAAATAAAAAAATGTTTGTATAAAACTCCAAGTTAGAGTGGATTCTAAAGGATACTCTAAGCTGAAAATATGCATTATTTTAAAGCATATGTCGATTGCATGTAAGACTGAATATATTTTATATTTCACGCCATCAAAATAAACGACTAAAGTTTTTGGCTCCACGACACTACCAGTTATTAAAATTAAGGGTTGTATGGCTGTCTTCTTTTCCAGTTTTCTGTTTAAAATTGCTTCTACTTCTTGAACGGTATTTCCGACGATTACAAAGGAGTTTTGTGAATCTTTAATTGAGTACTTGACATGCATTTTTTTCCCGCCAACAAGCTTTATTATCCTGGAAGTGGGCACAATGACAGCATGAAGCAAATAAAACAATGACATGTATCGACCATCTAAATGAATTACAAATTATAATGAATTAAATATTGAAAAATTTGCTGTATGTATGCTTACTTTCTGATAGATTTTGCTTGTTTTTAATTTCCTTGAGAAGCAATAAACTAGCTGGGTCTTTGATTTTATTTTCAAAAATATTAAAGATTTTGTCGCAATAGTCCTGAATGCGAAATTTAAGGTCACAAGCTTCTGGATATAGTGTTTTAAAATGCAACTCAATCTAAACAAGAAAACAGATTTTTAACATTAAAGAACATGGCCCATTATCATAGTCAAAATAAAGTCGACTTTAAATTTAGTGCAAGCTAAACAACATATTATATTGAAAAACTGTCAAAAATGCTTATACTAAATTTAAAGTCGACTTTATTTTGACTATGATAATGGGCCCATATATTTAAAATTCATACCAATGCAAAATATTAATATTAAAACTTACTAATTTATAGCCTTGCGGATTTTTATAATACTTCCATTGTTGTATGATTTCATTAGTCGTACATGCTTTTGAAATAGTTAAAAGGCGGTATTTCGATGTTGCCAAGTAATGTTGTTCTAATTCGTCCCAGTCGCAGTTATCAGTTTGTATAGCTTTTAAATTATACTGGATATTTTCTTCTGATTCTGGAAATAGATTTGTCAATATAAAATTAAGTATAAGTCAATAATTTGCAAGTGTATATAGTTAGATTTTGTGTATCGAAAGTTACGTTATTTTGCTATTATGATGTAATTTTTTTTTAATAAGTTAAAATAATGCTAAAATTAAGATAATATGAAATTTACCAAGAGCGCTTGTATCAATGCAACGAACACTAGAAGATCCTGAAATTTCGTTCTTATGAACCTTTTTTTGGAAAAGACCACTGCTTTTTAGCGACCTTAGCTGATTAAAATATTTTGAATATATTTTTTCTTTAGGCGCCCTTCCTGCCTCCTTACAGAAATACACGCTCTAATATATAAAGTAGAAATAAAACTTATTACATGATTTTAATTGTAAACTATTTATATCAAGTAAGTTTGAAGAAGGAAAAAACAACAAGTCTGTATAGAGTCAATCACACAACAGACTAGACAGCCTGTTTCGGAAATTGCTACACTTCCTCCTCAGTAGTCTTGAGTGAGCCTTAATTATCAAAACTTACTAATGTTTTGAAATAAAAAAAAATACTTACAAGAATCTCGTTGGGAAATACCGTTATCATTTGCTTTGCTAGTTCCTCTGCTAATGAAACTGTCATTTTAATGTCATTCTGTATCAAGTTAAGAATGTCCAAAATTATCGTACAGTAACCATCGTTTAATTCAACATTTCGGTTTCTTCGATCAATAATCAATCTTCCCTGGCTACTAAGCATCAATAAATTTTCAATGTTAATGTTTATTTGAGCTGATTTATTTTTAAATGTTTCTGAGAAAGCAATTTGTGTTGTGTTTGAAACTGTTGAAGCATTTGAACTGATATTTGGGCTAGTGTTTTTTGAATCATTAGATATATTCTTTGAGTTTGCGGTCAGTTGCCATGTTTTCAAAAAGTGTTCAAATTTAACTAAAACTCCAAGCTTAAAATTCTGTGTTAACATCTCTGCGTGTCGTGGAGTCATGTTTTTTAGCGTTTCCATGTCAATATGTTCCGCTGAAATAGCAATAGCTTTGTTTAAAATAACCCTTGTCAAGAATTTAAAAATAAGCTACTGTCCTGTGCAAATTTGTTTTAAAAAATATCGAATATAAAAATGTAAAATCTATGTTTATATCAAGATCATTGGCCCATTATCATAGTCAAAATAAAAGTCGACTCATTTTTGACAGTTTTTTAATAGAATATGTTGTCAAAAAGCTTGCACTAAATTTAAAGTCGACTTTATTTTGACTATGATAATGGGCCATTGACTTTAGGAAAGCAGCTTATTACATTAACAGAAAAACCATACCTATGCACGTTTCATACAGATTTTAAAGACCCCATTGTGTTAAAAGTTCAAAAAGCTCTCGTTTTTCAACATCATCAGGATTTGGTTTGTATTCAAGCTGGGTTGAATCGATAACAAGTAAATCCTCACGAGGCTCTTCATCCAGCATTAATGAGTCATCAGATAAATAAAATAATTCACTTGACTTTTCCATAGCATACATTTTTGTATTAAGCGGTGTGCATCAAACCATATAATATTTTAATTGCTTATTTTAAGGCCTTAAAATCTATATGAATTGATAATTTTATTATGAATGTTAAGAAAATATTAACCATTAACTTTTGTTATTTTATGAAAATACTAGGTATTTGATTTGAGTATGATTTATTTAAGAAATTTAATTCAAGCTTTTTAAAAGCTTTCTTTTATCCGAAACATTAGCTGTCCACTTGAGACTATACATAGATTGAAAGGTGGACCGCTAAACTCCTTTATGTTTAAACACAAATTTTGTCTTGTAACTTGTCTTGTCTTGTTTGATTAATATCAACTTCATATGCATAAAAGTGAGAGTTAAAACAATTTATTAAGATCTCGTCAACAAAAATAAATATTCTATCACTCTCTATTAAGATCAAAATCTCATTAATTTTAAAAAGGCTCATTTGGTTTTCGTGCTTATGTAAAAAATATCCCTTTCTATAACATGTTCCGATATAGTGAACTTGTGAATAAGACTCAGGATGGTCGTTAGGTAATAGCTCTACATTCTTAAGATCAATTATTGCAGTGTTTTTAAATTTCTCATTCAATAGTAATGTATCTGATCTGTTTGACATTAAATAATGAGAATACTTTAACTGATATTTTTTAGCTAAAGTCAAAGTTATGTTTTTCCTCGAATTCGTTGCGTAGGCATATGATTTAAACTCCTTATGCTTGGCTTCAAACCTAAAGCTCCAGTAATGTTTTGGTGGTCCTGAGTATAGAATAATGGTTGGATAGTGCGTCAAGAAATGATGTTTGGGCTTTAAAGAATCGCGAAACAAAAGACAATATGAAGAGTTATGCTCCATAATAAGGTTTTTAAGATCAGAAATATTATTGAGAAAAAAGTATTGGAAAGCAAAACGTCAATCATTTTTAGTAAACACTGAAAAAATTCCACACAACGTCTCCTTCAGGAATAAGATCAGCAATCATAAGGGGTAAAAATTGTACAGAACATTTCATTTCGCTTGCAGTCATTTTCAAACGAAATTTCTGTAAATCACTGTATTTTATAGGTCCCGACACATTACCAATCTCAATATCTCCATAGTTAAAAAATTCTTTCCGAGAATTAATTGTTGCTAATGAAAAAAATTTCTGAACTTCAATATAATACATAAGAATGTGGCACAAATCATAATGACAAATCCCTTCAAAAAGATCGTGCATCACATCTACTGAAAAATTTTGAACGACGTGAAATGATTCAATTTGATTTAGTATTGAGTTTTTGGAAATACCCGTCTCTTCAAAAGTGTTCTTTGAAACATCCAACTCATAATTTTCTAAATTTCTTAAATATTCAGGGTTTTCTTCGCAAAGATTTTGAGAAATACTTTTTTTTTGCTTTACAAAACCTGCAAAAATAATTAGTGGAAAATGATTTGCCAAACTCGCAAACAGAATTTAAGCCAAGGTTATCACCTAAAAATAATCACCTAAAAATAAAATAAAAAAATAATAATTAACAATTTTCCGTGGATTGAAAACCGTTCGAAGTTAGAAAACATTTTTGTCGCAGGCTTCGTTAAGTCATTGGATTTAAAAATATATGGGATTGACATGTGTATTAGGAACAAGTTTACTTTACGGGCTACGCACCGATTTTTTTTTTTTTTTTAGAAAAATGGGGTTTTACCCCCTAAAAAGGAATACGTAAGAAAAAAAGCCCGGACTCTTCTAGTTTTTTTTTTAAAAATCCCCAAAGTTTTGAAAAAAGTGCAAAATGGGTACATGTAAACAATACCAAACATGACATTTTTAAAATTTTTTTTTTTGTAATGTGTATTTGGAGGTAAAATAGGGAATGGTGAAAAAAGAAAAGGTCTATCTGAAGTGGTTTATAAGATATAGTGGTTCAACATTGAAGAAATGGGCCCAAAAAGGAGTGATCTTTTTGTCCTTTAAAAGTAAACATTATGAGTATCAAAAGAAAGGTATTAACAACAGCTATTGAAAGAGTTATTAATAATTGAAATCGATGCATAAATTTTGAAGATAATAGTGTTTTTATAATGTTTATAAGATTCTCAACGTTTCGTACAAGGCGAAATAACTTCATAATAAAAAAAGCACCAGAAAAAAATCAAGTAATTATACAAGAG
Source organism: Dichetophora obliterata (assembly GCA_963920525.1). Lineage (NCBI taxonomy): Eukaryota > Metazoa > Arthropoda > Insecta > Diptera > Sciomyzidae > Dichetophora > Dichetophora obliterata. The sequence continues at coordinate 10,313,825 of OY986440.1, forward strand.
CATATAAGAACTTTTGAAGAAAATATTGTTGAAGATGAAAATAGCGCCGCAGGCGAGAAATTGTTATAAAAAATCGCGCGATTTTTTCTAACAATTTTTCATTATGTCAGTATAACATATGAAGCAGTTTTGAAGACGAATATAGCGCCGCAGGCGAAAAATTGTTATAAAAAATCGCGCGATTTTTTCTAACAATTTTTCACTATGTCAGTATAATATTTAATTTTTTTGTTAATATGTTTATTATTTTTTATCTCTTTGAAGAAAGATTCTGTAGTCCTGAAAAGGACTGATTTTGGTTGCATTTTATAGTGTTTACCTCACTCAATCGTCCTCACTTTCGGATCCGGAATCAACCAAATTACTAAGGACTGTATTGACTGGGTTATACAGTTCTCCAGCAATTTGGAAGAACTCCTTTAGTGGATCCAAACCAAGGTTCCGGCATCTTTTGGAAAACATAAATTTCGCCAAATATCCAGCAAAAAAACGTTTTCTGCGAGAAAATGGCGAAAGATATGCCTTCGCGTGCTTCCAAAGTCCTTCGATGGTGTTGGTGTGGGCGCCGGTGTCCGGATCTATGAAGTGAAGTGAATGGTTGACCGTTAGGTGTTCAAAACCTTCACAATCCAAACATTCGTATGACTGAAATAGAAAAAAATTAATAATTAAATAAGCAAATGTTAAATAAATGGACTTACCTTCCAACAATCCGAAATGATGGTAGTCCCTGGCAGTATCCAATCTTTAATTATCGCTAATAAGACGACTGCGCTTCGGGACTCCACCGGGACAAGGAAACAGCGTCCGCTCCCTTCCTCAATCCCTCCGAAAACCCACTGTCCCTCAACCGCGTGTCCTCTGTGGTACTTGCGACGTCCAAACTTAGACTCATCGATCTGTACTACCATGTCTGGCCCACCAATTTTTTCATGTTCAGTAATCATTTTAAAAATGACTACCTCCCGATGAAATGATGATCAGTCCACGGCAGTTTTTTTGGATACTCTAATTTGTTCGCAGATGAAGTCTAGTTGGACGTTTTTAAGCCACAGGTAGGTGAACGAGACGATTTGGAAGAGGGACAAGTGGGATTTCATAAAGAACGTGTCCGTTCTTATGGATTTCTTCTCTCCACACCGTACTCGCTTCCTATAGGTGTTGGTGTAGTGCTGGTAGCACCTCCACTGGAAGCCATCAACCGCCTCCTCACTGGCCTTCAGTTGCATGAAAGGAGTGGTCGTTGATAGCACCTTCAAATTCTTTGAAGAGCTCCAACGGCCACTCCTGTAACTTCAAAATGACCTCCATAGATATGGGGCCATCCACTTTGCAGTTAAACACTTGAAAAATTTCTATTAAATTCATGTCCGACATGGTTAAATAGATGTTACTCAATGATTTCAAAATGTTGCAAAAGCATTGCAAATGAAAATTTTCTGAATTAACGGGACTTTTTTCGCGAGAATTCATGGCCTACTTGAAAATTTGCATACATTTGAATTCGGGAAGAAATACATGAACGCATTTTGAAGTGTTAATTTTTGTGTAAGTAGGAAATAGAAAAGCAGTGTTTTCTTTAAAATTTATGAATGGATTTCAATGATTAATGCTTCTTTCAGTAGGTATTAACACAACCTTTCTTCTGATACCCATAATGCTTACTTTTATAGAAGAAAAAATACTTACTTTTTTGGGCAAATTTCTTCAATTTGGAACCATTATATCTTCTAAAATACTTGAGATAGAGCTTTTATTTTTCCACAATTCGCTATTTTACCTCCAAATACACATTACAAAAAAAAAAAAAATTAAAAAATGTCATGTTTGGTATTGTTTACATGTACCCATTTTGCACTTTTTTCAAAACTTTGGGGATTTTTAAAAAAAAAACTAGAAGAGTCCGGGCTTTTTTTTTTGCACGATCATGATCAGCGCCCGAAAATACATAATAAAAAGGCATAAGTGTAGTTTACGGGCGATAGCCCGTTCAAAAAACTTTGTGAACACTTAGGCCTTACCAATTGTCGATTTAAAGTTTACTCTAAATTTAGTGTGAGCTTTTCTGACATTATTTATATAGAATTTGTTGTCAAAAATCTTACACTAAATTTAGAGTCGATATTAAAATTACTATTGGTAAGGTCCAGAGGTTATGCAAATAGTTAATCTTATGCAAATCAATAGGGGTATTCAATCTTGGGAAGACTTGCTCAATTAGGTTTTCATGAACACACCATCACTTTTCCGTAGCTTTCAAAATGTTCTATGTGCTCAACTGCTTAATTCGTTAAGTTTTCTTCAGTAGAGAAGCATATGTGCAGATTTTTTACGTACTTGTATTTTGGTTTTGCAAGGTGCAGAAGTCCTCAACTCCACTGACAAGTGCACTGAACCGTGAATATTCCTAATATAACTTTACATTTATCAGTCATCATAAAAGCGGGACTTCAGTCAGTCGATTTTGAGCTTGGACCTGGGTCGAATGGTTATTTTATAATTAAGGCGGAGAAAACATAATCAATGATGTTAGAAGTATCTTAACTTACCCTTCGACCTGGCTTTAGCGATCTTCTTTAAGCGCTGTTTCTTGGCAAGTGCAGATTCTGGACGCTTTTCAAGCAGTTCGTACAATTTTATTGCTGTGGTTTCGTCCAAAGACTGGTTGAATTATTAATGGATTGGTGGTAGCACTTTTAATCTAATTTGCAGGACACCGTTTTTAAAACTTTCAGGAGTTGCTTAAATTTGACGTCCATTTCGCGGCTAAAATAGTTAGCGTGTTCGGAAATAAAAGAAAAGTTAAAAAATGCGCTAAAAAACTTCCCTACAAGAAATAGCTAACCAAAACTCTAACACAATCACATACATTTTTCTGTTTACAACCACATTCGCATACTCATTTCAGTGTAAAAAATTGTGAAACAGGGAAAAATATGAACATTTTAGCAAGTGCATGTGAAAGAAAGAGAAGGTATCATTATTAAAAATCATGTCCAATTTTTGCATATCCGCCATTGTAGTTTACCATTCCTGGTTTCGCTAACAAAAACCAAGTTCTGCAATAAAAAAATTAAATATCTTTAAATTGCTTACTGTTGGAACGCTGCTACCCATCAAAGAAGGATGAGCCAATAAGCACGCTTGCCAATATCAAGAATGCAGTGAGCATTTCAACATTCGCCACATCTAATTCCACTCCCAAAGTCGTCGGCACAGAAATGGCTCGCAGTAGCAGCAACAACAGTAAGAACAACAACAACAATAAAAAATGTTATAATAAATTAAAACCATTTGTTTCAAGACACCAACGAATTGCATGCATTTTTATTTTTTAAGAGGTACGTTAGATAAAACTGATTTTTACGTTATATCTAACGGTTACATATAACTGAGTTTTCGGTTAGATTTATCTGGTGAGATTTGGTTACCTATAACCTGTATTTATGTTAACCCTAACTAGAGAGAGAGCGAGACGGCTATATTTCAATGGTATTGGAAATTGATACGTGTGAAAAAGGGATGCCAGATCACACGTATACACGAGTTTCGGTTAATTTCTTCCCGAGGCTCTTCCTAGCATAACCGAAACTTGGTATGAAGAGGTAACCGATATTTCAGTTTAGAAAAACCGTTTTTGCTTAGTAAAATAACCGATAGTCTTCTTGTAGGGTTGCATACACATGCGCCACCAATGTTGCACAAGTACGTACTTACGTGCCAATTTGGACAGCACTTTTCGTACTGCTATAGTTTTTATGTATTTAAGGCAGTGATGTGCGGCGTAGAGAACATGATGTCGACAATGTCGTGTAGACAATTGCTTTTAACGACGTGTAGATAATTAATGTAAGAGGCTGCATGTTTATTGTAATATTCAATTAAATTGAGTCCAAGTTCGAAGTATTCCTTATTTTTACGTCTTCTGGGCATGGCTTTTGTTTGTTTAACTGTAAAATTTGTTACTTTGTGTTAATTAAACGACTTTTCAAAAGGTTTTAAGAATCAGCATAATCTAAATGGAACTTGCATTTTCGCAGTGTTGCATTTTGTTGACATTGTTTACACAATTCTCGACATTGTCTACATTGTCGACACATTCTGCATTGTCGACACCAAAATGTCGACAGTTAAAGACGACGCGTCGAGGAACATCACTGATTTAAGGCATTAAATTAAATTTCATGAGAGTAAGTGCCACATAAATATTATAGCATCTAGATATTAAATTAAATTTGACAGTTTGCATGCAATGAAGTATCATAAGAATAGACACTGTGTAATCTTTAAAAAACATTAATAATTAACAATAATCAAGCATGAAGGCTTAGAATTGCAAGAATTATGAGGTGTTCTCATTCCATGATAATTTTCAATCTTTTTCTGTGACATGCTGCTTTATTTAAACAATTGAAAGGGTTCCATATAGAAAATTTAAAATAAAATGTCGAAATAAGTCACCCTATTTTGTTCAAATATTCTGAACGAGAACACCGTATTATGGTTACATTATGCATGTCTGTCACACGCCTGTTCACACGTCTGTCAAACTCTAAACGTCAGAAAAGTTGAAATTATTAAAATTTAATTACTGAATTATGTAAATAGTTTAATTGCAAAGGTTTCAGACTTAAATTTGCTGTATTCTTTCTTTGTGAATTAATTAAACAGCACAACAGTTGCTAACTGTTGACTCCGCTGAATGGAACCATTGAGTTTTGTAATGTTAGTTTTTGACACGTTCTTCAATTTTAGCTTTGTTTGGCAACATTTGGCAGCTATTGTGCTGTTAATTTAATTAACACAGAAAGAACACCGCAAATTTGAGTGTGAAACCTTTGCAATTAAATTATTTACATAATTCAGTTTATACAGTTAACTCCGCTGAATGCAGCCATTAAGAACTGACATAGTTTTCAAACCAAGTGTCAATACAACTTGGTATCTTAGACCATGGTGAATTGCTGTGTGTAGAACTGGTCCAAGTGAATCGGCGTTGTGTGACATGTAGCTTATTTTGTAAAATTTCTTTAAGCTTCGAACATACCAATTGTTTTAGCAGTGAAATGGTTGCTAAAAGTATTAAAATTATATAGGGCTGTTCACATTTCAAACCGCTCATCAAATCGATCATCAAATTATTTGACAATTGATTTGACCAACAGAATTTGTATGGATTTGATGGCGATTTGACGAGTGTGAACACTCATCAAATCGTTGGTCAAATCGTTTGATGAAAATCAAAATTTTTTGATTTTTCTGCTGATTTGACGAAATTGCTGAAATTGTGTAGTACGATTTTGTCAGTTCAAAAAAGTTTTCAACCTGTGCACATCGCGGCAAAAGAAGGAGCGGAAGAAAATAATAACAAAATAATAATAAATAACTGTTGCTAACAATTTATAATAATTTATAAAATAATTTCTTCTTCTTCCCATACGATTTTAACAACAAAAGGTATTAAAATTTATCCGTCATCGCAATGTGCTTACTTCGGTGTTCAAGATAAAATGAAATTTGACGAAAAATTTGAAGAGTCAGAACACTTCTGTGGTCAAACGATTTGACAAATGATTTGATGAGCGGTTTGAAATGTGAACAGCCCTTATGGCTTAAAAGAAATTATTAAGGGTATTCACAATTCTGTGCTATCGTGGTATTGTGGTTTTTTAACCATAGCTGAAAATCACAATTATGAGCACCCTTTAAAATAAAATTTAAAAATAGTTGGCAACGCCACCTAAAATGTAAACGAACAGATGTCAAAATAATCAGCTGTTTTTATTTTTTAGCAAATCTAAAAATGCCGAAGCAAAGTGAATTGGAAAAAATAATTAACGCTTTATGCGTGAAAAACGCTTACGACTTAATGATAGCCGACGCAGGTAAATGAGCATGCATTTATGATCCAAAATAGTTTTGCATTCAGTCTTTTGCAGGGACGGAAGATTGCGAAGAACTAACAGAAATGTTCGTCACTGACTTGCTTGTACTGTTAAGTAATCGCAGGAGTGTGCATTTAGATGTTCCCAAATCCAGTGTGTGGACACAAAAGGTTTTGCAAAGTTTTGATGAAGACAGATACCGCCAAATGCTACGTGTGACTACAATGGAGTTCAAACATATTTTATCTTTAATCAAAGATGACGAAGTTTTTGAAAATAAAGGAGCTGCGCCTCAACTACCTGTTGCTCTTCAACTGCAAATTACTTTGTTCCGAGTTGGAACTAATGGGGGCGGTGCTTCGATTCAGAAAATCGCAACAATTTTTGGAGTTGGGGATGGTGGGAGCATTGATATTGCAACCACACGAGTTTTCAAAGCGATAATTCGATTGAAATCAAAGTTTTTATTTTGGCCCTCTCCTTCCGAAAGGTTTAATATGGTTACACTATCAATGAATGAGCTGCCAGGGTGCATCGGCTACATAGATGGTACGGAAATTAAATTGTCAGAAGCACCATGAATTACACCACTTCAAGGAAGAGGCAATATGCTATTAAAATGCAAGCAGTGTGCGACAACGATTGTAGAATTCGACACGTTACCGTTGGTTATCATGGCAGCGTCCACGATGCAAAAATATTCACAAACTGTTCATTAAACCAGGCACCCCAACAATTTTATACCGATTTTCAATGGATTGGAGGAGACTCAGCATATCCTCTAAGCCAACGTTTAATAACGCCATTTCGTCAAAATAGTAACGAGCTCACGATTGAATTGAGAAACAATTTTAATAAATACTTTTCGAATAGAGGATTGTTTTGGGCAACTAAAGGAAAAATTTGAAAGTCTCAAAGAGTTAAAATTACAAATTAAAAACGAGGATGATCACAAAAAGGGTTGCGAGTGGATTCTAGTGTGCTGCATTTTATTTAACATTTTGAAAGATTTTAGTGACCCTCATAAAGTTGACAGAAGCTGCACGGATAGTATAAGCTATCCGCAAGAATTCTTAGAAAGTACCAATATGAGAGTCACTATAACATACTTTCTACAAAATAGACATAATTAAGAAAACAAAATAAAAATCGTATATTTTATTCTAAAACTTATTAATATTCATTTATATTTTTTTAATACAATGAAAAAAACATAAAAATAAAGACTTTTTATTATATTTTTAATACTTTCTCTTTAACTCAAGCTCTTTCATTGCTAGTTTTTCTTTTAATTGTAATTCTCTTACTGCAATTCGTTCTTTCATTTCAAAATATTTGAGCATTTTTTCTCTCTCCAACTCAATTTCAAGCATTTTTAATTTCTCGTTACTTTCTATTTCCCTTTCTTTAAGTTTCAGCTCTTTTATACGCTCTTCTTTTTCAAAATTAAAATGTTCCTGTTTTAAATCAATTTCAGTATTTTCGAAGCGGAGTTCTTACTCCATTTTTCGAGTTTCTAGATCTAATTGCTGTTTTTTAATTTCGAGTAGACTTGAGTGGACTTGCAACACATCTGCGACTCCAGTTCGTGAATATATGCCCTTCCGGCCTTGTGTTGGAATTTTTGCATTGAATGTTGTTGAACTAGAAGGCTCTAATATAGACTCTTCGCAAATATTTTTATCAGATGCTCTAATTTCAACTAAGGATTCATCGTGTGTGGTATTTAAAACATTTTCCGATTCTAGATACTCTACTGAGTTCTCAAAGAAATCATTTTCAGAGCCTATGATTATTTCAGCTATTGAGGGCTCTCTGTTGTTAAATATTTCATCCAGATCATCAAAAAAAGGACACATTTTTAAAATTACATCTGCAAAAAAGTAAAATAATTCAACTCTTCAAGGGTGTCACAAACGTTTGGGACGAACTAAGAATACGCTGACTTGTAAACTTTCACTATTATACTTTCACTTAATACTTTCACCTTCCCTTAAGGTTCCTTCGCCAGTTTTGTTTTCCCATGCTTTGGCCTTGTTGTAGGAGGTTCTCCAGTTCTTCACCTTGTATCGTACAAGCTTCCATTCTCTTTGTAGTTGCATTTCCTTAATAAATTTTTTATAAAAAAGCTGCGCTGTTGGCTTCTGTAAATTAAAATTTAAAATTTAAATTTAAAATTTAAAAAGTGCATGAGACTTTTTTGCTCCTCCTCAGTCCATTTGTGGTTGGGAACCTCTCGCTTTCGCTTTTTGTTATTCTGCAAATAAATGAACAATCCAATTTGATATATTTTATTAAAATATCGCTGAAAACTTACATTTTGAGCTTCTTCCATTTTTGCAATTAAAAAATAACTGGCAACTGATCAGCTGTTGATGGGACTTTAAAAACCACATTCGTTAAACATACCATTGGGCTATTTAAAATTACCACACTTTTGGTTTTAAGAGCTTTCATGTAAGATAACAACAAATATAAAAACCGCTTGGTAAAGTGTGGTATTAATACCACGGGGTTTTTTAACCACACTGAAAACCACGCAATTGTGAATACCCTTATTATTCTTGCATATACCTCACAAGTTTTTAGAAGGCGCTCCTCCATTAAAGATTGAAAGCGATACCTCCAATCTATCAATTCAGCCAGGTTTTATACAAAACCATGGGATGTGCTCTTGCCAAGAAACACCGCTTGAAGATCACAAAATGCAAGTCAAAGATGTAGAAACCAAGAAGAGGCAATTTTAATTCCTGATGGCACCAACACTCTTGCCAAATTAATCGAAAAAGAAACTAAATTTGTAAGAGTTGGTGCTTTTCCTGCCTGCTTTGCGTCGTAAAATGTGTTTCTCATGCTGCATCGTTAAGGGCAAAGTCGATTAGGTTGCTCGGTTAGTCGAAAGACTGCTTTGATCAACATCGAAGTAAACGACAAGGCCAACTTCTGAAATTTTTTGGAAGCCTTCCAGACCAACTAAGGAATAATTATACTTAACGAATAGAATATTTTTACTTTCGTGGCCGGGCCAGGTATATTTTTTTTCTTATTTTTAATAAATGTATTGGAAAAGTTTGAAAATTCAGTGAAAATATTTAAGGTTGTTGAAGGTAATTGCACTTTTACGCAGTCTACATTCTACTATCTACAGTACTTTGTGTATAATTTTCTTTTTATTTTATCACTTGTATTACATATTAAGACACATGAAATTCAAAAATCGAAAATTTTCAAAAAGGTAAAACGCCGCGATTACTTCGTAAAATTGGCTTCAACACACTTAAAAATTTGCACTGAATTTTTAAACTTTCGCGAATTTTATCTCCTAAACTAAACGAGAGCGACAATTTCTGTTTTCATAATTAGGCTAAAGAGGCCGAAGTACATTTAATAAAAATAAGACGAAAATATTCGTGGCCGGGCCCTAAAGTAAAATTATATCAAATATAAAAAGTATCATAATTTTACTTTAGGGCCCTGGACCCGAATATTTCTTTTCTTATTTTTATGAAATGTATTTGGGCGTCCTAAGCTTAAATATGAAAACAAAAATTGTCACTCGTTTTTTGGATAGACAGCATTTAGACTCGCCGCTATTAAAAAGGCGAGTATTAAAAAAATTACTTTGTAAAAGGGAAATTAGCTTCAACTCACTTAAAAATTTGCACTGAATTTTCAAACTTTTGCTAATTTTATCTCCCAAACTATTAAATAAATTTAATAAAAATAAGAAAATAAATATTCGGGTCTGGGCCCTAAAGTAGAATTATTCCAAAAATTGCACTGAATTTTCCAAGTTTCGCGAATTTAATCTCTACCATTTGCGGCACTGCACTTAAAAATTTGCAAAACATTTTTTAGTTTTTCATGTTTTCAACTTACATATCTAGCTGGTGAATAAATTTTGCTGCCTTAAAGATTTTAGCTTTATTTGCACAAATGAAATAACTTTATACTGTACTTGATTTTAAAAAGAAAATGACGCCACCGAAATTCCAAGCCTCTCTTTTTGTTGTCATGATTGAAGGTTTTGAAATTGATAATCAATTCTATCATGATAAAATAGGAATTTTGTCCACTTGACTCAACCAATTATCAATAACATAAGCTATTTCTTCAGTATAACAAATCTTTCTATCAAACCAAGAAAGTAGTTTGTTAAAATTATTTATTAAAATGATAAAATTTTATTCCAATTGATTTACGAGTCTGTCAGCGTGAACAAGCTTAAATCAAGTTAACAAACTTATGTTTCAAGCAATAGATAAAGTTTTTTTTAAATTGACGAAAAAGTAAAGCATTATTGATAAAATTGAATTGATTGGACAATTTGGTTTTGTTAGGGATTAACAACAGTTATGTATCAATTTTACCAGGAATATTTCTTTGAGTGTATGGTTACTGCATTGAAATATAAACAAAAAAAGTATTCAGACAGTTTTTTCACTTTTTTCGAGTTTTGACATGTTTTGCATGCAAAACGTATGCAAGTTGGCAGTTTAATAGCTTGCTTGTGACCGATGACGTTGCACGAAAAAATACTTTTTTCTCGCACTGCTGATTGCTTAATTTTTTCTTTTTGGTTCATGGTTGGCAACTGTAATCTTTTAAAACTTCAAGAATTTGCATAGTGAAAACAGCCCTTTTTTATGTGAGGTCATTGGCGTCGGAAACGGGGGTAAGAGGGCAGTTGCCCCCCACTTTTTTAGCTAGATAAGCAATTTAAAAAGAAAACTTCAAAATGTCAGTTTTTTTTACAACGATAATATTTTTGTATTAGATATTTTCCTCTTCTTTCTCTCTTCTTCATAAGCATGCTTGCGGATAACCATTTTCTTTCTCTGTGTTTGCAAAAAGATAGAACAAAATGTAGAGTTTCTACTGCAAACCCACCACTTCAGTTTAAAAGCACCCTTAAGTATGTAGCTTAATACTGTAATATTGTAATCGAAGCCTTCAACGGAAAAGTGCCTTCTGAACAAAATCTTAAAACAAAATTAGATCTTTATGCAGATGACTTTGATGTGAGCGACCTCCACGCGCAACTTAAATTGCTGAAGCAATTGCCTGGCCAAACACCTTCAAATTGTAGTGGCATTGTATCCCAATTTGCAAAAAATTCGGATACTGTAAAAAAAACTATTAAATGAAGTTGAACAACTTATTGCTTTGCTTTTGACTGTGCCTGCATCAGCAGCTTCATCTAAGTGTTTTTTAGTGCACTAAGACGACTTAACGTAAGGACAGAAAGAAACATTTTGGAATAATTTAAATTGATATAACTTTTTGTACCTTATTGCATTTAAACCATGTAAAGATATACCTAGTCTTGCTTTATAAAAGCAACCATTATTTCTTATACTTTCATATTACCATATGAAAGATTCTTTAAAGAATGATCTCTAATATTGAAGTTGGAAGAACTTTTAAAAATAATGAAATTTTAATATTTTTTATATATTTTTATATTTTTTTATTTTAAACTAAAATAAAAAATTTGTGATTCACATTCGTGTTTCTTTGAAGAAATTTTGGTGAACTTGTTTTGCACCGCCATTTGTACTGCCCCCCATTTGTACTTCCCCCCCAGATGAAATTCGCTTCCGACGCGTTTGTGTGAGGTTCTTGTTGCTGCGTTTAAATAATTGTTAAACTGTCACAACGTAAGTGAAAATTTCGACGGTATTTTAAATATTCGTTTAAAAATTAATTTTAAAATTGTTTCTGTATTGTTTTTCTGGATATTTTAATTAATCTAAGATAAAAGTGCATTAATTTTGTTAAAAAGTAAAGAGCGCGGGTTTTAATGTTATAGGAATACGGCAAAATAGTGCCGCTCCGCGAAGAAGTGCGTGTATATTTTTTGCCTATTTTCATTGCTTTGAAAATGAAAAAGTTAAAATAGAAATTAATGGCATATTATGTGGCCAAAAGTGATAGTGAATAGATGTGCTTCATCAGGTGCACCAACTGTTCTTTGTGTCTGGGTGAAGGCCGTTCCATAGTCAGCATGACACGGGCAGATTCGCCGTGTCAAGGTTCCAGAGGTAAGTTCTTTATTAACCGACTAGCTGATATACCCGCTGTTACTCGAGAGTAACATATCGCTCATTTCGTGCAAGACTGTCACAACTCAAAATTTAGTATTTTTTAGGAAAGTCTTATGAAATTTTGAAATAACATCACGACCATTGATTGTAAAGGTAAACTGAAAATTGTTACAATATTTGTAGGCCATTATATTTTCTACCAAAAATATCATACATTTTTCATTTTGCGTCAATAACTGGTGAATTTTCAAACGTCTGTTTGAGTTGTGACGTTATTACTACAAAAACTCCGAAGGCTTAAATCTTAATAGTGGTAAATCTACCACTATTTGTACCGTCATAAAATTTTTTGCTTAATTTTTGGAACATTTCAAGAATAGCGACAACTCTAATTTTTTAAATTTTTTTTTTTGCAAAGTATATGGATTTTTGAATCCTAACTCCAAAATTTCAGGCCGCTCGCAGTTGGTTTAGAAGTTGTAGGCCTCCAAAGTTGGAAAAAAATGGCCTAAAAATCTTACTATTTTTTAAAATTTTTCAACAAAACTACACTATATGGGCATGGGTAATTAAACATGAAAATCCAACTATAGTTTTTAAAGAAATAAACATTTTTATTGTAGAGCTTTCGTAAAAGGGAAACCAAAAGTTTTTTAGTCAAATTGTAAATATAAGAATAGGTATATCTTAAAAAGTTATGAATGGATTTTCATGTTTGTTACCTCGTTAAATAGGTACTCGCATTACCTTTCTTTTGAATCCCATAATGCGGAACACTTAAAAAAAACAGCAAGATTTGTAGGCCATTTTTGCAACTTAGGAGGCCTATAACTTTTAAACCAATTGCGAGCGGACTGAGGTTTGGATTTAGTAAGTTAAATAAGAGTTGTCGCTATTCTTGAATTATACTGGATATTTTTTTCTATGAAATACTTTTTATAAACTTAAAAGTTCCTTTTCTATAATGAACAATATTAAATCTGAGAAACTGTTATAGTTGCAAACCACTTCTTTATTAAAGAATTTTGAGACAAAAAAAAAACCTATAAGAGCCTCCGGCAAAATTAATAAGATTTTCAGAACTGTCATGAATAATTTTTCACGCGGAGTCGGAAAAGGGGGTTTTAATTTTTAGATAAAGCTCAAGAACATTTTAGAAATTTTTAATGCAAAGTTGTTCAGCAACGGTTTGTCAAACTCCTTTTTCCGATTTCGCTTGAAAAAATATTTATTATAGGACTGCTTTTTATAACTCTTTTAAGTTTTTCTTTATATGTATATTTATTATATTTATTATATATATTTTTAGCATAAATCTAATTTAAGGGCAGGAGCCCAATTTTGTTATTAGTTTTAAAATACGTACTTTTACCTATTTCAAACTTTGGTGAATTTTATCTCGAAAACCATAAGTAAGCGAAATTTTTTAATGGACTCTTAGAACCAATTTCTTTACCGTTCCGGTAAACTCACAACTTGCTGGAAAATCACACCTGCATTTCCGATGAGTTGTTAGTTTACCGGGACAGTCACTTTAACCGGAGTGTGAAGAAATTGGGCCTTAAGGGGGTAAAAACACATATTTAAAATAAAATTAGGCTCCTGCCCCTAAACTAGACTTTTTCATATTGTATTGTTTCTTGTTTTATTAACTGAAATTTTGTTAGTTTTTAATCTATTTTTGTTTTTTTTATATTGAATATACAACTTTTGTTATTGTAAACTGTGTCATGTATAAATTATTTCATTCTTTATTGAAACTCAAACTTAAACTAAACTTTAACATACCAAAAATCTTACTTCTAACTTAGTTATACCGACTGCGCTGTTCGAAGCTTATGTTTTTCCATCTTTGTGTGGGTGCTGTTGCAGTACTTAATTCCGCCGACTGCGCTTTTGATGAGCTGCCTATTCTGAGTACTGTGATGTTGTAAGTATGGTAAGCTGAGCAAGTCTTTGTATCCGCTTAAATCTATTTTTACATTTAGCGGTGTTTCAGCTTTTCTCGTGGGCGAAGCATTTTCGTTGAAATATTCAGACCCATTTAGGCTTATTTTATTGCTGAATGTTATAACATAATTGCCTTGACTAGGCCGTCATTAACTTCGTTGATGGGGAGCAAATGGCTGAATGTTGTTTTACATTGAGCTTTGGAGCCGGACGTTAATTGTTGTAAACAGCCAGTTTTTGATGACAGTTTACAGAACTGTTTTGTAGTTCCAACACAGTCAATTATTGAATATGAAGTTTTTCCGCAAAAAAGCTACTGAATTCTCTTCCAAAAATAGCATCAATTTATTATGCGCCACCGGGAAGATTAGAAGTTTCTTACACACTAATTTTGGCTTAGGATACTTAATAAGAAAAATTATTAAATCATTATTTCGTAACACTCTAAACTTAGAAACGAACATTAAATCGGAAATTGTTATGTTTGTGAGGTGCTCATTTTCTATTAATGAATCTATTTCATAGTGGTCAAGCAATAGAGGATTCAAAATACCTATCTTTGCCAGAGTGATTGAGAGAATAATGTTATCCAATTGAGTGATTATGGCTCTATTGCGTGCAACTATCATTTCAAAAAGATATCCGGTGTCAATTTTTTCTTTTTTTGTTTCTTTTATAATTCTATTAACTACATATGTTATATTATAAATCTGCTCTTGCACTTAAGAATTTATTTGAACCTGCTGTTTGTTTGCGTCTATTAACTCCTCTGTTTTTACGGTTATTTTCTGGAAATCATCAAAGTCTGGTGTCCCGGCTATTACTTTGAGTGCTATTCCTATGAAATGTATGCTACGAGTCTTTCTTTGTCGAATGTTTATTATTTTTAGCAAATTTTGAATATGGTTAAAGTCAGCTTCTACTAGATTTGTTTTTGGCGATGTAAAAATGCCTGAAAATTTCCTTGATTCTTCTTATAGAAAGGAGTACTCGGTAAGATTTATTACGTGTTTTAGATGACCATAAGTTTCCCATAATACGATTTCGCCATCGGAAATTGGGATGTAGTCCGAATGGGTGTAGTCAATTATTTCAGCAGTTGCGAGTGTGCCAAAGATGATCAGAGTTAACATAAACCTAGAAACAAATGCACCAGTTATGAATCATGTTTACTATTTCTGAGATTGTCCTTATGGACCACCCTCCCCTTAATAAGGACAGTCGTGCCCATATCTTTTTCTACAATTTGTTCTGAATATAGTGGCGTTAATTTATTGCCTAACCTTCTATTTGATTTGACAAGAACCTTGTCACCTACGTTATATGATTTTGGGGATCTTTCTTTATTATGATGGTGGCTTCAGCAGCATATGCTTATATGCTGCTGAGCTCATTTTAAGTCACTTCATTATAGTGAAATGGAGTTGTGGAATGAAAAATGCTAAGCGGAGTTTTATTGGTAACCGAATGTATTGTTTTGTTATATTCTATTGTAGCTAGAAGAATCAGTTCAGTAGTGTCTTCAATTTGTTTTTCAGCTTTTAAGGATCGAGCTATCTCTGCTAAAGTACTATGAAATCGCTCTACTTGTCCATTGGATGTGCTATGGAGTGGTGGAGAATTTGCAATTTCAATATTAAAATAGTTAGAAAGCATTGATTTTATTGTATGTGAATTAAATGAACGCTCGTTATCGCAATAAATGGTTTTTGTCTTGGGAAAAAAATTCAGAATTTGAAGCAATTTCGGTTTAACATCGGCGATGGTTCGTGATTCGGTTTGTTGCACTATTGCAAACTTGGAAATTTATCAATACAGGTTAAATAATACTTAGAATCTGTGGAATAAATGTCGATGTGCAGAAATTCACCAAGATCAGTAGGAATTGGAGTCTCTGCAATTGGATGTTTTACTGGATGTCTATTATATTTTGCTGTCGAGCATATTTTGCAGTTAAGTGTAACTTCCTTCGCAAGTTTACTCATTTTTGGGAAAAAATAGTCATTTAATATTTGTTTGATATTTTCTTGGTAAGCCCTATGGGCTCTGTTATGTTCAGTTGCAATAATTTCTTTTTGTTCAACCTGATCAATTACATCAATTACAAAGTTTTTTGCATAAAGGAATTTGGTTGCTGGGAATGTTTCTATGAGCTTATGTTGAATATGGGCAAGAATAGGTAATTCGCAGTGTATTGCGTTCACAACATCTACATTTACTACATCCTGAAGTATTTCCAATAAATTATTTTTATTTACTATGTTTATTATATGCCTGGTTTTCTTTCCAAACATTATCAAAGTACGTTTTGAAGGACATTCGTCCTCCGCAATTATTATTTGGTTTCTATATCAGTTTACTGGCTTATCAGTGGATTCTATGGTGTAGGTCAAAGATTCTTCGCTGTGTATGGTTGCACAGTCTGAAGTCGCATCTTCTTCTAATGCATTGACATGCTGATGTGACAAAGCGTCTGCTACATAGTTCTCTTTCCCTGGCTTATAGTGAAGCTTCGCATTGTGTTCATCAGTGAAGGCCTTCCACCGTTAAATTTTTGCATTAGTGTTTTTATCTGACACAGCGAAAGTCAATGGCTGGTGGTCAGTAAATATATTTAAATTTTTAACCCCATATAAATAGTTCCTAAGATTTTTCAATGCCCATACAATGGCCAGTAATTCTTTTTCATTAGCCGCAAAGCTAAGCTCCCTGTCTTTTAGAGTTCTCGATATAAATGTTATAGGTTTTCCCTCTTGAGAGAGAACTGCGCCTAAACCGTAGGCTGAGGCATCTGTCGTGAGATCAAATGCTTTATTAAAATTGGGGTATGCTAACATTACATCCTCTGAAATGAGAATTTCTCTTAATTTGTTGAAAGCGTGAATTTGTTTTGAATCGAACTGTGTGTGTATTTTTTTTGACTGTGTTGCCTTAATTTTGCCATTATCACCTTTGAGTAAGTTTGTTAATGGTCTCGCTACACTAGCAAAGTCCTTAATAAAGCATCTGTAATAGCTTGCTAACCCAAGAAACGACCTAAGGGCAAATAAATTAGTGGGTTGTCGATAGCTCTTAATTGCTTCTATCTTTTCTGGGCACGTTCTTATACCATTTCTTGACACTAAGAAACCTAAATATTCGACCTCTGTTTTAAAAAATTTGGATTTTTCTATGGATACTCTCATATTTGCATCACAAAGGGCACGTAATACCTACTGAATATCTTGAACATGTTGTTCCTTTGTTTTTAAAAAATAATGACGTCATCCACATAGACATGACAGGTTTTGCCAATTTTCTCCCTAAGAACGTCATCAATTGCGCTTTGGAAAATGCTGGGAGCATTTTTGAGCCCAAAAGGCAACCGGCAAAACTCATATTTGCCATTATTTACAGCAAATGCGGTTTTTTCTCTGTCACCCTCTTTCAGTTCTATCTGATGAAACCCTGATTTAAGATCGAGGGTTGTAAAATATTGTGCTTGATCCATATTTGATAATATCACCATAACGTTAGGAATGGGATATTTATCGTCAATAGTTTTAGCGTTAAGCTTTCGAAAATCTAAAACAAGCCGTTTCTTTTTATTACCACTTTCGTCAGTGCCTTTTTTATCAACAACCCATATTGGATTATTGTAAGGGGATCTAGATGGTCTAATTATCCCGTTGATTAGAAGTTGCTTTATTTCTTCATTCACAAAGTTTGCTACTCCCATGGGGTATGGGTATAATTTAGAATAGACCGGGTCTTGGTCTGAAGTTCGAATTGTAGCAACGATGTTTGTGTTAAAAGGAAGAATTTTCCTTGGATAAGCAAATGCTTTCTTTTCTTTTTCGATCATTTTCATAAATTGTTCTCTAACTGTTTCTGGAATTTCTTCCCTCTGAATGTTAAGCACATTCACATTTTCGCATTCGAAAAATAAAATTTTCTCTGTTCCCGAGTTATGCTTAATTATTTTTTTTCTTAAGATCTATTTTAGCATTGACTTTTGTTAAAAGATCAAGCCCTATAATTCCATCAAAAGTTGTTAAATTTGGTAGAATGAAGAATTCTGAATCGATTCCCAAAACATTAGTTTTACATTTTTCATTTATTTTATTGAAACCATGAATTGATTTCACTATAAAAGGGGTAGACACTGGTGTAATGCCTTTTAATTCAACCAATTTTTTAATATAATTTTTAGCGGCTCCAGTGTCCACTAATAGTTTAATTTGTCTTTTTTCTCTGCATATGGTTCTGCTGATCCACGGGAGAGCTGACTTTTCTTTAAAAAATTAACCTGATTTGCCCCCTCAATATTTGAAACTTCGCTTTGCGCTTCATTGTTATAATTTTGCTGAAATAAATACTCTGATTGGCCTAAATGATTTATTCTTGGAAACTTCGGTCCAGTATGCCGATCCGAGGGCACTTGTCGCTTTTGAATTTGATTATTTATTAGAAATTGTTGCCAATTATTTAGGAAATTAGTGTAATTCGTGGGTTGTCTCCAGCGAGACGAAGTTGGATCCACGTCCATTGGTTCTGGACGTGACTGTGCTTCCCGATTGAAGCTTTGGTGGTTTTGTCCGCTAAAATTCCTTTGACGGAAACTTCCAAAATTTTTTCCTTGTCGGAACTGATTGTTTCCACTATTTGGTGGGATAAACTGTTTAATATAATGGGGATTGTTTTGTTGAAAAGAGTAATTAGGCTTGCCACCTAAATTTGGTCGGAAAAGGTTTTCGCTTCTGTTTGCGAAGGTTGTCGCAAATAAGTATCGCGCTTGATTTGAATCAACTTCTTGCGCCAACGCAAGTGCTGATGGTAAATCATTAGGCCGAGAAGCAAACAAGATGTCGCAGAGTGGTTTTTTTAAACCTTAGATAAAAACGCGAAGAGCATCAGCTCTGTATTTTTCGTTTATTGTCGAGGCTAAACTACGGTCATATGTCATGACAGTTTTATTTGTTAACAAAGTAAGCTTTTTCTCTACTTCATCAAAGAACTTTAAGACAGATAAGTTACCCTGTTGTAGAGTAGACATCTCTTGTTCAATAATATAAATCGGACGTTTGTCCGAGTAAGTAAAATCTAGACGTGCAATTATTGCCTTAAAATTTAACACAGTGTCAAATGATACTAACACTCCGTCAGCAGGGCCTCTTATTTTATTTCTAATTATACTCAAGGCTTGGTAGTGCTTTGAACTACCATCGAAATCTTGAAAAAGCCTATAGGCCGTGTGCGCCGCTTGATGCCAAGAAACATAATTATTTTGTTGCCCATCGAACTCGGGCAACGACTTTACCACATCCAGTGACTCCTCGCATTTTATGCTAGCTACAATGCGAGCCTCAGTAAAAGTTTCTACCGGGGTCACAGAGTTTACTTGTGAGATTTGTTTCCCTAAATTTTCAATTTGTAATTCAAATTCTTTTTTCTGTTCGTGTAGTGCTGCCCACACTGCAGACTGGATAACACTACCTAATTGTTCAGCATTCATATCGCTTTTTAAGTTATTTGCACAAAGACTATTATTTAAGTTATTTGCACAAAGAGTCAATCTCCCAAAAATAGATTCCAAATCCTCGTCACTCATAGGCAAAAAAAGGGTTAAATTTTTCTTAATTTTTTTAAAAAAAAAAAAATTTTAATTTCTTAACTGTCTTTTTTTAAAACTCACTTCAAGCAGTTTTTTAAAGTTTTTAAAAAATTTGTATTATTACACTGAAAACATGAGCACATCACTTACATTTCTATTTGTTGGTTAATATTTTTTATTTTATAAATCTTCTCCCAGTATGTTGCTCGGCAATTTCTTCACAGTATGTTGACTGAATTTCCAGTATGTTGAATGTTGAAAATATTCCTCTCAATATGTTGATTGATAATTTATTTTTAAATAATTTTTATGTTGATTATAATTTAATATTTAATGTTGCTGGTAACGCTTAAAATATTCATGCCCCACGTTGGGCGCCAATTATTTCATTCTTTATTGAAACTCAAACTTAAACTAAACTTTAACATACCAATAATCTTACTTCTAACTTAGTTATACTTAATTCCGCCGACTGCGCTGCGCTGCTGTTGCAGTCGCCAGATGTTCATTTTTCAGCGTCAGCACATTTGTGTTCCCACGATTTATGGGAATCGCTGAGAAGCTGACGATAACTTATATATATTTGAATATCTTTAGGCGCGTTGAACGATTTTGGTAGAGGGTAAATCTTTGGCTTGCATCATCGTCATTCTGCGAGAAACTCTCCTCATCAATACAGACAGCGAGTAGGTTTTTTAATGACGCTCTTGGATCTTGATTACCAAGCACCTATGTGAAGTTGGCAACCCACTTCTCGGAAGGGAATTTATTTTTTTTTCATTCGATTGTACTCGATGTGTACGTAATTGTACCACCTTAATTTTTGTTTGTACCTTAAGGGGGGAAAAATATGGGGGTAAGAAAAATTGGTCCGCAACTCATGTTGAGACAAATTATTTTTGTCAACGCTATTGTGAAGGGAATCGTTTGTACCCGTTTGTACCGATGTTTTTTTTTTTAAATTATTTTTTAGACTTTAAAAAAATAAATTTGTAGAAAAATTTTTTTCTTCTTAACAAGTACGAACGATGATACAAATACATAAATACAAAGGGTACATATGATTTATCGATGGTACGAACAGGTACAAACAGTATATTAGTTAAAACGAAAGGGTACAAATGATATAATCGTTAGAATGAAGGGGTACAAACGATTTATCAGTGGTACAAATGGGTACAAACGATTTATCGGTGGTACAAACCGGTAAAAACGATTTCTCGGTGGTACAAACGGTTACAAACGATACTATCGTTAGAACGAAGGGGTACAAACGATTACTCGTTTGGTACAAACGGATACAAACGAATACTCATTGGTACAAACAATTTATCGGTGGTACAAAAGGGTACAAACGATTTATCGGTGGTACAAACGGGTACAAACGATTTCTCGCCGGTACAAACGATATAATCGTTAGAACGAAGGGGTACAAACGATTACTCGTTTGGTACAAATCGTTTGTACCACCGAGAAATCGTTTTTACCACCGATAAATCGTTTGTACCCGTTTGTATCAACGAGTATTCGTTTGTACCCGTTTGTACCAAACGAGTAATCGTTTGTACCCCTTCGCTCTAACGATTATATCGTTTGTACCACCGAGAAATCGTTTGTACCAACGAGTATTCGTTTGTACCCATTTATACCAAACGAGTAATCGAGACTTGCAGTTTTTTCTCAGACTTTTGTCACGTTTTTATTTTTGTATATTTTGGCCTATAACAGCCAAAATATTGAGATTTTTGTCTTAATATTGGATCGAAGATTCTTTACCCAGCGTCACCCAGGAAGGCTTAACACAAAAAACGGCAGAGATCAGAAAACACCCGCATGACAGCAGGGAAACTTCTAAACAACCTTGGGTTGCATATGGCTCCTGAATCAGTGCAAAACTAACAACATTTTCTAACAATAACTGTGTCTAATAGTCACCTTGGTCACACATGACTGCATATGCTCCCTGACAATTTAAGTGCATAATTTTTATGCTCATTAAAATCTAGAACTCTGACGCTAAACTGCTTCTATAAATTAGACAATCCATCGATAACAATAAATGCGTGTATGGCAATCCTCTGAAAGAGCAATTTCGGCAGTGTAATGCATTTTTGCAAATAGCCTCACCATGTTACTCCAAGAGTGGAGCCAACCTCCTTAACCACCGCGTCAATAACCTCCTATGATTTTGCCCCAGCTATCTTGCTGCGCACAACCAAGGACCACGTCTCAACGGGATTTGCCTGCTGAGCAGCTTTCAAGGACACAGGTAGAACAGCCTGTGCCACCGGAAGAGCGGTCACCACTGCGCTAATCTGAACGCCTACAACAGGAAACGAACTATCTTTCACTGCCTGAAACAGCTCCAGATGTTCATACAGACGCCATTTTCGAGAATGACTTCTAAAAATATTTCTGCATAGCGGCTAGCAACCACAGTTAACAGCGAAATTAATTTAATTTTTCTGAAATTATCCATGCCAGAAACCACAGCTTTCTTACCTTTCTTGTTCACAGCCTTTTTCACCGATTCTAGAAGCTTTGACGAAGATTTCACATCGTCTTTTGCTTTTGGGGTCTTACCCACCATTGAACCAGCAGATTTGGAACGGACCAATCCATGAACTGCTTTTATAGCCTTTCCCTTTCTTACCGATATATTGGACTTATCCAGTTCTAGGGCCTTTAAATTCCGACTTTCTATCTCCATAGGCTCCTCAACACCACTAAGATGCCTTTAAGGGGCACCATTTCCTGGAAAGCTACCAGCACTAACAGCCACCCACACCAACACCTCCTACTTTTGAGCCCGTAAGAATCCCGGACTCTCCCACACCTGAACGAAACCACCCGGGTTTCACATCATCATCATCAACTAACACTAAGTTACGCCCTTTTACACCCATACCAATACGAATTAAAGGTTTTCCTGAAGCTAGAACAGCCTTGCCTGCGGCCGGATTACAGCATCCGTGATCGAGCAAAACTACGAAGAGCACGACGAGACAAGTGCCAATCAATCTTGTACAATTTTGCTCGATCACGGATGTTGTAATTCGGCCCCTGCTGGACAATTGCCGGGGTCGACTTTAGGCGGCATACTGTACTCACCCTGCACAAAGTGAAAGGCAAGCACAAAAAATCACTACAATAAGAATCCTACACCATTCAAAGACGTAAGAGTGTCAATTAGACCGTGATACCCTTCACAAAGTGAACATTCTAGCAGTTTGAGAGTCACTACAACCAAAAGTTCAAGTCACTGGAGTAATAGCTTGACAAGCACTGGAGTAAATCAAATCCGAAAAAGTTTGAGAAGCACTGGAGTAATTACACAATCTACATTGTGGAAGCACTGCAATAATCAGTGTCCAGCTTATTGACGAAAGCTACTCGCTGTCTGTATTGATGACGAATGCTACTCGCTGTCTTGATGACGAAAGATACTCGCTGTCTTGATGACGCAAACCAAAGATTTACCCTCCACCAAAAATCGCTCAACGCGCCAAAAGAGGTTTTCACTTCAAAAATTCTTGAAGAGGCCTTTTTTAACCGAACAAACTTTACTTCCCCGTCCCCCCGTCCCCTTTATGCCTATTCTAAATTTAGTGTGAGCTTTTCTGACATTATTTCTGTAGAATTTGTTGTCAAAAAGTTTACACTAAATTCATGCACAGCCGACATTAAAATGACTATTGGTAAGACCCAATTAAAGTAAAATTAGTTAATTACTTTGTTAGTATCTAATCGAATCAACTTTTAGCAAGGAAATGAGCTTTCTTTCGTTAGATCAGTTTAATGGGTCTTTATTTTGTATTTACAATAAAGAAATATACAGTATTCATATCAAATAGTGGCTCTATATCACGCAAACAATGCTATTAATTAAATGTTTTCGTATAAATTTATTTATTTTTAAATTATAGAACGACTTAATTACACTCCAAACACATCTTTTCAATATATACTTAACTTATAAAACTCAAGAAATTGCATGGAGGAATTAATTTCGGATAAGATCAAATCTTATGTAAAAATCCAAATAGAAAATTTATAAGTATAGATCTATATTAAGGATATGTGATATATATATATATATATATATATATTATGTATATATGTACAGGTATATGGAATAAAAAATATGTATGTAGATCTAAAACATAACAACAATTGCTTGCAATAATAATACTTTTATTTATACATTTTTAAAACTAATTAGGAAGAATTTGATTTTGAAGAATTAGTAATAAATAGGTTAAGCTGATTACTATGTAGGAATGCAATTTAAATTGCTGTTGTCTTCATCTGTGTATATATTCACATAAAATTAGTTTTCTTTAAAAATAACATTCATTTAGACTTATTTTATTAGTTCAAATATTTTTTCTTTCTGTGAAGAGCTATTGCTATTTTACAAAGTACATACAATACATTAAATATACTATTATGAGACAATACTACAAGATGAGAACGGATTAAAATTATTTTATGTATAATTACGTAAAATTTTAAACGAAACATAACTCATACTATTTTTATGTTTGTAAACAAAACATCAAGAGTAAAAATCAAGACAATATTAAGCTTTAAATCTCTCTATTAAATACTTTTATGAGTATTTTCTTTTATTTATTTTATGGTATGGTAAAGTAGGATTTTGTTAATGTGTTGTTTTATTTAACTTAAACATCTGGTAGCTAGTTGCAGGTACTTTATACGTTTTTTTAAATGTATTTGAATGATTTTGTTTGTTGCAAGGACTGATAGATGAATTTTCTATTTCATGCTGGGGTTTGTTTTATTATACAAGTAGAATACTTTTTTTGTTTGTACAATAATTTATATGAAAGTTAAGATTTGGTACATGTCTTATTCAATAATTATTTAAGCAAAATGGAAAAAAAGCATTTCGTACATTTTTCTAGTCACAATTCTTACAATATTTCTGTTGCTGATGTTTGCTGTAAATACTATAATGGAAAAAGTGTTTACAGAGAGAGAAATTATGCTTATATATATTATTTTTAATATATGAAATTGTTTTAAAACTTAACAATAATAATTATGCTATTGGAATGCAGGGTTCTTTTCTTTGTTGTAATAATTGGTAACATTTTTTTTTCTATTCCAGTTACATAGAATTTATTTATCCTTTCAGTATTTTCTGCATTTTTAACGATTTTATTTTTAAACCGATGAGATCTTTAGACAATATTCCGGATATTATTATATCTTTCTTCTTCTTTTAATATCTTTTCAACATATAAATGGTGCATTATACGCGTAGCGGACCACAAAAAATTATGGGTGGCGGATTTTTTTTAAATTTTGCCGTAATGTTCTTCTTGAAGAAATAAATTAATTGACATTTTTTAAATTGCCTTGGTTGCTGAGTTATACGCGTCCAAGGATTGGAGTTGTTGAAAAAACCGTTTCTTTAAAAAACATTTTTGTGAGTAAAAAAATTAAAAAAAATTTGTTTATGAATTTATGTACCAAATTGATTGTATTTTCGAATTCCAGGATCAAATTTGAAATTCAAAAGTTTTTCCATTTTGCAACCCGAGGTTCAAATTTGGAATAAAATTTCGAAGAATTTCACCATCAATTTAAAAATGGTAAAAAAACCCAAAAATTATGAATTTTTTTAAAAATTTTTTTCCTTCAAAAATGTTTTTTTAAAAAAATCGTGTTTTTCCAAAATTTTTATGGTTTTCCCATAATTTTTTTGTGGTCCACTACACGTAGAATGCGCCAAATGTAAGACTAAATCATTTTTGAGCTTTCAAAATCTTTTTCTTCTGCAAGCCACAATTCAACATCTCACTTGCAATCACAACAGTTTTTCTCATATAGATTTATAAAAATACATAACTATTTTAAATATACAATAAATACACAAACCTAAAAATAATAAAAACAGAAGTTTTTGTCTTAACAGCTGCTTTCTGTTCACGGTGTCCTGTCTCTCTCCATCTGTTTTTTAAGTTTAAATTCTGTATGTATTTTTTTAGATTAAGAGTCGGGATCATGCCGATTACTTGAATGTCAAAATCTTGAGAAAAAATTCTTTTGAAAACAAATCTTGAAAATAAAAAAAATCTATAAAACAAAAAAATGTGCAAAAATCTTGAAATTTAAAAAAAGGTCTTATTTCGAATCATAGCCAATACACATTGACTGCAACATGCGTCCAGCAACAGAACGAAAACTTGTCGTCAGAGAGAAATGTGGCAGTATTCTGGACGACTTGGTTATAATTAACGCAACAACGACAATCTCTATTTCATACAAAACATAAACAAACTCTGCTGTGTTCGCTTCTGTTATCTGTCAAATTAGAAATAGCTTGAAGTTTGCGGCAGCAACAATTGTCGAATTCTCTTTTTCGTGATGTCTTAAAAAAATACATTTACATAAGAAAACATGCGTTCCATTTTTTTGACAATTGGCATTCGTCGCAGTCAGTGTGTGTCGGCTTTAAAGTGGGCAATTTTTAAAATTAGGACGGAAAAAGTGTAAAATTTCGAAAATAAAAATGTAAAATTGTGACAAAAGTATAAATTTTTTATATATTTATGGTCCCATACTTAGCGTCATCCAAACGACGAAAACGTGGTGGTTTTTTTGGCCATTTATGAATTTTTATGTTTTCATAACATAAAAAAAATCATAAATTATTAATTTTGAATAACATGAAAATTACTTGCGAGCTGGCTTTTTTACATATTTGGGTTTAGAAGGTCTAACATTTCGCTGGACATTTATATGCGTTCACTATTTTAAAATTTCACATATTTTTCAAAATTGTACCTTTTTTTGCAAAATTTGACACCTTTTCAAAATTTTGAACATTTCTTTTGAATTTGACATTTTTCGAAATTTGACATTTTTAAAAAATTTTGTGAAAATATGACACTTTTCAAAATAGTGTAAAATTTTGAAGATTTTTTCAAGATTTTGAAATTCTACGAAACGACCCCAACCCTGAAGAGTCTTATTGCACTGCGGCAGCTTCTACGGACCCCGCCGTTAGTATCATCATATTTTTGATATTGGCAACCTCGCTCTCTAACCTTTCCAGCTGCGATTTAAGTATATGATCGCGCTTAGACACTGCTGTGATGCTTTCAACAACTGATGCGCCGGAGCAAATATCTGGAACTACAGCATTTGAAATATGAAACTGCGACGTCCACTCGTTGCTACCGATTGAAATAGCAGAGTCGCGTTCATCACTGGAGTTATCGCCATTATCAACCCATGAAGGCGACGATAGCTGGCTACTATTGGGCTCTTGCTTAATGTGCTGCAGCGAAAGCAACGCAGTTGCTGCCGCGTCTTTGTCACCTAAGTGTGATTTGTGACGCAATTTCAAGGGAAGGCTATTATTTCCATCGTTGTTGTTGTTGGTGTTGTTGCTACCACATGAATTCGCTGTCACAACGATGTTGACAACTGCCGCTGTTGGCGCAACAGCAACTGATGCAGGTGGTATTCTCTCATGTTCTAATTCTTGTTCGTCATTGGTTGTCTCGTGATCATCGATGCCATCGTGGTCATCGTCCCCTGATAGCACCCCAGAACAGACTGATGATGAGAGACTGGAAGATGTTCTTGAAGATAGCATTAGTTCGTAGCTATGCGATGAAACACGTCGTGAAAGATTTAGAACATTGGCTGCTACAGCGGCGGCACAGGTATTATGAAAAATGGGCAAACCGCTTGCGGAAACTGTTGACAGTGAAGAAGACTGCAAAGATTCAGATACTGCATCCTCGACTGTTGGTTGCATTGCTGTCGTCAACAACTCCGTGTGTTGAGTGTTCATACCATTTTTTGAAAAATTATTTAGTGTGTTCGAGCTAGAAGAGGTCACCACTCCCACATCTAAAGCTACAGTATCCTTCGGAGGTGAGTATATGAACGTAGGCTGCTCCTTGTGTGCATGCTGAGATTGCGAATCGGGTAAGTAGGCGGAGGAGTTGAGAGATTGTGGATCCCCACTTCTTTCAGCTCTGGCGTCAGTATTTTGTATCTTGTTGGCATTAGCAGTTATGGCACCAACAACTGCGGCTACTTTACGTAGATTATCGATATCATTACCATTGACGTTACGGTTGAGAGCTGTTAAAACCTGAAAGTTTTGCAAAGCAGCGGCATTATGGCGAACATGATGTTGTGTCTGGTTGTGGCTGATGAGGAGTTGCCGATGATGGTGCTGCAGCTGCTGATCGTTGTGGCGTTGTTGGGAATTAATTTCTTCAAAGGGTGCTGCTATTTTCGGCAGAGTAGTAGACGGAGACAATGTTGTGTTGTCTTGTGATGTATGCATGTCTGCACCTGATACTGCTAAATTTGTCGTGCTTGTTGTTGAAGGTGACAAAACTTGTGTACTGATGTCTTGTTGTACGGAAAATTCTCGGACGGGATGATGAGAATTATCAATTGGCAAATGGATGTCTTGCTGATGTGGTGGTAAACCGTTCAGGTGACCAAAGTTAGAACTTTTAGAACTTTGATTTTTATGTTGATATTGATTAATATCAGAAACGGCGCCATATTCAATTGAGTTTTTTCCAAAGGCAGAGGATTGTTGATGAAGTGATTGCAGTGGCTGGGAAGTGCCTGAGTTATTGACTTCATAAGCAATCGAGGGGATAATTACGCTGCCAACATCACGCACCACCGAACTGTGGGCTGCATTCGCATTCAGCTTTGCACGTTTTGTGATACTGAGTACCTGCTCACTTGTCGGCAACGATGCCATAATCTGCTCAACACTTACTAAATTTTCACCAGTTATGTTAAACTTGTCCTTGATAGCATCCAGTTGAGCTTTCAGCACATGATTTTCTTTCGTCAGTTCAACAACGCGTTGCTCCAAAACCATATCGTTGTAGCGCCGTTTTTCACGACTGCGTTTTGCCGCTTCATTATTTCGACGGCGACGATCCCAATAGCTGTCATCCTTCTTATTGTCAGGAATGAATTCACGCTGCTTGCGTTGAGTAAAAAGTTCCTTGTGTTGTTGTTGCTGTTGCTTAGTCATATGCTGAATATCACCAAAGCCACCAGCAGAGCTGTTGGGAGAGGCTCCACCACTGCCGTATTTGCCGCTACTGCTGCTGCTAGACGAGTTGCTGTTCAAGTGATGAGCATGTTCCAACATACTGTTGCCACCGTCACTGGACTGAGGACTAAGTGGTTCGTGCAAGCTGTTAAGCAACATATTTCCATTATTGCGAACTACAAAGACATGAACAATTAATTAATTTAAAATCAAAGCATAAAGACTTCTCTCACCATTCAGGGCAATATTGGAGTTAACGTTGAGCGATAATGATGGCGATACAGATGCCAAACGTATGGGATGATTGTGAAGTTGTTGGTGTTGATGGTGATGATGGTGTGGAAAAGTGTTGTGGCTTTTATTCATTTTAATCGAGGCTGCCGATACTGTTGTGGTTGTTTTTGTTTTGGTTTTAGTGCTGATGATCAATGTTGTGTCGGGCAAATCCGAGATATTGTGATTCTGGTTCGGGGTCTCACCATTAATAGGTGAACCGGTTGTGTGTTGTCGTGATACAAATTCAGCGACCATAATTCGTTGTTTTTGTTGATTCTCTTGATGCTGTTCTAAAACATCTGTGAAAGAAAAAAAAATAATTGTTGTTACTCTAGGTTTTTTGGAAGCTTAGGTAATATTGTGGGCAATGTTGCCGTTCATTTGGATACTTTTTTCCTAAAATATTTGAAAGGTTTTGAAGCGAAAACTGCAATTTTACAAAAAGGAAAAATTTTGATATCTCCTAATATTGAAAAGCAATTAAAATTGCTATCGAATTCAATCAATATGACATTGTTCGAAGGCTAAATATCTATAAACAGAGTGTTCTGCTTTAGAGTGCAAATATTTTAACAGGTGAAAGGTGATATCGAGTAGAGCAAAAAATCGTATGAGAGGTGGGGGGGGGGGTTTATTTTCACACCCTAAGAAGTTACGGGGTAATTAGTATTTCATGACTTTGATGCACATTATTGTTTTAAGCAGAAAAACTAACTTACGAAAAACTTATTTAAAGAAATCATTTGAAAGGCAAATTATTGACCTTTTTAACGATGTGTCAACGAACTCACCCGATTTATTCATTCCTGAGCTGTGCTCGTATAAAGACAAAATCTATCCGTTGAAACTACTAAATTTCAAGTTTGAGCGCAATATTATCTGAATTTTGCGTAATAAATCAACATTTTTTTAGCATCAAATTTATGATTTATTTAATTTTCTTTTTAATGACATCCAAATTATATCTTAAAAACTAACTTACTTATACTTAAAAAATTTCACTTCGCAAAATACAATTAAATATCCTTGTTTTCAATTAAGTATAATTTTTAAAGTTCAACCAACTTTATTATTTTTAAAGACATGTTTTAATTTTGATGTCATTTACCACTGTAGCATCTTATAACTCCTAAGGAAAATTCACCTTTCACATTTAAAATAGTTGCACACTATCTATCGCGGGACACCCTGTATATTGGGATGGAAAAGTTGCCGTTATTTTGACATCAAACTATGACGATATCTCGAAAACTGTAGCTTTTCTCAGTACAACGTATTTTTGTAAGAAAAGTCGTTGGCTAACACAGCGGCAAACTTAAAATAGAAATTAAAGTTTCTACGCTCATCTGAGAACGTTAGGAACTCATATCACAGTCTAGGTCGAAAGGTCCAAGTGAAATGGTCGAATTTCGACCACTGAAGAACTCTAGTATTATGAATAGCACTTGAAAAATTGAGGTTTGTTGTAAGATTCACATTTAAACTATTGTAATTTGCAAATAAATGAAATGAAAATGACTTATGTACATTTTTTCAGATGAGAAGTGGGAAAGTGATTTTTTTCACTCATACATTTATGTCTAAAGGTTGAAAGATTTAAGATTGAAAATACTTGTATAGTTTTACATTCTTTAATCAAGCAATAGGTGTAAAGGTTAAAGTGAAATGGTTGAATTTTGACCACTGAAGAACTCTAGTATTAGGAACAGCACTTGAAAAATTGGGGTTTGTTGCAAGATTCACATTTAAATTATTCTACTTTGCTAATCAAATATCTTCAGATGAGAAGTGGGAAAATATTTTTTTTTCACTCATAAATTTAAGGCTAAAGGTTGAAAGATTTAAGATTGGAAATACTTGTATAATTTGCATACTTAAATCAAAAAATTTTTAAATCATTTTATATTTTCTTAAATCAATCGAAATAATGGCTTTATTCAAGAATATTTGAAGTAACCAACTTCTGCTTAAATTAAGAAAATATTTTCTTGATTCCAGTCTTGTTTCAGGCTCTAGAATCAAGTATTTTATTCTTGTTTCAACCAATCATTTATTTTACTCTTTTAGAAAAAAAGCACATAAAATTTTTTGGAAATAAGTTTCTTTACGCGTATTGCAGGTTGTGTGATTTGGTAGAAACTGTCACGTAACAGTGAGATTGCTGCTGTGTGTACAACTCCCTCTTTCTCTCGCTCGCTCTCTGCCTCTCTGTGTGTCTCTGTTTCTGACACGTAGAAGTAGCGTTAAAGCGCGTTTTTTAATTTTAATCATACGTGAAAATCTTTATAGCAGTTCAGTTTTAAGAAATGGAAACTGCAGAAAATGTGTATAATACATAATACAGTGTAATCTGATGTTAGAATTTCAACAAGTTTCTTATAATACAGTGTAATCTGATGTTAGAATTTCAACAAGTTTCTTGACACTAGGGAGGATCCTAAAAATTTTGTTTTTTGCTTTATACCAGTGAACAACAATTTACCTAACGTTGCGTTCGTTAAGGTACTAAAGCTTTGATTTGAGATAACTGAACATTAATGTTGTGTAGCATTCATTACGGTGCTCATTATCGGTTACATTCAAGTTTACATACTTGAACATAAACATTATTATTCCGTACCACAAGCTACACTAAATAACCGTTTACGAAGCGTTGTTTGAGAGACTGAGAAAGCAGAGAAAAACCATTTAATTTGTTTTCAAGCACACGCAGTCAAGGTTGCCAGTTTTTAAAAAATCCCCAAAAATCCCCTTTTTCCTATTTTTCGTAAGATATTCATGGTATTTTTGGCGAAAATTCCTTAACCCGATTTTTCGTGGGATTTTTACCATTTTGTGGATTTTGTTTTCCGGAATCCCATGATGTCGGATTTTTTATTTTTGGACCTCCTAAGCTTGTTAGACTATAATTTTATAGTTGGAAGAGCTAGTAGGGTCAAGTGCGCCGTATCCAAGGCTCTATTCTGAGACACAAGATGAGAGAGAGTAGCCTACGTGAAAATATCGTATGCCGTATGTGTTCAGTAGTTTGTTCCCATCGGGGAAAAAAGCACTCCGAAAGGCCTTTTTGAGTGCTTGCAAGTCAGCTGAAAGCGCTGACCCAACGTATGACACACCATTGTAATTTTAACATTGCATGTCATTGAAAAAGAGCACTTCAATTTAGCTGACTATGAATTGCTTCAAAAGGCCTCCCGTGCAAAGCTTTGGGTCAGCAGTTCATCGAATTCTTTTTGATTTGCCTACCTCAAAAAGAGACTTGCTGAGAGGGAGAGAGAGAGGGACATTTTTTATTTCATCGAAAATAAGGGTTAGAATTTGCAACCGTCGATACTGCTTCACAAGGCCTTCATTGGAAAGCTTTGGGTCAGCAGTTCGTTATTATTTTTAATGCATTAGCAAAAAATTTACATTTTGCTGAAACAATAACTACAGCAATGGTTTCAGAATAATAATGTTTATGTTCTTCTCCACACACATGTCCGCAACCGAACGAAAATTCATGCCATGTGAGGCACATTAAAATATAGTTAGGTAAATTTTCGTTCACTGCTTTATACTCTTTGCAGATACCCTGGTCGCTAACTTTGAATATGATGTGAGAATTTCAACAAGCTTTTAACACTAGAGTGGCCCCTAAAAATGTGTTTTTTGCTTATAATATTTGTGTATGTACTGGCAGTATTAAGAAGTAGCTGATTTCGAACCTAATGTTTACATTTTCAAAATTTTTTGACACTAGGATGGACCCTAAAAATGTGTTTTGTTGTTTTATACACTTTTTAGGTGCGCTGATCGCTGATTTCGAATATTATGTTAAATTTTTAAAAAAATTTAACACTTTAAGGTGGACCCTACATTTTTTTTATATTTTTTGTAGATGCGCTGATCGTTGATTTCGGATCTTATGTTAGAATTTAAAAACGTTTTTATACTAGGGTGGACCGTAAAAATGTGTTTTTTGTTATATACTCTTTGTATATGTGCTAGCAGAATTAAAAGTTAAAAGCAGTAAGGGTCGCTGATTTCGAACCTGATATTAAAATTTCTAAAAGTATTTTTGAGACTCTTTGCATATGTGCTTGCAGTATTAAGAGGTCGCTGATTTCAAACCTGATGTTAGAATTTAAAAATGTTTTTTCACACTAAAAATGTGTTTTTGTTTTGTACTTTTTGCAGATGCGCTTTTCGCTGATTTTGAATTTGTTGTAAGATTCGAACTACATTCAGAGTTAAAGAAAAAGCGTAAGGAACCTCGTTCTTATTTTTGATAAACAAAAATTAAAATCAAATTTTAACTTATATTTTTGATCGAAAAAATAAAAGCCATATTTTAACTTTTATTTTTATTAAAAAAAATAAAAGTCAAATTTTAACTTTTATTTTTGATCGAAAGGAAATCAGTCAAAAAATAACGATTATTCGTTGACTCTATTGAAAAAAATCATAACCGTTACGGTCACTGCTTTCATTTGCGCAAAAATTTTATAAAACGCTGCGTGGGTAAGCACATTGGCCCATTATCATAGTCAAAATAAAGTCGACTCTAAATTTAGAAAAAACATTTTTTACAGTTTTTTAATATAATATGTTGTCAAAAAGCTTGCACTAAATTTAAAGTCGACTTTATTTTGACTATGATAATGGGCCATTTACATTCGTGCTTAAATTTCGTTGTTTTTTGTTGTGCCCGTGAATGACGCGTTCTTTTTTATCATTCGATGCCGGTAAGAGGCATATTTGACGAGATTTTTCATTATTTTTGTCGCGATTTAAACGATGAAACAGCTTTCGAAAATTTTCGTCTCTGAAATTTTTTCACACATTATTAAACTTCTATTTTTCTAATGGTAATATTGGTTAATGCGGTGAGTGGCAAATAAAAACAATCATCAACAAATTCACGCGTGGGGTGAAGCAGCTTAAAAAATCCTAAGCAATTCCTTAATTTTGTCTTATGCATTCGCTTTTAAGCAAGTCTGAGAAAAATAAGTAAAATATCAAAAAATTTCCTATACATTTCTTTGGAAAATAAAGTTTTGTTTGAAGACTAAGGAGTTGCTTGAGTTTTTGTTCACATCATATCTAAGCAATGCCTTAAACATTTAAAGAAAAAGCAATTGCTTGCGTTTTATTCATTACTAGGTGAAGACCGGCGCGTCATGCTGCCACGCACCCTTGTAAAACGCCCATAAAATGTTATCAGTGAAATTGGATGTGTAAATTGAGGTCGAATACTGAATTCCGAGGCCATAAAATGTTAATTTTAGCCATAGCTTTTGATTGGGTGATCTTTTAAAAAAAAAAATCTAATGGGGTACCCTTTATGTTTTGATGACAAAAACAGTAATACAGTTTTTGCGCAAAACTGGAATAATTTTTGCTATGCCATATGAAAGATAGTCAAAAATTAAATTTTTACTTGTTTTAATTTTTACAACAAAAACAAATTTTGAGTCAGTTTTTGACTAAAAAGTCAATATTTTAGACCTGTTTTTAAAAAAAAATATAAAAATATATACACTGACCTAACGCCGCAGTGCAAACTTTTTTGTGAAGTGCTTTTATTGAACTTTTGAACAAAAAAATTTCAACGAAATATATTTTAAAAAAGCGGAAATATTTGCATCGAAGTTCAAAGCTTTGGTTTTCATGTCATATGTCATTTTTTCTTATTCTTAGGCAACGATGTTTTATGAAAAAGTTGTTGAACTGTAAACTTCCACAATTTTGAAGATTTTTATGGTGTCAAAATAACAAAAAAATTTTTAAATTAAATTGACGAAAAACTCCTATTCTAAAAAGTACTATAATAACAAAATAACCGTTAATTGAAAAAGGTCGGAGGGGGCGTGGCAAAAAATGTGGTAAGCATGTAACAATTTAATCTAGGATGCATTAAATATGCATACCCAATTTGGACGAAATCGGTTGAGCCGTTTAGATTTGTATAAAAGCCAAACAAACAAACAAACAAACAGAAAATAAGTTTTATTACTATAGATAAGACTTTACATTAAAAATACTCTTTTTTTAGTTATATAATTTTTTTGTTTTGCCATACTCAAGCTGATGAATTTGAATACAAAAAATAAGGTTTCTGGTCACGATTGTAATGGAAAAACATGATTACTAATTACCTTAAGCTAACATCCCTAAGAAGATGAAATATGTTATTGTAAGTATAATTCACTAAACACAAATATTTGTTATCAAAAGTTTAAATCGACTTTTTTTTAAGCGTAAGTGTGATGAATATATTTATTAAAATCTAATAGTTATTTTCGTGTGAAAGTTAGCGCTGAACCCGTGTTATTTCTCAAATAATTAAAATTAGTTTTTATATAAAATAGTAATTATTTGCCTTATTGATTTCTTCGATTTAACTTTGAAGACCTAATCTTTGAAACTGTGAAATAGTTACCAAGAACATCATCTGGACTCAGGATAACCTTTCCGTTAGAATTGGAATTTTTAATAAAATATATTATTTATTTTGCCTTTGATTAGTTAAATCGGTTAAAAAAGTTAAGAAAGGTCATAGGTGTTCTGAAATCACTCTTAGAAATGAAACAAAAACACAATTTTTTTCTTCACAAAAAATATCCTCCTTATGAAATATTTATATACGGCATTGATCCCGATTACATATTATCCCAGTGGCAAGTAAGTACATGACTTTTTATTTTTCCAACGCCAATTCTTATTTTATGTTCTGTTTTCGAACATGGTTTTGAACTGTGCGATGCTGCGAACGACGCACAGTGGATAGCCCCATACAAAAAGTGTCAATAAATAGAAGGATTCGTTGTAGACGAATAAAATTTGGCACACAAGTTTAAATTAGCTTTATGAAACCACATACAATAATATTATTATACAAATAAATATTAAAATCCGCCCAAAACCGCGCCTACTTTAAATATAAGAAAAAAATTTAAAACGCTATATTTTCTTTGTCATTGAGTCTATAAAAAGAAACCACTTTCTCAAAACTCTCAAATATGTGTGTAGAATAAAAAAAAGTATTTTATGCAACGCCCACCTCCCATAAGAAATTTTTTGGTGCACGTGATTTTTAAAATTTCAATGTTCATGAGGCAAAGCATTCAAACGGCTGAATTTAGTGGTTTATTTTATTTAAAGATATTATTTGTTAGGTTTAAAAAAAAAATATATAAAAATCATACAAAAAGCTAACTATTTTGTTATTATGAAAAGAAAATTAAGTGAACCTCATGCATTTTACAGCAAATTATTTCTGGATATTTAGTGATACAAGCAATATCTTACAAATTTGACAGTGTGATAAAACGTGCACAAGTCGTGTAGCATACATGGGTTGTAAATTGTAATTATTAAGGTGGCCCCCATATGCATGAAAAAAATTTAGCTCGAATCGTTAACAACATTTTCGATATTTTTAACAATCGAATATTTTATTTGATATAAAGATAAAATCTTTTAAGTAGGGTGCCGATTTATGAACTTTAAGAACTCGCTCAATAGCCCGATAGTTGAAGAAGAGTTTTACAAGAGTTTTTCTTAATATTAAATCAAAGAAGTAATAAAAACAACGCTTTATGCATACTTTTTTTAAAACTGGCACGCACTTTGTTTTTTATTAAATTGTTTAAAATGAACTATCAAACATAAAAATCAGATAAAAAGTATCAGAGTTGTGTTATTTTACTTTTAAAAAAAATTAATAATTAAAATACACAGTATCGATAGTATCGTAAGTATAGACGTAGAATTCCTTTTTATAATGAACTAGCTGAAGCCCGGCGCGTTGCTGCCACGCTCCTTTGAATGCGCAAATTGAGGTCGAATACTGAATTCCGATGCAGTACGACCTATAAATCCAAAACTGCTCGATAGCACAAATTTGGGTTGTATGACCCTTGTCGAACGCCCATAAAATGTTACCAATGAAACTGCATTTGTAAATTTAGTCCGAATACTAAATTCCGACGATGTCCGACCTATAACCTATAATTTGGGTTGCATGGGAGGTTTAACGTTCCCTTTTTCAAAGTCCTTAAAATGTAATCAATGAAACTCATTGGCGTCGGAAGCGGGGGAGAAAGGGGGGCAGTTGCCCCCACTTTTTTAGCTAGATAAACAATTTAAAAGGAAAACTTCAAAATATTCAAAATATCAGTTTTTTTTACAACGATAATGTTTTTGTATTATATATTTTCCTCTTCTTTCTCTCTTCTTCATAAGCATGCGTGCGGATAACCATTTTCTTTCTCTGTGTTTGCAAAAAGATATAACAAAATGTAGAGTTTCTACTGCAAATCACCACTTCAGTTTAAAAGCACCCTTAAGTATGTAGCTTAATGCTTGTTAATTTTGCAACTCTGGTAAGAAAAAATTTGACATGTTCTTACGGGCTTTCCATATTGGACGACATGTTGTACGATAAGTTAGATGGAAAACTAATGGGACTATTTGATTGAGCGTTCGAACGATCCAACTTGTAAAGCAACATCATTAATTGCAAGCTCTCAAGCAGAACACATCCGGCTAATAGCTTAGCAACTTTTAGATTCCCTAACAATTGAGCAGTAATTTTACATAGTTGTACAATATGTACAATCGGCAGAAAAAAAACCAAAAATTTCGACTATCGTTTTAGCTTACGCATGGTACTACATGTTGTACAATCTGCCATGTTGGTCCAATGCTTTGGACCATGCGAAAGCCCCTACTGTGAATTAGCTGATGAAAATCCACCTCGACGCTTTGAAGAAACATCAAATCCGGTTCCTTCAGTACAGTTGCCATTATATGATCGGCTACGAAAAGTTTATTTCGAAATTTTAGATCTTCCCTCAAATGAGATAACGGCTAGATTCGATCAAACAGGTTGATATTTTACTTTTTATTTTATTTTTGCAAGTTTACACCAGCTTCACTCAACCGACTCACTTTGATTTAACATTCGGTGAGTCGGTTGAGTGAAGCTAGTGTAAACTGGCACTTTGTTAATCTTATTGTACATTTAAACAGATCTTGACACTCTGGAATCGTTGGAAAATATTGTAATCGAAGCCTTCAACGGAAAAGTGCCTTCTGAACAAAATCTAAAAACAAAAATAGATCTTTATGCAGATGACTTTTTTGCAGATGAAATTGCTGAAGCAATTGCCTGGCCAAACACCTTGAAATTGTAGTGGCATTGTATCCCAATTTGCGAAAAATTCGGATCCTGTAAAAAAACTATTAAATGAAGTTGAAAATCTTATTGCTTTGCTTTTGACTGTGCCTGCATCAGCAGCTTCATCTGAGCGTTCTTTTAGTGCACTAAGACGACTTAAAACGTATCTTCGAGCAACTATGACACAGAAACGACTCACTCATGCGCATTGGCGTCGGAAGCGGGGGGGAAAGGTGGGCAGTTGCCCCCCACTTTTTTAGCTACATAAACAATTTAAAAGGAAAAGTTATTCAAAATATCAGTTTTTTTGCAACGATAATATTTTTGTATTATATATTTTCCTCTTCTTTCTCTCTTCTTCATGTTTCATGTGAAGAAATTTTGGTGAACTTTTTTTGCACCACTATTTGTACTGCCCCCCCAGATGAAATTCGCTTCCGACGCGCTTGCTCATGCGGCACTTATACACATTCACAAAGATAAAACCGAAGAATTGAATTCGATGGAGGTGGTGAAAGAGTTTGTTTCTCGCAAGGACAGAAAGAAACATTTTGGAATAATTTAAATTGGTATAATTTTTTGTACCTTATTGCATTTTAACCATGTAAAGATATACCTAGTCTTGCTTTATAAAAGCAACCATTATTTCTTATATTTTCATATTACCACATGAAAGATCCTTTAAAGAATGATCTCTAATATTAAAATTGGAAGAACTTTTAAAAATAATGAAATTTTAATATTTTTTATATATTTTTATATTTTTTTTTTATTTTAAACTAAAATAAAAAATTTGTTTATTCACATTCATGTTTCTTTGAAGAAATTTTGGTGAACTTTTTTTTGCACCACCATTTGTACTGCCCCCCATTTGTACTGCCCCCCCAGATGAAATTAGCTTCCGACGCGCTTGATGAAACTGCATGTGTACATTGAGGCCAAATACTGAATTTTGACGCTGTGCAACCTATAACGTCAAAGCTTTTCGATATCGCTGATTTGGGTTATATGGGAGGTGCCACGCCCCCTTGAAAAATGCTCATAAAATGAAATCAGTGAAACTGCATGTGTACGTTGAGGTCGAATACTGAATTCCGACGCTGTACGCCCTATAATTCCAAAGCTATTCGATAGCACAACTCTGGGTTGTGTAGGAGATGTCACTCCCCCTTTTCCTACGCCCATAAAATATTATTAATGAAACTGCATGGATAAAATAAGGTCGAATACTGAATTCTTACGGCGTGTGATCCATAACCACAAATCTATTCGATATCGCAAATTTGAGTTGTATGGGTGGTGCCACGCCCGCTTGTCCAACGCCACAAAGTGGTATCAGTAAAACTGCATTTGTAGATTGAGGTCGAATACTGAATTTCATAGCTGTGCGACCTATAACTCCATAGCTATTCGATATCGCAAAATTAAGCAGTATGGTAGGTGCCCTATATTCCCCTTGTTCAACTACCATAAAATGTTGCTAATTAAGCTGCATGTGTTAATTTAGGTCGAATACTGAATTTCGATGCTGTGAGACCTTAACTTCAAAGCTATTCGATTGCACAAATTTGGGTCGTATGGGAGGTGCAACTCCCCCTTTTCCAACGCCCATAAAATGTTATCAATGAAATTGCATGCATAAATTGATGCCAAACACTGAATTTCGATGCTTTGCGACCTGTAACTCAAAAACTATTCGATATCGTAAGTTTTACTTGCATCGAAGGTGCCAATCCCCCTTGTTTTTTACTCCCCTAAAATGTCATTAGTGAAACGACATGTATAATTTGTGGTTGAATACCAAATTTGGAGGCTGTGCGACCTATAATTCTAAAGAAATTTGATATGGCAGTTAGGGTGTGGCAGTTATTTCTTAAACCATCTCGTACTCGAAAGAAATCCACTACCAAAATTTGAGCTCAATCGGGCCAGTAGTTTCGAAGCCTTTTTATCTTTTCTTAAAAGTAGGAGGCAACAAATTTCTAAGTTGCTTTGCCGAATTATTGCGTAAAAAACAAAAAGTAAGTGTTGTACAACAATTCTTGGAAAGACTTGCTTTAAGTAAGTATTTTCCAATCATACTTGCAAAATGTTAGCCAAGATAATAATTTTGCAATTGTTCAAAGTTGCGATTGCTTTTAACTGTTGTAGTCTGTGTAGCCTGTGTAGTCTAGTGGAGAGTGCGCTAGACTATCAACCCAGAAGTCCCCGCTTCGAGTCCGGGTTCGGTCGTGGTTATTTTCACGTTCTTTGCTCTTTACTACATTTAAGAATTATGGAAACTAAACATAGAAATACACGAGCTAATTGTGGAAAATATTGAATTTAAAGGACAAGAACCACAACTGAGGGCTTAAAATGCAAAAAGGCAAGTTTTCTTGAAGGCATGTTGAGTGTGATAGTGAAAAATGAGGACGGTACAGCTTCTGGAACCGGCGCATTTTCTTTTTTTAATCTTATTTGTCAATTAAAAATAGCTGCGCACTGTTTGGTAAATATATTTATACATAAAAGTTGAGCATTGAAATACTAATTTCCAATTGTAAAGAAACACTTGGAAAAAGCTTATTCAAATACTAATTTCCAATTGTAAAGAAACACTTGGAAAAAGCTTATTCAAATACTAATTTCCAATTGTAAAGAAACACTTAGATTAAGCTTATAGTAAGGAATATTTTCCCAAGGAATCGTTTTCGTTTATTCTACAATTACTTGTAAGCATTTTCCATTAGTAATCTAAAGCTTTTTCCAAGCTTGATGCTTACGGTTCTAAGCTTGTTTAAAGCTTATTCCAAGCTTGTTTGGCTGATTGGGTTGTTATTAGTTTTGTTTATTTTCAGCAAAATAAATACAATGGAGAATACAGATACGTGTAGCAACAGAGCCAGTATGTAGCTACAAAAAATTGTATTACTACTACGCAGGTTTGCGCATGCGTTACTAAGCATGCGGTGTTCTTTCAAAACCCCTTTTTTTAAATATCATAATAAATGCGAATTATTTATTTTATGCATTATATGTTTTCTATATCAAAAATATATTTTAGCTGATTAATTTTTGGAAACAAAAAATCAGTCAGCATTTCTCGATAGCGCTCGCCATTCACCGTAACGGCAGCTCCTTCCTCATTTCGAAAGAAATAAGGACCGATGATGCCGCCAGCGTGTATACCGCACCAAACAGTCAATTCTAATGGATGTAATGGTGATTCGTTAATGGCTTGAGGATTGTCTTCGCTCCATATGACAATTTTGCTTATTGAAGAAGCCATTTAACCAGAAATGAGCTTGCTCACTAGGCCGATAATATTGACCGTAAAATGGACGAAGTGTTCTATGAACTTCGCGAACAGATTTATTTTTCACAAAGTAAATTTCCACAATTTGGAAGCGTTTTTCTGGCGTTAAACTATTCATGATGAATTGCGAAATCTTACTAAAAAGAAATGTCAACACAGTTTGACATTTTCAATTGTCAAACTATAGACAACAATCATCGAAATTTCTCGTGCAGCTAAAAAAAACCAGCTCTTTACTACAGGAAAATTACTTTTAAGTTAAACAAACAAAAATTGTGAAAAGCTAGTAAGGAATTATCTTCGACTGGGCCGAAGTTAAAATACCCCCAAGGCCAAATTAGAGTATATAAAATGTCTTAAATATTTTCTCGGTGAAAGTATTTTCGTCAGAGTTTTACTGAAAATAATAATTTTTGTGTTTAACAACAATAACAATTTATGAAAATAGTATTGTTATGAAAATAAATTTTAATAAAAAGAAAAATAAATTAACGCTATCTGAACAATAAACATAACTTTATTAAATTTCGAAGAAAAAAATCTTTCATTTCAAACATTTCAAAAATTTTGAGCTCATTGCGGCTGTTTGTCGCCCTTCAAAATGTGCCGCCCTAGGCATTTGTCTCGTATTGTTCGCGGAATTAAAAGAGATTTCACCGTTTTAGTACACTCACCTTGTATGGGAGGTAGACGCGATTTTTATTCGTCTTTTAAAATTTCATACGTGCAAAATTTGAAGTCACTTTTTCGGACAGACGGACATGGCTAAATCGACTCAGAAGGTGATGCTGATCAAGAATATATAATATACTTTTCAATACCGGCCATGCCTCCTTATCGGCTTTACAAACGGAGTGACAAAGTTAATATACCCTTTTACGTTTTTTAAACGTGGGGGTATAAATGAAAAAGAACAACAAATATATAAAAATGGATCGTGACTTCTTTGAATGCTTAAAACTTGGAAACTACCAAAATGGATACTTCCTTATCCGGATTTGTTTATAATTGCAACGCGAAGATTTAGGAAAAATAAAATGTTGCCACACCCCCTTTTACCGCCCACAAATCAATAAAACTGCTATATTTAAGACGGTTTTTGTTGTATTAAACTAAAATTTGGTCATTAAGTTCGTATAACAACTATCGGTTATTATACTAAAAATGGGCGGTGTCCCACTATAGCTACTAGTGTTTTACAAGCGTGATTGGAAAAGGCTTGGTTCTTGCATTGTATGTAATCTTAATCCAATCATTATTTCTAAATGGCTGATTGGGAAACGACAAAAACGAAAGCAACTAATGTGTGTTTTTGTATGTAATTGTACTTGAAAAATTTTGTGAAAATGACCCCCATACAAACCGCACTGTAAGACGTTATTCTACGTCAAAAAGTTCTAAAATCCCTAAGTTTGAGCGGAACTTACAATTACAATTTAGAAAGTTTTTTGACTCTCCCGTAAAATTTTTTTATTGTAGCTTACGACTTTTTGATTTAATATGAAGAAATTTTAAAAATTTTCCACTGCATAGGACGCCCATGAATACAACATTCAAGACCTTGAATAAACTAAGATACGGTCGTGGGCGTATTTTAACTTCGGTCCAATCGGCGATAATTCCTTACTAGCTTTCATTTGGCAATATAATATTCGATTTTCAAAA
Organism: Dichetophora obliterata; assembly: GCA_963920525.1. NCBI lineage: Eukaryota > Metazoa > Arthropoda > Insecta > Diptera > Sciomyzidae > Dichetophora > Dichetophora obliterata. The sequence goes on from OY986440.1 coordinate 10,356,781, forward strand.
CTTTGTTAAATCAAATAGAAAAAATTCACCATTCTACGACAAAAATGCAATTAACAGTTAAGAGTTGAAATGCTGGGGTTTACTCAATACCAGTGTAGTGTACACATTCGGATAGTGCATTGTCCTTTGTAGCGGTTAATGTTAGAATTTTGCCCTTTTAGCTATTGTTTCAGAATTTAGGTTTGATAATAAGGGTAAGACTTTATTATATGTGGGCAAGGTGGTATATTTTGTGCGGCTCTCCAGTGGAGCAAAAAGACAGATTTTTAATATAAAGAATATTTGAAAATTTCCACTTATTCATACAAATGCAAACTATGTTCTTTAAAAAAAATAAAAGAAAATATTTAGAGAAATAGAAATTTCCTTCTTTATGCCTTATTGATTTCCTTAATAATAATATTGTGATTCAGTTCAGATGCTATATCTGCTTCAATAGATAAAACTACCTGACCAACTGATACTGCAGAAAGGCTTTCCTAACCAATGTTACTTCTTAAATAATTTCCAATTAGTTTTTAGTTTTGAAATGCTCCTTTCAGCGGACACTCTACTTACCGGTAATGTTAGCAAAATTCGAATTACTATGTAAATGTTTGGGTAAATATCTTAAAATATATTTCCTGTTAAATAATTAAGCATATAATTCACATTTTTAATTAAGTTTGGTTAACTTGTAAGCATTGTTATTAATTCTGCATACTATTCGGAAGGTTGGAAGTCACTGCTCTCAACCACTCGCTAGATGGTGTGTAAATCTTGACAGTTTTTTAGTAATTGTTCATTAGGATTATTTTTAAACTTGTTTAGATCAAAGAGAAAACCTAATTTTCATCAAATGTTGATTAGAAGCAGCACATTTTTAATCTATATTGCTTATTAAAGAATCAATCATGGTGTTGAAAAAGTTTGCTTAATAGTGGCTTTTGGGAGACAGTAGAGGTGGATCGCTGCCTTCATAATCGAACATCCTTTTCTTTTTTACAATTATTTTATTTTTAAATTCATTTGGCAAATTATAACTGCTTTTTTCAATAAATTGACAAGCAGCAGACAAGCATGTTTCAAATTCAGTATGTTGGTATTCGTTGACCCAGTCACAAAATGTACACAAATGTTCAAGAGCAATGCTTAAATGGACATGTACAAATTGCCATAATTTGCTTATTACCTATAGTAACTTGCAATAATATCTCATGCATACATCATATCATTACCATACATGTAATGATTTAATAAATTCTAATGTGAACATTTCACTTAAACCTTTCACTGTTATTCGAGTTTTAACTCCAATGCTTAAGCCTACCATATTTGTATCATTGTCGTATCCTTGGCCACAACAGTTTTAAATATTTAAGCAATTTTTTCGAGCTCCCCCAGAACTGCATTAGTTAAATATTCTCTAGTCATCTTAGTGACAGCAAGAAATCCAATTAAGTATTACGGATATCAGCACCGGTTGATGTATTACAAAATCTTCACATAGCTGACGTTTGTTCAACTTTACTTCAATTTCTAGTGCAGTCGAGCAAAAAAGAATATTCTTTTTCAGGGACCGTTCCGGTTATGGTTTTTATCAAAAAGTCAGATATTAACAGTTATCATTTAACTTTTATTTTTTCCGACAAAAATACTAGTTATTTAATGCCTTTTATTTTTTCGGGCAAAAATAACTGTTACATTTGACTTTTATTTTTTTGGTCAAAAATAACAGTTATTTTGTGCCTTTTATTTTTTCGGTCAAAAATATCAGGCAATTTGAATTTTTTAAAGGCCACTTGAACGGCAAAAAAAATTTTATGCAATTTTTATCGTCTCATTAGCGCGCACATTTTGAGCTATAAAACTTTTTAGTTTTTAAAGTTTTTTATTCGGCCTTTGAAAAAATACTAATTGCCTGATATTTTTGACCGAAAAAATAAAAGGCACAAAATAACTGTTATTTTTGACCTAAAAAATAAAAGTCAAAAGTAACAGTTATTTTTGCCCGAAAAAATAAAAGGCAAAAAATAACAGTTAATTTTAATTTTTATAGTAACAGCCAAAAATTTAAAAGGCATTTAATATTCGCGATGCTGCTGCCATTACGATAATAATGATATATTTAAAAAAGTCCTCCGGCCACTTTTTCGTTAAGCCTTTTTCATCAGAAAATTGCAAAATAACAGTTATTCTCGGTCCCTGTTCTTCCTCTTTTACCCCACGAAGCACTTCATCGATCACTGTGATCAATAGTGGCTTAGAAAGTAGATTGTCGCCGATGCATTTCATGTGTTCCTGTAACGTGCGATCAAATTTGGATATCAATTTAAATAAGGCTATTAAGTTACCAGAATTTCTGGTGGTGTTGTCGTCTGTCTTGATAGATTCTTTGTAACCTCTAAATGCCAGATAATGAGAGGCTAAGAATCTCATCAAAGTTTTGGAGATTCGGGAATTAGCCTTTAGTTTTCTTGGTCCACAATTTTAACGTGTTTTATTCCCTTCTCTAATGTTATTCATTAGAACATAGAGACCATAGAGGCCATATAGTTTTATGGCGAATAAAATGTTTTGTGCGGTCACGATTTTTTGGTTTGGATCCATAAGCTTTTAAGAACTACGAGACCCAAGAGCTGCAAGGCCGTAGGGTAGCCCCAAAAATCGTATGACTATCGTGGTAGATATTAAAATAACACATTTTTATTAGAAGAGACAATGGCTGGTTTGTTGCGTAGGGAGTGGGTGGACCTTAATTGCAGCCACCCACCATCTAGCGTTAAGTCCTAAGTAGTTTTATTTAATTAAACTGTAAATAAGGTATGGAAAAATTTTGTCTCTCTCATTATAACAAGCAAAAATAGAAAGCATTTTGTCAGAAGTCAAAACTAAGGGGGCTCACTCTTCTGAAAATATTTTTGAGTCACATTATTAAACACGAATGTAACAAAATATAAAACATTTTAAGACAGTCAAAAAATTGCATTTTTGGTCAAAATTACTCGATTTGCCAGTCTTCTAATAAGTCAAATATCCTTTTAAAATATTTTTCTCTTGTCAGGCTTATGTCATGTTTTTAAATACAAGGTAAACAATAACAGTAGCTTTTCTCAAAAAAAAAAAAATCATAAAAAGGCATTTTTAAACATTTTCTGAATATTCGTGTGCTTTGCGCGATATTGTCCGTGTGCTTTGAAGATATTGTCCGAATTAAAATTTTTACGTTTTACTTGTGTTTTCCTATAGCAGATTTTCCGTATTATAAGAACTCAATTCACCGACTTTTGCGTTTTTCACGCCATCCTAATGAACAATAACAATTTTCACAACTACACGATGTAGTAAACATACACGCTAACACAGGTAAATGAGTCAAGCTATTCTATTGTGTTATCAATGAAAAAAAAAAGATCTATTTTTAACGACGGAAATTAATTTTTTCACTTCCCGCTTACAGCTATTCATTACAATGTCGTCACCGACAAATTTTTGCCAGCGGGGTCGTTTTTAAAGATTTTTCTTTGGTGCTAAAAAGATTTTTTTTTAAATTTATGTTAATGTTAGTATTTATTTTTAAGTTGATCTCTTATATTAATAAAATTCTTAAAAACAATATCGGATACAAGAGGTTTTTTGGCTAAATTTTCGGATTATGTTTAGCATAAGCTGGCAACACTGGTCTCGAACGAACTGAGTTGTGAAATCATAGCATGTAAATTTTTACATAGTGCTTGATGATAAACAAAATTACTCACAATTGCTATTTCTAGACTGTAAATGGTCCATTAGCTATTTAAAAACATTTTAGTGTTGTTTATTAGCGTTTATTCTTTATTACTGCTTTCTATTGCTTTTTGAGACATAAAGATTAAAGATTTAGTGAGTAGCTTTTATCCAAATTTAGCAACGGCTTTTTAAGTTTTAAAAGAGTTTTATTCACCTTTTTAAATCTACACCGCCGTACCTTGCCTGAAATTTGCTTCTGCTGCTGCTGTTTGGTTTGCTGTAGGAGCCAAATCCTTTAAGATTGTAATATTTTTTGATTCAGACACAGAATTAAACAAATTTATTTTGGGTACATTCAACTGATCACGATTTAAAGTGCAAACAATAGACATGTTTATGTGACAGTCTGTCGGTTATATCTGATGCAATTTAAAATAAGCTTCTTTCTGTTTATGTTGTTTGCATGATTTGTTTTTTTTGTGTTTTCTATTAACTGCATGTGTTTAATGAAGAGATATTGTTTTTATAGTATTTTTGCGGCGATTTTTAGATAAGTTCTTCTACGTATTTTAAGCACTCAAACACTTATTCACACACAAACTTATTCTTGTATTCATTTCTATATATTTGTAGCTAACTCATTGTTGCTATTTAAAAATATTTTAATTGTTGACAACATTTTCTACGCCTTCAATATGATTTTATTTTAGAGTCGATGTCTTTTAATTTTGGTTTACGATCGAGATAGAACAGACAGAAACCATACACAACGCGTTAAGAGTGAACAAGCAACTGAACTCAGTAGAACAAGAAAATTGAACTGCAACCGTTAGCTTCAATGTACAAAGCACAATTGAAATAGAATAGCTTTCACGTTCGAACTTTTCTTTCGCTTGCTAGCATTATTGCGGTCACGTTGCGGAATCGTTTGGCGCGTGAAAGTTCGCATACATGTTGCATTCAAAAGAAACAAGCAACAAGTAAATATCCAGCAAAAATGAAGTCGTGTTTGGTTGCAGCAACATACTCTCGCATGAGTTGCTTGTTGGACTAGCAACATGCTTGGCTGTCTGAAGCTTTTTTAGTTTCGTTCTTTTAAATTTAGCTCAACAATTTAATTGCTGCATTACTCTTTCACATTCTCTAGATTAAGTTAAGGTAAAGCGGGATTCACTGATCACCTTCAGCAATTTAAAATTATTTGAATAAAGTTAAAGAACAGCTCGTTGTTAATCTCTTAAAGAGTGTGGATAGTGACAGAGCAAAAATGACTCCATTTAAAAAAATAGGTGAGCGTGCTGAAGATGGTGGTCAAGCTCGCTTAAGCCTGGTACATATTCCCTTAAAAATTCGTTGTTATTATAATTGTAATAACACGTATGTATATGATATAATTAATGTATATGATCTTGTTGGAAATTCTTAAAACCGGCGCACAGTGAATCGTCCCATAGACAAAAATCAAAAAGTTTTTGATTGCGAATAGGGAAAAAGGGGTATACATCCACTAAAATATATCAGTAACAATTTCAAAACTTGTAAGTTTTTTATGGATTCTAAGTCTTTTCGCATCATGACAAAGGGGCAAGAGAAAAAAATTGGAAAAATAAAATTTTGTTAGGTAAAATAAACAAAAACTTTATTTTTGTAAAGCTCATACTTGAATTGAACTTTACTTAAAAACAAATTAATTTAAATTTATTTTAATTTGTAATAAGACATATAGCAAAATTTTGTGTTACTCTAAAATAGAGATTTTTTATGCAATTTATATAAATAAAACTAGTTTTCTGTTTGTTTGCTTGTTTGGTCTTAAGGTACTATTACTGTGTGTAGCTATAAAAAACACCTTTTTTATTAATTTTTTACCAAGCATTATTAATTTGAATTATTCAAATTTTTTACATACCGAAGAATTATTCATGAGGAAATAAAAAAGAAAATTTTTTTGTCTCTACAGTTGTTGTAAATTTTCTACAGGGCGTTGAAGTTAGCGTGTTTAAAAAATTGTTGCAATTGGCTTTTCGTCTTCAGCATTTACAAAGCGTCTGAAAGTAAAAAATCAAAGTGCATTCTTGAGTTAATTGTTTTAGTTGAACCTATGCAAGTAAAAAACAATAAAAACAAGAAAAAAATGGCATGCGTTGTAGAAAAAAATGTACAAAAACCCCCTTTTTTTTGCCGAAACTCTCAGCCATAAAAAAAAAAACCATAAAAGTTTTTTGGCTTTTCATAGGTCTAGTGCTTAACAGATATCGTAGAAACCGATTCGAAAAACCTTGTTTCGAGAAAAACGCGATTAAAGATTTAAAGGTTCTTGAATATCTCGAGACATACGAATATAATATGTGTTATAACTTTTTTCTATTTGATATTATTTTCTAAAATTTTGTATACGTATTCTTAAGACCTTAAAGAACCATATTCTAACGAAAAAAAAATTGATTTTTAATTTTTTACACACAGTAATAGTACCTTAATCCAAACCCAAGCTGCTCAACGGATTTCGCTGAAATTTTTCTCAACCTTCTGTCATTTATCTTATAAGCTTGCAATGTAATTTCAAACTTTTTACGTTTCTCTTTTCTCGTTTGTAAAAAAAAAATATAAAATTTCTTTTTGAATTTTTTGAAAAAGATCAAAGAACCAAGGCGCATGCGCCTTATTCCATCAAGGTTTGGTCTTTGACCTGACAGGAAAGGGATAGATTATTTAGAGGAATTGAATGTAACCATACGTTACAACAGTGAAGGAAACAACAGTGAAACAACAGTGAAAGACAATTTGAATTGCTTTTAACCGAGGCTAGTGTTATGCCTTAACCTTGGCAAGCATTTCCAGCCCTTAGTTGTGTTCCTGTCCTTTAATTTCACATTTTCCACAATTTATTTGTGGCTTTTTAGTTTTACATAATTCTTAAATGTAGGAAAGAACAAAGAAAATGAAAAGAACCATGCCCGAGCCCGGATTCGAACCAGGGACCTCTGGATTGATGGTCTAGGACACTCTCCACTAGTCTACAAAAGGCCGACGTCTTATGTCTAGTCTGTAAGAATTTATTATTCATAGACTCAAAAAAATAAGTACATAAAAATAAAAAATTTTGGATACATATTAAGTGCATATTAAAATTGTAACATACTTTAATATAGGCCACGCCTACTCCGACCTTTTTCAACTTATGGTAATTTTGTTATTGTAATCCTTTTTTCGCATACTTAATTTTTTAAATATAAGTTATGACACTAAAAACATTCACATATCTTCAAAACTAGAAATTTTTAGTACAACGACTTTTTCAATATAACATCGTTACCTTAAAATGAGAAAAAACGACATGAAAATCAAAGCTTTGTCTATCGATGTAAATATCTCCGCTGTTTATAAATACAGGGTGTCCTAGATCAACTTTTCAATCCGGCGCTGGTTGATTCCTTGGGTCAAGACAAGAAAAAAATTGTGTTACTGGGGGGGTAAATCTCCCCCTGTTTCGAGCTATAAGCGGAAGTATAGCAAAAAATGGCATTCATAGGTGTCATCAGTTTTAATGCAATAACTTAAAAAGTATTTCAGATAGGAACCTCTTTGAAACGGTTTTTAAAGATTTTTAATTAGTTAAATAATATCTGTTAAAGTTTTTTGGTATTTTTAACCATGGAATAATTTACAGCAACTTAAATATGAAAAATATGTTTTTTATTTTCTTTTTTCACTTACATAAAAAAAGCTCAAAAAGCTCGAGCTTAAAGCACTTTCATAAAGCTATAAGCTCGTTTTACATAAAAAAGTTATTGTTATTTTTTTTCTGATGCAGTCTTAATCGCCAAATAATTCTCTGCAGTATTCCATTATGCGGCTTTGCCGTACATCTACGAATAAGAGCGTATTTATTATTTTATAAAAACATTCACTCAAAAAGCACAAACCATTTACGTGTGATTCTAATTTGATTTTTAAGAAAAGCTAAAAAATATTAAATATGGGAAAAATAAAGAGATGTGCATTTCTAAATTATGGTTTTATTTCTAAAAAGCAATTTATGAAGCAAAACTTTGCTGTTGCCGTGTTGGGTTGTAAGTGCTTTTTGAGTGTATGTTTTCATAAAATAATTAATTCGCTCTTTTTTGTTGCTGTACGGTGAAGCCGCATAATGGAATAGTGCAGAGAATTCACGGTGCAAGAATAGGAAATATACAATACGTGCACCGCCGCAACAACAAAATACAAGTAAAAAAAAACGTAAAATATTTCCTCTATATATGCTACACTGATACCCACCCTGTAGGAAAATCAACTAATTTAAAGTAGTTGAAAAAGTAGTTTTTTGTCAACCACAACTAGTTGAAATTCTGACTTTTTTCCATAGAAAGAACTAACATATTTTGTATGGTGATGTCCGCTAGATAAGTCAATTGACTTTCGTCTGCATATGTTTTCAACTACTTGTTAAATTAGTTGAATAGAAATTATTTTTTTAACTACTTTAAAATAAATCAATTGAAAACCGCAAATATTTTACACTACTTGTTAAATTATCTAAATTTAAACTATTTTTTTAATTACTTTAAAATATATCAATTGAGAACTAGATAATAGTCCACTAACTGAAGATGAATTTAAAAGAATTCAAAATTTAAATTTTATACATCAAAGAGATAATTTATTTTATTGTTAAAAAAAAATACATAAATTCATAAATTCATATTAGTGAAAGCCTAAAGATAATATTTGATAAAATAGCATGGTTAAATAAATATAAACTTGTAATCTAGTAAAAATTTGCTATAAAAACATGTCAAAATCAGAGTAGTTGTCGCTTAATATAATTCAAAGTAGTTTTTAAACCAAATGTTTTTAAGTAGTTTCTCAATTACTTCATATATAATACAATAAAAACTATTCAAAATTGAAGTGGATGCCACCTTAATATAAATAAAATTTGTTTATAAACTAGTTTATTTTAAATTAGTTTTTTAATTAGTTGTTTTTAAAAACAAGTTAGTTTGTTCCTATAGGGCTTGTATACGGCGATGCTATGAAGCATAGTTTCTGAAATGCAACCCTGTGTTTGTAATGAGAGAGAGAAGAGGATGAGAGAGTAGCTAAACAGTAGGTGAAATGAGCGTGAAGTGCAGCTAAGTATAGAGTTCTTTGAGCTGTTGATTTTACTATGCTACGCTTGTCAATAGAGCGCTCTCGATCCATTGGATATTTAAGTATAGGATTGTTACAATCCGTGCTCTCATGCAATTATGCTAGACATAGAGAATACCCCTAATGTTTTTACATGGTGTTTTATGCATACTTTAAATAAATTTTTTCTTCTTATGATGCAAAATTTAAACGTGTGTCTATGCTTTTTTAGATGCAATTCAAACTGTATTTCTATCTATTAAATATACTTGAAAAATTATATTTAATTACATGATTTTCTATGCTTTTATATAAAAATGAAACTTGTAAATATTGACAATTTTTGAGGCTGCCGGTAAATTCAAGAACGCTGAACGGATTTATATGGAATTTCCACTATCATTTTAAAATTGATAAAATATGGCTCTTTTTTAAAAGTTGTTTTGTTGATATTTACCGAGAAGCGATGGAAGGTAAGATTTAATTAGAAAACTGCGCTCGTATGTATTGCCTTTTCTTATCACCACTGAAACAACAGTCATTAGAGAAGGAAATCAAAGTTGTATTCATGTAGTAAGAAATAATGCACTATGCGAAAATTTCGATTCTGATATTGATTCTTCATTGTCTTCTTCAAGTTAAAATTGTCATATAATAAATCAAATAAAAACCATAAGAAAAACAAACTGTTTATTGACATATTAAAAATGACCTAGCTGATTATTGCTCAAAGTTTTGTTTTCATAGCTTTACTGGTTCTCCAGATATTGCGAGAAATGTGTTACAGTTGTGTGGGAGGTGCCACGCCCACTTATCCAATTACGTCTAAATTACAACAGGTGTCCTTCAAATGAAGAACTTGATTATGACTGAAAGTCTGGTTTCGTGGCATTACTTGTTCTCCAGATATTGCGAAAAATGTATTCCAGTTGTATGAGTGGTGGTGCCACGCCCACTTGTCCAAAGATCTTAAAATCCTTGTTTTGTACTTTGCTAAGCCTTACATATTAAATTTGTATTTGTGTGTCATTTGTGTCTTAGTGCAATTAAGCTTATAAAATAACCTGCAGCAAATTTGTGTAATGCAGTGTAAACTGATGTTAGAATTTCAAAAAGTTTTTTGAGTCTAGGGTGGACCCTAAAAAATGTTTTTATTTTATTTTATACTCTTTGTATATGTGCTGGCAGTGTTAAGGAGTCGCTGATTTCGAATCTGATGTAAGAATTCAAAAAGTTTTTGACACTAGGGTGGATCCTAAAAATGTGCTGTTTATTTTACACTTTTTGTGTATTTGCGAATCTGGTGTTAGAATTTAAGAAAAAAAATTTGCCACTAGGGTGGACACTAAATATGTGTTTTATTGTTTTATTCTCTTTGCATGATTTTGAATCCTATGCTAGAATTTAAATTTTTTGTGCTAGCAGTATTAGGGGTCGCTGATTTCGAATCTGTTATCTGCAGCTAGGGTGGACCCTAAATATGTGTTTTATTGTTTTATTCTTTTTACAGATGCTGTGACCGCTTATTTCGAATCCTATGGTAGAATTTAAGGTTTTTTTATATTGGGGTGGACTTTAAAAAAGTGTTTTCTGTTTTATAGTCTTTGTATATGTGCTAGCAGTATAAAGGGGCACTTTTGAACCTGATGTTAAAATTTTAGATTTAGATTTCTTTATTGAGTCTTTGGAAATATCCTAACAGACTAAGATTAACAATTTAAAAATAAAATAACGGTACAAATAAACAGTAGAATTACGACACAAATAAACTATTTAACAATTCTTTAAAACATTCTTTAGACATTGAAAAGTCAAACAAAACTCAAGACGACAGATCATTATATAAAGACAGAGCTCTTTGCAATGGCTCATTACGAGCATAATTAGACCTATAAAATTGAATTGAAAAACTACTTTAAAACTTCGCAACTGTCTTGAAGGTATATCGAAATTTGTGAGTGCCAAAAGTGCAGGACAATCAATATTACTCGAGATTATGTCATGGATAACAATAAGAGACTGAACTTTTCTCCGCGAATCCAAAGTCTTAATGCCTAAAAGCAAGCATCTAACATTATATGAGGGAAATTTTTCACGACAATATAATAACCGAAGTGCAAATTTTGTGAATCTTTTTTGAATTTGTTCCAATCTCAACGTGTGAACGGCATAATGTGGACTCCAAATGAAAGATGCATATTCTAGTATAGATCTTACAAAGGAATTAAACAATGACTTTAAGGTATGGGGGTCAGAAAATTCTGAACCATTTCTACGGATGAACGCAAGTAAAGAGTAGGCTTTAGGGACTATATAGTTAACGTGTTGATTAAAAGTGAACTTAATATCAAAGAAGACACCAAGATATTTGATCAATTGAACATATTTAAGAGGTACGCCAGAAATAGAGTAGGAGTATCTAAGGAAATTACTGCTTTTAGAAAAAGTAATATGAAAGCATTTAGAAATATTTAAAAGTAGAGCATTCAAACTACTCTACTGGTACAAGTTATCTAAGTCAGCTTGTAAGGAAAATACATCAGATAAGCAACTAACCCTTCGAAATAGTTTTAAGTCATCAGCATAAAGTAAAAATTTTGAATTGCAGAAAATTTCATTTATAACATTAATGAATAATATAAAAAATGAGGGACCAAGAATACTATCTTGCGGTACACCCGAAGAAGCAAGAAACTTGTAAGAATTTACATTATTAATTGAAACATAGCAAGATCTACCACTTAAATAAGATTTGATCCAGTCTAAAAAGGATGAATGAAATCCAATTTTACACAGTTTAGCAATTAAAATTTTATGACAAACTTTGTCAAACGTCTTTGTAAAATCTGTATAAATTGCGTCGATTTGAAAACCAAGTTCAAATGATGATATACAGTAATTGGTAAATAACGCTTAGTTAGTTACAGTGGAACGTCCAGCTATGAAACCATACTGTTCTGGGCAGAAACTACGTTTGACGAGGAAAAATAGTTTATTTTTTATGATTCGCTCGAAAAGTTTAGAGATGGATAGTTACTTATATCATTTCTGGATCCAGATTTGAAAAAAGGAGTTATATGAGCCATTTTCCAGCTCTCTAAAAATATTCCAGAGGCTAAGGACATATTAAAGATTTTACATAAAGGGGCTGACATGGCGCGAGCACAGTTAAGTAAAACAATGTCAGCTTTAACAGAGTTTTTTTCTTGTCTAAGTGAAACAAAAACTTCCAATTCATTAAGCGTCAAAGAACCCAAGTCCAAAAAATCTACGTTTGACAGAACTTCACTGTTGAAATTTGGAGTGTCAACATAGTTGGAACTAAAAAAGTCAGCAAATAGGTCCACTGTTTCATTGATTGTAAAAGAAGAGACACCATTTAAATGCATTTTAGTTGGAATAGTTGAGCCGCACTTTTTAGATTGAATAAAATTCCAAAAAGATTTAGGATTCGATTTTAGGAATTTCAAAAACTTTTTTGACTCTTGGGTGGACCCTAAAGATGTGTTCTATTTTTTTTCATACTTTGTATATGTGGTGGAAGTATTAAGAGTTCGCTATTTCTTACCTGATGTAAGAATTTAAAAAAATTTTGACACTAGGGTTGATCCTAGAAATGTATTTTTTGGCTTGGTACCTCTTGTAGGTGCGCTGGTCGCTGATTTCGAATCTTATGTTAGAATTTAAAAAAGGTTTTTGATACTGGGATGGACCTTTAAAATGTGCCTTTTGCCTTATACTCTTTGTTGATTGGTTTGGCAGTATTAAGGGGTTTTGACACTTGGGTGGACACCCTTAAAATGTTTTTTTCGTCGCTAATTTTGAATCTGATGTTAGAATTTCAAAAAGTTTTTGACACTAGGGTTGACCCTAAAAATGTGTTTTTTGTATGCTTTAAAGTACGTCCACTTTTCGATCCAACTTTTCAATCAATTTAATCTTCATACGAGTAACATGATGAATGTTCAATGCTCAATGCCTTGTTGCGTCATGAAACAAACATCACTCGCAACAGCAACTGCCCATTTTCATCTCTCATAAAAATTGTACATCTTAATTTTCAATAAATTAATCTTTTTTTTTTTCCTAAAATATTTAATTAAACTTTTTGATTTGATGGTTCATTTGCATTATTTGCCTTTATAAGAAATTATATAAAATAAAAGTAATAAAGAAAATAATAATAAAAAAAAATAATACAAACAAAAATAAAAATATACAGATTTTATTTCAAATTACATTCAGAGTTGAAGAAAAAAACGTAAGGAGCTGCGTTCATGAACAGGTGTCCCCCGACCGCACTACTTTTTTTATTTGTATAGAGATTTTAGATATGGATAATGATAACCACCCATTGGGGTGAAACATTTGTTTTGTGCCCCCGAAGCTACGCCAGTGCTTCAATTATATACCACGTTTATTTTCTACTACGTTTCGTTCTCTACTTTATAACATTTTCGACATTAAATGGTCACAAAAAGAACTGTCACTACTATCTTGTTAATGGCATCATGGTTCAAAATTAAAGAACAAAAGAGAAAAAAGGTACTTATTGCTCGTTAGAAATTTTCAAAGCATGTACTGCCAGCTTGCCATGTGACACATTGACCTAAATATATACCCGTTCGTTCGTACGTTCAACATCGTACTGGCAACGCTTTGGAGAAATTCGTGCGAAAGTTGATTAAACTTGTTTATTCAGTTTTGTTTTTATGTGTGTGTGTGTGTGTGTGTGTGTGCATTGTTTCTTATTTTTGTTTTTTATTATGACACAGTTTTTTGTTGTTGCTTTTGCTAAAGCTCCACATCAGCAAGTAAGATTCATAGCAAGTTACTAGAAGTAACTGGCTGGGTTCTTCTATTTCCAAACAGTGCTGTTAGTTTACCACAGTTTTGGTAGATCTATCACTTTTTATGACTTTTTTGGCTGCTACTATTTTTTCACCCACCATTTGCAACTTCCCAAAATAGAACTGATTTAATAGATCTTTACAAAATAGAAATTCCCAAACTGCTATTATTTTTAATTAGTTTTTATGATCTATTGAATAATTACATGAATTAAGATTGTGAGCTTTAGATCAAGTAAGTTTTCAAGAAGGCAACAACAACAACAACAACAACTCTGTATAGAGTCAATCACTTAGCTGACTAGACAGTCTGTTTCGGAAATCGCTACATATTCCTCTTCAGTAGTCTTTGAGTGATTAAGCTGTGATCAACTCACTGTTTAAACTAGCATATGAATGTGCAGATTCTGGAATTCATTCTTATGAATTGTGTGGCTGCTAATCATATGACATTTCAAAGCAGTAGGCTATTTATAGATCACCGCCATCAACTCTATCAAGGTTGCCATCTGTTCTAGTTGCTTCTTCATTTATTTCAATATTCATTGGTGTTCGATTGTTTGTCGAAATGCACCATAGAAATGAAACGAGTTTTTGCTTCGCCAGAAGCTAGTGTTCTAACTGAAAGGTGGCTATTTTGAAATATTGAATATTGAAATAAATGAAGAAGCAACTAGAACAGATGGCAATCCTTGATAGAGTTGATGGCGGTGATCTATAAATAGCCTACTGCTTTGAAATGTCATATGATTAGCAGCCATACAATTCATAAGAATGAATTCCAGAATCTGCACATTCATATGCTAGTTTAAACAGTGAGTTGATCACAGCTTAATCACTCAAAGACTACTGAGGAGGAATATGTAGCGATTTCCGAAACAGACTGTCTAGTCAGCTAAGTGATTGACTCTATACAGAGTTGTTATTGCTATTATTTTTGTTTATTTTTTTTTATTTCAGTCAATGAAGAAATGGACTTACTTACTAAGGTAATATAAATATAATAATTATAACTAATTAAATAAAATGCATTTTTAAATACAGAATTACACGAAATAAATTTTAATAATAGTTTATTAGCACATTTTTTAATAATCCTTTGGCATCTGCAAAATCAATATTACAATAAAAGCATACAGTTATTGAACTCCAGCATAGCTCTTAGAATTGGTGAGGTAATGACATAGTTGGTTCTGCACACTCCTTAATAAAACGCATCAAAATGACACAGTCCTCTGCAAGGAATATTAATATTTATAAGTTCAAGTAGTTTAGGACAATCCACCTCACCTACTACAATATCAAAAATAAACAAGAGAACAAATGATTCTTCTATTCTAAAGAGTTTTCAAATTGATGGTGCTGCAGCGACTATTATAAGATAGAACTCGATTACATGGACTATTTATTTTTAAAACAAAACGAATAAAAGCTTTTTGTACTCGCCTAAGGCTGCCCGCAGAGTAAGCGCCGAAGCAGACAGGCGCAAGAAAACTATGTGAACAAGCGAGAAAAAAGTTTTTTCTATCTCGTTTCTTCGCAGGGCCTGCCTGCCTGCCTGCTTCGGCGCTTACTCTGCGGGCAGCCTAAGGCGCGTAACATGTGAGAAGCATAGTAAGGGAGAGGCACTGGCCTAGGGCGGCAACATTTTAGGGGCGGCAAATTTTTGAGGGCTGAAAAGTTTTGAGAAAAACAAAAAGTTAGAAACGGAATCCGTTTGGTTGCAGCAGAATTGACAGATGGCAAAATGTTTTCATAGCTTATTATATATACAAGTTTAATACAAATCAATAAACTAGTTTGACGAATACTGTTAATTTTTGGACGGCCACAATTAGTGATGGGCACTATCGAATAATTTCAACTATCGATGGTTTACTATCGAATGATTTCAACTATCGAACAATTCGTTCGAATATTTAGTTCCTTCATTTACTTTTAAAAATAGTAAATAGTGCACGAAACTATCGAATGATTTGACCTATCGAATAATTCACTCATTCATTCGAATTAAAGAAATAGTAACTAGTACAAAGAACTATCGTACGATTTTTTCTATCGAATAAATTATTCATTCATTCGAATTATAAAAATTGTAGCTAGTAAAAAGCAAATGATTTTGATAAAAGTATTCATTTATTCGATTTAAAAACCTCTAAGAAACTTATAACTGGTGCGATTTCATTATAATTTTCATTTAAACACAAATCAATCAGTTAAACGTACTTTTCCAGTTAAATGTTCAGTACTCACGATTCGTTCAATCAGTTGAAGGTAAGCAAACGAAGAGCAAATGAAAAAACTATCGAATAAAAAAAACTATCGAATGAATGAATGATTTTGAACTATCGAATAATTCGAATATTTTTATTCGATAGTTCCCATCACTAGCCACAAGCTGAGCGACAAAAAATTAAGGAAAACTAACCAGCAAAAACTTCGCTTACAGGCAATGAATAAAATATTGCAGAAAACTCGTGAAATCGATTACTTTTTGGGTTACAGAAAGTATAACTTTAACATGGGCATGTCATTGGCGGCAATTAAAAAAAATCAATGACTAACGTAATGAAATCAATGCATTTTTAGTCTTTCTGTCTTAATAGAAGGTAGTATCTCGGTCGCCGATCTTAGCTCGGCTTCCCGCAAAAACCCATGTATTTCAATTTTTTCGTTTTGATTGTATATCGTTAAAACAATTCATTTTTAAAGCTACTGTTGTCAGGAACTTTCTGAACAACATTTTCACCTCTCAGTTTAATAACATCTTTAGGTAAAACGTAGCCTTCGTCTTAAGCTTCGTTCGTTTTCCGACGATATCGGACAAAATTGGCTTGATGTATTTTTTCCTTGCGTCGTCGTCCACTGTTACGTTGCTCAAATACTCTTAACGTGAGTATTTTTCAAAAACATTATTACCAGATTGTAAAAGTTCATAATTTTGCGTAAAACTGACAAAAACCTTAAATATTTTATACTTATTCTAAGCAATATTTAATAGGTGGCATCATTTTTTGCATCAGCTGTTTTGTTTGTTTTGTTTTTTTTTTTTGACATATATGATTAATTTTTGCTGCAAATTTGGTCATAGTGGAAAGTGAAAAAAGTTTGTGAAAATTAATAAATATAATGTTTTCCGCGATCGCTTTATACAATTTTAATGAATCGGATACAAAGCAGGCAAGGCAGGCAAATCTGCAAAGCAGGAAAAACTCCAAGATCCAATCCAACTCTAAATTGCTCGCTTGTGGTTTTTTTGTGTGCTAAATAAAATATAAATTAATTGATTCTAAATTCTTGCATTTGTTAATAAAATAATACTTACGATTTATTTTCAGCAACAAATTTCTAAATGATAAGAAAATTTTCATCGTCTATATTTGACGTTTCGTTTCAAATTTTTTTAATACATCAAGCCAAGTTTTCACTACAGTTACGTTGTCGTTCATTTCTGAATCAGCTGTTCTCGTTGGGCTGAGAAATTATTTTTACATCAAGCGAAAACAGCTGACATTCGGCTATTGAACGAAGCCTTCGTGAAATGCACGTTACGTTCGTTTTACAGAAAGATGCTATAAAAGTACGCATAACGCCTTTAAATGAACGTAAATCCCCAAAAAAATTATTTGTCTGTAATATAATAGAAATATTTAAAAAAATAAAATAATTTTGGCCACCTAAATCGGTCAAATACCCCAACATCAATACGCATCAAAAACACAAACAACAACATGCATAAGCGACTGAGCTCATATTACAAACAACAACATACAAAAAGTTATGACTCAAGCCTCGATACATAAGAAAAGCAAAATGAAATGGAAAGTAATACAAATTATATGCGTGAAAACACAGAGAAAATTATTTTTTTGAGATATGAGACCTAGTTAGATCGATTTTTCGCCCCCGTAAGCCCCTACACTGAAAATATCATCGAAATCGCTCGGGCCGTTTTCTAGAACTCATTTAGAAACAAACAAATATTGCTCGTTTAATAGTATAAGATAATTGAATAAAAAATTGGGGTAATTAATTGCAAAACTTTAAAAATATTTTGTTGTGTGTATGTACATGGCGAAATCATGTTGACGGCCGAAAAATCTAAAGGACAACAGAACAATATCGTAGCTAATTTAAAAAGTTACTGTAAGTGTTCTAAAATTTTTCGTTCATTTAAAAAGTTTTCTTTTAATATTATTGCATGAAGAGAAAAAAAATATAAGTTCTGCATGACGAGATCTTTGCGATGTATATTCAAATGTAGAAATATCATTTCGAATTTATTTAAGTATTGCTGTTACAACTTTCGAAGAGGACTGCAAGGTTTTATGGAAATGCAAATAAAAATGCGTAAAATAATTTTTATCACAACTTCAATTGGATATTATGTTTTGCTGATAGAAATTTGAATGCCGCACTGTCATGGCACAAGACATAATTTTATTGGGTATGCGGTCTTTCATTCCCAATAAGACGAGAAGTATTAAACCAAAAGATCGATCATGGTTTAATGAAACTTGCTGGATTGCAGTCATGTCAACAGAAGAAGCCTTTCAGAATTTGCATTGCCACAAGAAGAATGATAACAAATGTAATGCAATTTTAAAATGCGAATGGTTTCTGCAGGAAACTTGCTTTCGAAAAAAGTTTCTTCTCTGCCCCAAGTTGAGCAAAAAGTGTTGAACATTTGTTGAAAGAGTAAAGAATCAGACATTATCATCGATTCCAACTCTTTTAAAAGACAACCAAATCTCGATAGACTCGGCTTATAGATAAAGGGAACCTATTGGCCGGATTGTTTGCAAAAAATTCCACTCTCTCGGATAGAAATCAGCCACTGCCCTTTGTTGAGGGTAAATCTTCCGCAATGCAAGAAATTTACTTTCGAACGAGAACAGTTTAAAGGCTTCTTACAAATCTCAACATAAACAAAGCTTCTGGTTCTGATGGAATGCCGCCAACTGTGCTAAAAGTGTGTGCTTCTTCGATAACTCGGCGTTTACGCAACCTTTTCAACATATTCTTAAGAACAGGAGTATTTCCATCTTGTTGGAAGGGAAGGTCGCAAATGTCCAGGCAGTACCTAAAAATGGCGATACCACGAATCCTGAAAGCAGGCCGACCCATTACGATATGCTCTACGCTTTTCAAAGCTATGGAGAGCGTAATAAACTTTAACGTTATGAACTTTCTAGAGCGCAACCAACTGCTCAGTGATCGTCCAACGGGTTTTCCGTAAAGCCTACAAGTGACCTTATGGCAATCTAAACCGAAAAATGAAACCAATGCGATCACTTTTTCGAAGAGAACAAGGTTGTTGGTATGAATATTTTAAATTCGTTTGACCGAGTGTGGTATAAAGCGTATAAACCCAATTCATTTGTTTGCGGACGACATTTGTCATTCAAACTTAATCATTAAATATTGAAGCAGAACTAGTACAAGAAAAAAGTTATGAGGACGTAATAAAAGGTTTCGCACGAGAACATAATTATACTATTTTTTAAATAATTAAATTGTGACCAATTCATGATTTTGCGAGGATATAATTTTATGAGCTTAAGGTTGATAATAATAGTAATAATAATGATCATAATGATAATAATTATAATAATAAAAATAATAATAATAGAAATAATAACCATAATACTGATAACAGTGATAAGGATAATTATGATTAATAATTATAATAATGATAATAATGATAAAAATGATAATAATGATAATAATGATAATAATGATAATAATGATAATAATGATAATAATGATAATAATGATAATAATGATAATAATGATAATAATGATAATAATGATAATAATGATAATAATGATAATGATAATAATGATAATAATGATAATAATGATAATAATGATAATAATGATAATAATGATAATAATGATAATAATGATAATAATGATAATAATGATAATAATGATAATAATGATAATAATGATAATAATGATAATAATGATAATAATGATAATAATGATAATAATGATAATAATGATAATAATGATAATAATGATAATAATGATAATAATGATAATAATGATAATAATGATAATAATGATAATAATGATAATAATGATAATAATGATTATAATGATAATAATGATAATAATGATAATAATGATAATAATGATAATAATGATAATAATGATAATAATGATAATAATGATAATAATGATAATGATAATAATGATAATAATGATAATAATGATAATAATTATAATAATTATAATTATAATAATTATAATAATTATAATAATTATAATAATTATAATAATTATAATAATTATAATAATGATAATAATGATAATAATGATATTAATGATATTAATGATATTAATGATATTAATGATATAAATGATAGTAATGATTGTAATTATAGTTATGATAGTAATGATAGTAAAGATAGTAATGATAGTAATGATAGTAATGATAGTAATGATAGTAATGATAGCAATGATAGTAATGATATTAATGATATTAATGACATTAATGACATTAATGACATTAATGATATTAATGACATTAATGATATTAATGACATTAATGATATTAATGACATAAACGATATTAATGACATTAATGATATTAATGGCGTTAATTATATTAATGACATTAATGATATTAATGACGTTAATTATATTAATGACATTAATGATATTAATGACGTTAATTATATTAATGACATTAATGATATTAATGACGTTAATTATATTAATGACATTAATGATATTAATAACATTAATGATATTAATGACATTAATGACATTATGCATGACTCGCCCGGGGCGCCTAGATGAGTGAGACCAGCCCTGGCTATAAGAAATGGAAGAACACGGTGTAAGAGGAAATTGTAGACATTACTGAGATGTATAAAAAATAATACTGCTTTTTTCGCTATCTCTTATGCCGTGGTTATGCTAACCAAACATGATTGCGGAACATTTTTTGTTTTTATTTTTTCACGTATAAAATGAAGAAATTAAATTTTTCTCATATCATTTTCTCGCTCTCGGACCGAACATTTTGATTGCTGATTGAAACGCCAAACATGCCGAACTTTCCAGTGTTGGCTGTAGTCATTTTGTATAATAGCATCAAAAAAGTAGGTTAAAGTATTAAAAAGTGAAGTTGATTGTGTCTTCAAGTAACCCTTAACATAAACAGCTAGCTAGCATGTCAGATATATGCAAACCATTTTGTTTAAGATATTATAATAAAAATTCAGAGTAAGTTATATCAGTTCGTATATTTTAATTCGTTAATTTTAAGTACAAAAATGCAAATTAGAGTTGTGCTTTTTTGTGTTTTGGCATACTATTACATATAATGCAACTGTGCCACCAATCACAGCATAACCACCAAACAAACATTTCAGCGAAGAGAACAAATTAACAAAAATGAACACCGAACATGCATAACCACGGCATTACAGATGCCTTACAATAAGAATTTTTCTTTTGTAACATTTGTGAATATATATATTGGAATGGTGAAATGGAAGTCTAAGCTGGATATAAGGAACCCCCGAAATATTGCACAGCTCGAAATAGTGAACGTTTTAGTAACTGAAATTTCCAAGAATCAGAAGCAAAAAATTAAAAAAAATTTTTAAGATTTACGCAAAAACATCCTTTTAAAAAAAAAAATTCAATCTCGATAATGCGAAAATCTGGGGCCGAATTACAGCATCCGTGATCGAGCAAAATTACGAAGGGCACGACGAGACAAGTGCCTATCAATCTTGTACAATTTTGCTCGATCACGGATGCTGTAATTCGGCCCCTGGATACAAAAAAAAAAATTGTATCCAGGGGCCGAATTACAGCATTCGTGATCGAGCAAAATTGTACAAGATTGATAGGCACTTATCTCGTGGTGCCCTTCGTAATTTTGCTCGATCACGGATGCTGTAATTCGGCCCCAGGTTTGACTGGGTTTGACATCAAACTTATCTATAAGGCCTTTTCCACATGGAGAAATTGAAAACTAATGCAACTGCAACAAAAGTTGCTAACCAATGTATTTATACCGAAACCTTCACATGAAACAACTTGTACTCAACAAGTTTTTAACGCATTCGCAACAAGTTTCATGCAACACGGCGTGCTGCAATTTGAATCGGCGATTTGTTATATTTCCGATTTATGTTGTGTGCTATGAAAATAATTAATCAGTTAATAAATATGAAATAAGTGCAGGAAGTGAAGAAATATCCTTTTTTATCCTCAATTAATTTTTTATATCTATTTAACAAAGCTTCCAATAAATAAGTGCTTGTTTTGTTGTGAATTTTTCAATGTTGCGTTGCGACGTGACTTGCCCATCTGAAAGCGTAGGTTGCAGTTCAGTTTAAAATTTAAGTGTTTTGAAACTTTTTAAGCTGTTGCGTTGCAGTTGCATTAGTTTTCAATTTCTCCATGTGGAAAAGGCCTAACTCAATATCGCAAAAACTGTAGCTTTTCTCAGTACAATCTAATTTTGTATGAAAAGTTGTTGGTTAACAAACTAAAAATAGAAATGCTCAGCTGAGAACGTAAGCAAACTCATATCACATTGTAGGGCGAAAGGTCAAAGTGAAGTGGTCGAATTTCGACCACTGTCGAACTTTAGCAATAATAAATTGTGCTCCTGATTGTACTTAATTAAAAGCATAAATGTAAACAACGGCTTTATTTAAAAAAAATCATATTGCACGCGCCTTACTATTTCATTGGTCTTATTTTTTTTTATATTATTTCTATAACGTGTGCCGTTAGTGTTTACGTAATTTCTCAAGTATTTATTATTGTAATGTTGTTGTAGATACTTTGCATTATTATTACTCCAGACCCGTGAGTACAGAGACTTACTTGCGTCGTAGTCGTCTCGGTCACGTTTCCCTATTGAACAGCGGGTACGTGCTCACGTGTGTTTGACGTTTGTTGCTTACTGCTGCTGTAGTTGTAAACGACATGTTTTACATGTTGTTCGAACAGTTCTTGATCAACCCTCAAAAAAGTTGCAACATTCTTATATCGTCCAAGTATTATTCATAGCTTTCTTTTGATATTGAATTTCGTTGTGTTCTTGTGAAGTATGGGTCCTTTACGTAACTTGTTTATATATAGGTACATATCTCTTGTGTTCAGCGTTGAGGTTTCTAGAAAAATTTTTTTGTTTTCGATTAAAGGTTTGCTCACAGCTGCAACTTTACGACCACAAAAGTAATGAGGCCTTCTAAATGTCCGCTTAAACTGCTACACTGAAAATCCTTTTATCAGATAACTTATTTTTAAATGAGCTTTCGAGTCGAGGACTTTTTCAAATAAACTGTCACTTTAATACAGGACCGTAGGCAAGAGGCGATTTTCGGGGTTAAAACCTCCCTAGAGGGTCGAAATTTTAATAAAAATTAATTTAAACAATTTAAGCAACTAAACAATTTAAATAATTAAACAATTTTTTCATGGAACCACTTTAATATGTTCTAAAAACATATGTAAAGCATATGTTCTAAAAACAAGTCATTTACTGAAGTTGCGTTTGCGTGTAAAAGTCTTTGTTATGAGTTGAATCGTGTAAACAACGTGTAAGGCCACAGCTTGAATATAGTTCTATTATTTGGAAACCTTCGACTAACCTACACTCAGAGCGAATTGAAAAATTTCAAAGAAAATGTAGTCGTTTCATGTTTCACCAACTGAACTGGAATCTACCCTTTCCCTCTCATTATAAAACGAAATATGCCTTAACTGATTTAACTACTTTAATGTGTAGAAGGAGGGCCTCTTCAATTATATTTGTGAGGGACATACTTCACAACAACATTGATTGCCCGGATCTCCTGGCTAAGCTTGAACTTCATAGATCCTTGATACGACTCAATTTCACTTCTACGAAACTCATCATAGAACAGTCTATGAACAGAACGAATCTCTATCCCGTTGTATTAGAGAAGTTGCCGGCCATTGTAGTCCAGTGGAGAGTGCGCTAGACTATCAACCCAGAGGACCTTGGTTTGAATCCGGGTTCGGGCATGGTTCTTTTCACTTTCTTTGTTCTTTTCTACATTTAAAAATTATGGAAAAAAAAAATCCACAGCTAAATTGTGGAAAATGTGGAATTAAAGGACAGGAACACAACTTATTGCTGGAAATTCTTGCCGAGGTTAAGGCATAGCACTAGCCTCGGTTAAAAGCAATTAAAATAGTCTTTCACGTTTTTTTCGCCTTATCAATAATTCACGTATGGTTCCAATCAATTCCTCTAAATAAATCTATCACTTTCCTTCCAGGTCAAAGACCAACCCTTGTTTGTATAAGGTGCATGCCTTGGTTCTTTGATCTTGTTTTTTTAAAAAAGTTAGTAAAATACTTCCCAAAATTGCTATATTTCTAACAAACTCCCGAGAAAATTTCAGAAACACTCTTTATAATGTCTTTATCTGTCTTGATGCATAGCTTTAGCCATTTATAACTTTATTGCATTAAATATTTTCAGTATGACTGTTCAAATAGTTATTACTTATTTAAAATAAATTATTTTGTACCTATATCACCAATATTTTTATTATTTTCGTTAACTTGACATTTTTCGCACCTATCTTAAGTCAAATCTTGAGTTTAATTTTATGAGTTGCCACTTATTGTTAGTTGTAAGTTAAAACTTGTTTTTTGAATAATATGAATTGTTAATTAGCCTATAAGAGTCAAACTCTGCCTGATGAAATAAATAAATAAATAAACAAACAATTGTGAAAACCAATGTATCGTGATTTATCGGAGCAAACGTGACACTTTTAAATTTGTCATCACTATTGTCATCAGGGCTGGATCAAGGTAAATTTTGCTTGCAGGCAAACTTATTTTTGGCGCTCCCCCCTAACGCATAATTTAAAAAATACGCAGAGAAAAATTATATCTCATCATTTTTCAGAATTCTTTAATTTTACCAATACACTTGACAGTTTAAATGGTTTTATATTAATTTACATATTTGTAGTGTTTCTGAAACATAAGTATTTATCAATAGTACATTTTAATTTTAGTAGTTCTACACAGGTGTACTTTTCTAGCTTTCATCGTCGCGAAATCTTTTATAATACTGGCAGTGTTCAGTGATTTGAGAACATTTTTTTCCATGGAGATGATAGCTAATCCATTTATGTCTTCATAATTTTTAATTTGGAAAACTCCTCTCCCAACTTGGGACGCTCATTGGTAAAGTTAGTAGGATTCGCAGAGATACACATGTATTGGAAAAGATACCCATCATCTTGCTTTTAGTTATATAACTCAAAGCATCTGATTTAAAGGTTCTTCATTTAAATCTTGGCTGTCAGAAAACTAAGATTCTTGAAAAAAATATTTTTTTCTAAAAATGCAGTCTTGTGTATTAGAAACATTGTCCTTGTAGGATATCATACAAAAAACCAAAATTTTGGCTGTGATTAACCAGTTCGAATCGTTCTTCCAGGGATTTGATTGCAATGTCCAGAACGTTGTAAAAGAGATTCACCTTTAAAGATGTTATTCCTGATGCGACAGGTTCATCGCTATCTTCGTAATTGAATTGCTTCTTTTTTTCTTGAACGAAGAGTTGTTTCATACTCGAATTCTGGATTAGAACCAAGTTTATCTGCTTTTGCATCATTAAAAATACTGCTGAGACCCGCTTCTGATCTGAACTCTTGCAAAAAACTTTTGAAGCTTTTGATGAGTTCCATAGCACTTTTCAAATCAACTGATATTTGCTGTTTTTTTCTGACCATGTTGATTTTAGAAAAAGGAATTGAGTACCAAGTTATCGGACTGCAAAGAAATTTAGAACTACGTATTTTTTTGCAATACCCATTGCAGTATTTCGTGCGAATGCATCCAATTTCTCATCTTGGCAAATGCAGAGTCATATATTACCCCAATGCTAAACCTGAGTGGCGTGAGTGCATCGATGCGGCTTTCCCAGCGTGTCTTACTTAGAGGCTTTACTGTGAGCGAAGAAATATTTTTTATTAAAATGCTCCAGCGATAAGTCGAGGCTAAGAAAAATATATAAATCTCTTGCACAATACTGAAAAAGTCGACAGTACTCACACAAGACTTGGCAGCGTCATTAACAACAAAATTGAGAGAATGGTTGCTGCATGGCACATAAAATGCTCTTTGATTGAGTTCTAAATCTCTTCTTTGTGCTTCAGATTTTTTCCTTTCATGTTTGACCCATTGTCGTCGCCTTGACCACGCATGCATTCTTTTGGAATTCCGTATTTTATTAATGTATCTATCAGAATAGCCTTCAATCCTTTACCTGTAGTGTCGTTGATTGGAATGAAACAAACAAAATGATCTTGAATCGAAATTCCTTCTCCTGGTACTACTCGTACGAATCGTAAGATCATTGTCATTTGCTCGGTATGTCTGATGTCTGGTGTGTAGTCCAATATAATCGCATAATAAATTGCTTTTTTTATTTCATTAAATATGTCATCCAATATGTGAGTTGAAAGCAGTGAAATAAATTCATTTTGAATTATTTTGCTCAAATAGTGGGTATGAATTTCTTTAAAAGATATGCTGTATAAATGCTCAGCCAACACGATGGCGAATTTAGCGATGTACTCCATTAATTCAAAAAGTACGTCACTGTTTCCACGAAATGCCAAGTAAATGACTAGAAAATTCGTGCCAAGACTATACAGCTTTAATATGATTCGGAGACCTTTCACGGCGAGATAAAAATACCGACGTATTCTTAAAAAAAACAAAAATTGACAAAAAAAAAATTTTTGATGTGTCGTACACTATTTTACGATAATTCGGTGGTGGAGAATTTAATACGCAATGTACTATTTCGATTTTTTCGCCCTTTCAATTTTTTCGCTCCCTCCATTTTTTAACTCTTAATTTTTTCGCTCTTCCAATTTTTGTTTTTTCTCATTTTTTTGCTCTTCTAATTTTTTCTTCTTCTATTTTTTCCCCTTAAGTAGATACTTACTTAATTTTTTGGGTCTTAATCTTTTCGCCCATCGAATTTTGGCGCCCTAGGCGACCGCCTGCTTCGCCTGCGCCTTAATCCGGCCCTGATTGTCATCACTACCCTTTACATGGCAGTTGTAGATGATAGTAGTGATGATAACAGTGAAGCTAAGAAGAATGACATATCGCTCATTTACTTGAAGACCGTCATAACAACAAAACACGATTTTTGGGTTAATGATCCAGAATTTTTCTTACACATGCAGTTTCACTGATAACATTTTATAGGCGTTGGGCAAGGGGCGCGGCAGAAACGTGCCGGGTTCCAGCTAGTATGCTATAATCACTTAAATTATAACGGATAATTTCAGGTAATTTCTGGCCATAGACGTAATGCAACGGGCGTGGCAGCAACGTGCCGGGCTCCAGCTACTATGCTATAATCACTAAAAATTTATTGGTTAATTTCTGGTAAATTCTGGCCATAGAAGTAAAAGCTTCTTCAACAAGTTCATGTTTCCATGCAAATTTCAGTTTTTTTCACACTTTTAGTCGATTTTTTCGAATTTCTATAAAATAACATAAAATAAGCCCTTTACTTCTTGTTTTATAACAATTCATTGAGAAAAAAAGATAGTAAAATGTAATATCGATAGGAGTAGGAAGTTTTACTATCACAAGTAATGTTATTTAATTAATTTAGCTAAATTATGAATGCATCTAATTAATCTTTCAAAATTAATACTCGTTGAAAAATACCGCAAAAAAAAACCAAAACTCCTCTTGTCCTTTTAGAGCGAAAATTCAACAGAAAGGGCGAAATTCTCCAAATCACATCAATAAACAAAACAGTGTGTCATTCTGGTCAAAGCACAATGAAGTTTTTTATATTCTTCTGACTTATTGCATGCTACTACAGCCTCAAACTTGCTATTAAATGTATTTGCTATCAAGTAAACCTTTGAAAATTGCCACCCTATACACACTCACCCACACAATGAAGGCAACACATATATTAGCATGACAACAAGTATATTAAGTCGAACTTGCGTCATAACACTCACGTGGCTCGAAATGTGCTTGAAGCGTATTCAGCTTATATTAAAGCGGTATTCACTGATCACCTTCAGCAAGTTTCTGCAAAAAATAAAATTATTTTAATCAAGTCATATAGCTTGCAGCTAGCAGCCTTTTGTTATTCTCTCATTGCGAGTCGAGAGCGGATAGAGCAAATGAAGTTCATACCCGCTTGTAAATATTTGTCAAAGCTGACATTGTAATGGACAAAATGTAAGCGGGATTGGACAAAATTTGATCCGTGTTGTTAAGGGGGCACAATTAGCTGTGACGTACAGGAAAATGTCTTGTTTAGATTTTTTTTTTGGCTACACACTAAAATAATTAATAACAATTTTTTCTTGAAAATTATTAATGTTTATCTATAGTAATAAAATTCATTTTCTGTTCTTTGGTTCTCTTGTTTGTTTGGCCTTTATACAAATCTTAACGGCTCGACAGATTTCGTTCAAATTTGGTATACGAATTGAGTGCATCCTAGATTCAATTGTAATATACTTCGTTTTTTCCACGCTCCCTCTGAAATTTTTTAACTAACGGATATTTTGTTATTTTAATACTTTTTACCATTTTCGTCAATTTAATTTTAAAAATTGTTGGTTATTTTGAAACCAAAACCTTTCAAATTTCTTCAAAATTGTAGAACTTTGTAGTAAAACGGCTTTTTCATAAAGTATTGTTTTCTAAGAACTAGAAAAAACGACATAAAAATCAAAGTCTTGACTTTCGATGCAAATATCTCAACTGTTTGTATATATATTTCTCAACATTTTTTTATCTGACTTAAAAGTAAAACTAAAAGTAAGTGAAAATGGCATTTTTGACTGTCTTTTATATAGTACTAGCTGAACCCGGTGTGCTTCGCTACCCCCTCGTATAAAATAAAATTAAAAGTATTTATATATTTACAAAATTTTATTTATTTAATTTAATTAATGCAATGCTTCGCCTCTTTTTTTGTTGTAAACCAATTAGAATTCAGCACTGAATCGCATGTAATTTGCTTCATGCTCCCCCTTTTTCTTTTGGTACGTATTTCTATTCATGCCAATACCATACATAGCAAATACTGTCGCCGTTGGTCAAAAAATGCCCAAGATATGACGATTTTAAATTTTGAGTTATATGGGCGAGGCCACGCCCCTACGTCCACTCACAACTTTATAAAGTCAAGACTTTATAATTTCGTAAGAATATCCTATTGTGAAAATTTAATGACGATCTGTCCAGTAGTTAAGACTATATTGCGATTTTCAATTTTCCCAAAAAGGGGCGTGGTCCACCCACTTTTCTCCTGGTACGTATTTCTAATCATGCCAATACCATATGTACCAAATAGCATTAACGTAGGTCAAAAAATGGCGATTTAAATTTTTGGGTTATATGGGAAGTGCCACGCCCCTTTGTCCAATAAAAACTTCATATAGCCTATTATTCTTTCCAGAGTCATAGTAAAATACTGTGAAAGTTTCAGGAAGATCGGTCCAAGGGTTTGTATATAAAACTTTAGGTAAATACATATTACAAAAAAAGTATTTTGTATAGCAAACATTGTTAGTGGTATAAGTAAGTATCTGAATTAAAAAAAGGGAGCGGTGAAGTGGGCGTGGTTCATAGTAATATGGCGACGTTAACAGTATTAAGAGCAATATACTACCAAATAAAAAATAATCCGTTGGATGGAACAAATTTGTACGGAGAACAAAAAGTTTAAAAATTAAATTTGGCGTGAAAAGGGGCGTGGAAGGGGGCGTGGCGTAAGAAATGTTTATTTCTACCTCGCCTGGAGTATAATGTGTATACAATTTGAATAAATCTGTTAAAAACTATATGGGAGCCATTTCATAATTTTAAAAAAGTGGGCGTAAAAGTGGGCGTGGTCGAAAAAGTACCCTATTAATCATGCCAGAGTCCCAGTTAAATGCTGTGAAAATTTCAGGAAGATCGGTCCAGAGGTTTGGTCTCCTATAAGGTACAAACAAACAAATAAACAAACACACATTCCATTTTATATATATAGATATGATTCATTTGCGAAAGTTCTTCCAACTTCCAAAAATTGTTTTACTGGTTTTGTCATCAAAACAACAAGGGCTACATTTTTTTGACATTTATTCTTTTCAAAATATTTTTTTTTTATATTTTTTACAAGTCTTAAAAATAATTTATGTGAAAAAATTAACCCAATATTTCTTTCCAATCAAAAGTTATGACTAAAAATCTAATTTTTTCATACCATTGACTGTCTATAGTAATAAAACTATTTTTTTTTTTTTTTAGATCAAAGAACCAAGGCATGCGGCTTATACAAACAAGGTTTTATCTTTGATCTGAAAGGAAAGGGATAGATTTATTAAGAGGAAGTAATTGGAACAATACGTGAATTATTGATTAGGCGAAACAACCGTGAAAGACAATTTGAATTGCTTTTAACCGAGAATGGTGTTATGCCTTAACCTCGATAAGCATTTCCAGCCCTTAGTTGTTCCATTCTTTTAATTCCACATTTTCCACAATTTAGTTGTGGATTTTTAGTTTTTCATAATTCTTAAATGTAGGAAAGAACAAAGAAAGTGAAAAGAACCATGCCCGAGCCCGGATTCGAACCAGGGGCCTCTGGGTTTAGAGCTTAGCACACTCTCCACTAAACTACAAGCGCCGACTTTTTTTGAATAAAAATTCTCTTTCCTTTGATCTTCCACCCTACCCCTTCCTTACTTTTAATGGGATGTTATCCGTGTGCTCTATCTATCATTGCAAGTTTTCATTCAAACTGTAGAAATACTTAGAGTCCTTCGTTTTTGTTTTTTTTATCTTTAGTTCATTAAATTACAGTGAAGTATATAGCAATTTGAATAGGAACTCAAAAACAGAGTGACTCATAATCAATAAAAAAGGAAACATATGAAGAGTTTGTAATAGGGCGATCCAGAAGGTTGTATGCTGTACAGTGCGGCTTAAAATTTAGCAAATAACTTGGACTGCTTCTTAAATTTTTCTGCATGTTGAAATGCACTGCAATAATTTCTGAATGTTGAATAGTTTTCTGGATGTTGAAATGCACTGCAATAATTTGTAAGTAGTTCTCTGAGCTTGCAGCAAAAATCATGATGGCCTCTTCTGGCATTATTCTTGCAGTTTTTTTCTACTGGATTTATGTAGATTTATTGGCTATGTCGATAATATTGTTACAAAGGTTGCTAATTAGCAATACAATACAATAACTGGCAAATAAAAGGGCAATCGCTCTCTTAACCCAATGTGCACAAAAACAGATGCGAAAAGCAACCCGTTTCGGATAAAATATACGAAAAAGCAAGTCCATTTCGAATTCGAAATCCGTCACTAACACGACTGCACAACTTTTCGCATTAAAACGTAATTCTGAAAACTTCTGTAATGTGATTTATTTTTTTTGACAAAAATTCCAGAATTTTTTTTTCCAATCAATGTTTCTACATACAGCTATAGCCAATAACGCCACAAACAAATAAGATAGCAGCAGTTTTTTCCTTGCCAATGCATTAAATAAATTCCCATAAAAATGTATTTTTACTCCGATCAATACAAAATAATTTTTTTTATAACTCTTAGCAGTCGTAAAAAGAAAAAAGTACCTTTAATTTTATCTCAAGAAATTAAGGGCTTTTTTACGTAAATGCTGAAATTTGGTTACTCGTGTGCAAGATAGTTTTCATTATTAGGGATTTTTAGAAACATTAAAAGTGTATATTAAAATTTGTACCTTTAACTGCTCGAGTAACACCAGGTATATCAGCTAGTTATATATAAAATAACTAAGGTGTTATTAAAAACTAATTTAAAATTGTTTGCGAAAGGTAATTAAATTGTAAAAATAATTGTAAAAAAAATTTGTGGCGTCATTTGCTTTTGTTTGTTCTATTCGTTGTGTGCTCTTTTCTTTTCGTTGTGCTTTTTGGAATAGAGAATTATTTCGTGAAGTTTTTTTGTTCTCTCCAATCTTGTGCATCATGAGCAGCATACCTGCATACATAGTCGCTTACTGTGTAAGGTTGATGTCATCAGTGTTTTAGAGGCCATGCCTTAACAAATTTAAAGCCCAGATTGCGTATGAGGTCTGGCCAGACCTTTCGACTTTTTGAATGTATGCAACTTTTTTTATGACAGTGGAGAGCGGAATAGTTGCACGACTTTGTCAGGCTTGACGAGAAGAATACAATGAAACAACGAAAAATCCAAAAGAATTTTTATCGCATTGATAAATTTTTCTTTTTATGTCGTTTCGTGAATGCAATAGTATGAGGTCTAGCCAGACCTCATATAAAATGTATAATTTGTATGGCCCGGTATGCGTAACCCAAATTTCAATTTTTAGTGTGTGTTTGGTCAGTCATGGTACTGGATTAAAACTTATTTTTACAGCATCGGATGAGCGATTTTCGAGATATTTCAAAAATAGAGGGCATCCACTATTTTCTCCCATACAATTTTTCGTATAAAACCGCTATAGCTTTGGAATTATAGGTCGCACAGCTTCGGAACTCGGTATTCGACCACAATTTACAAAATTTGACTGATAATATTTAATGGGTGTTAGACAAGGGAGCGCGGCACCTCCCACACAACCCATATTTGCGATATCGAATAGCTTTGGAGTTATAATTCGCACAGCCTTGGAATTCAGTATTCGAAATTAATTTACACATGCAGTTTCACTGATAACAGTGTATGGCGTTGAACAAGGGGGCGTGGCGGCAACGCGCCGGGTTTCAGCTAATCTTCTGTGCATGGCTTTGTCACTGAACTCCTCTTAAATGGCTGGACCAATTTTGATGAAATTTGGTGTGTGTGTGCGGCTTGGTCTGTAGATGCTTTTGTTTAAAGTTTGGCTCGGTAGGTGGCGCTGCTGTTGCTGTGGCAGTGTTTAAAGGGGTATTTGAGAGTATAACTCAGAAACGAATTGAGAACCATTTACCACCATTACTTTTTATGCAAACAAAATTAAAAAATACAAAATGAATAAAAATAAACAAAAAAAAAATCTTAAATTTTTATGATATGCTTGATTTTTCGATAATATAAAACATTTTTAAATTTTTACGATAGAAACTAGAAATCAACCCTACATTTATGAATACCATATGAAAGAATATTAAAAAAGCCTTTTTTGGTTTTGAATATTTTTTTAACAACAAATATTTTTACCAAAGTTTTTTGCGAAATAAAGAAATTCGTTAAAGTTATTCATGGAAAATTTAAAATTAGAAGGAAAACGAAAATGAAAAAGATTGAAACATGATTGGACGGACATTTAATCAACTTTCGTTTTTGATTGATTTTTTTTTTATCAAAAAACAAAATAGTACTAAAAATTTTGTGTGTGTTTTAGGTACGAAAGTTTTTGTGGTGTCAATTTCTTGGAAATTTTAAGCAACTTGCATGTTCCTATAGAAAATGACTTTTTCTAATAAATAAATAATAAAAGACATGTACACCAAAAATGTATCCAAAAATGTATCACAAAGGTATGCAATTACTAAATTGCAAAAATATAACACTTCAGGAAGTTATTAAATACACACCAAGGAAGGTTTTAAGATTGAAAAAGGGGCGTGGCACTTCCTATGCAGCCGAAATATTTGATATCGTATGTCTTCGGAATTCGGTATTCGAAGACAATTTACACGTGCCGTTTCACTGATATAAAGTTTTATGGGCCTTAGATAAGGGGGCATTTGGAGCTTTGGAGTTTGGAATTCGGTATTCGACCACAATTTACCCGTGCCACTTCACTCATAACATTTTATGGGTCTTGGGCAAGGGGTCGTGGCATCAACGCAACGGTTTTCAACTAGTAATATTTATACAATAATATATTTAATATTTATTTATTATAAAAACAACAGAAATTTCTCAAATCAAGCCAACTATTCTAGTTTTCCGTAAATTGTTCACTTGAATCAAGCTTAATTCAAGTAAAATAAATTTCTCAAATCAAGCATATATTTTTATTTTCAGCAAATTGTTTACATGAATCAAGCTAATTTTTCTCACTTCAAGCAAATATTAGACTTGAATCTAGGAAAAATACTCTAGAGTTTTAAGCAAATATTTTTGGAACTAAACGTTTCTTCTTAATATCATGTGTTTTGAATTTGCTCAATTCTTGCAAAATAATGCTTAAATTGAGAAATTTACGCTTAAGTGTAAACTGATAGCCTACTATATTTGCTTGATTCAAGCATAGAAGTCTTAATTTTTTCTCTCCGTGAACTTTCCTTAACAGCTACGCCTTCTTATGGACGTTACAAAACTATTATATCCTTTACGCAGTACGCGTGGGGTAGAGAATCCAATCCCGGAAGCTTTTCTCGATCCCGGGATTATCGGGATTGGAAATCTCAATCCCGTGATCCCGGGACTAGTTCGGGATTGAAAACTTTAAGTAGTAAATAACTCAAAACGTACTTGAAACTAAAAAATGTAATTTAATTAATTTATAAAGAAACAAAAACAAAACACATAAAGGGTATTCACAATTGCGTTGTTTTGAGTGTAGTTAAAAAACCCCGTGGATACCACACTTTAGTGATCATTTTAAGTAGCCCAATAATATGTTTAAAGAACGTGGTTTTTAAAGTTCCATAAACAACTGACCGGTTGCCACTTATTTTCTAATTGCAAAAATGGAAGAAGCTCAAAATGTTAAACTTGTTTATGCCATATATTCATAAAATATTTCAAATTGGATAGTTAATCTTTTTTTAATAGTAAGGAAAAACTATAGTGGCAGGTTCCCAACAATAAATTCTGTTTTAAAGGGTGCTCATAATTGTGGTTTTCAACTCTGGCAAGAAACCACAATACCACTATACCACAAAATTATGAATACCCTTTGTTATTGTATGTGTAATATTGCAAATTGTTTTAATTTAAAAAACAACAAATTTAAAAAAATTAAATACAGAACAGTTAAAGGTATTATTATATAAATGTTAAGCAGTTTTTTTAGACACCTTCTTCATGTTTTTTTTATGTTCTTAAGGCTAATTAAGGTTGGAAAAGACTTTCCAAAATTAAATTTTTTGTTTTAGTTATTTTTAAAGTAATACATTTAGCTGATCAAAGCGTCTTATTTTTCATTAGAGAGTTTTGTTCGGATATTATTACAAATATAACCCGCTGATGAGAAGCACCGTTCTGATTCTATGCTAGCTTGAGAAATAGTTGTACAATAATCGTAAGCAATTTGTAAGTTTCGATCACGATTGCCTTCACCACAAAACAGAATTATTCCCTAAGTCCTAATATCTGACAATTTTGAAATACATAGCTGACTTCCCGATGTTGCAAATTCTTCTTAAACTTTGAAAAGTCGTTGCTCCATTGATTCACACTCATCGTCCTAATAATATTTTTCAGCCTCAATAAAATTTCTTTCTACTTCTATATTCATATCAACTTAAATTTAAATTATTGCATTTACATGAATATTTGTTAAATAAATTTTTTATCTGCAAATACCGGGATCCCAATACCAATTTACAACACTGGGATTTAAAGGGACTGAAATAGTCCGGGATTCCGGGATTGACTTCCCTGGCCTGGGGGTATCTATATATGAATAGGCGCAAGCGAAACAGTTCGGTACCACTTTCTCCCGTGATTCTGAATAGATTTTATTAACTTTTTTGAAATGATTTAGAGTAGGGAGAAGGAGTGCACCGAATATTTTTGCGACCTTTGACCTGAAATATCAGCATTTAAAAATATTTCTTAAATAAAACCTAAACTGTAAGAGATGGAAGAACATGGTGTAAAAGGAAATTTTAAATATTGCTAAAATGTACAAAAAACATGTTCGCTATCTCTTAAAGATACCCTACAATAAGAATTTTTTTATGTAATATGTGCGAATACATAATGGGACAGTTGAATTTCTTACAAATAGTAAATTTTGAAAAATTCCCATCATTTTGACATGAAACTTATGAAGATATCTCGAAAACTGTAGCTTTTCTCAGTGCAACGTATTCCTGTATCAAAGGTCGTTGGTTGAGAAAAATTACATCAGTTTGACACATAATTCAATAAACAGTTGCTATCATCGAAAATCCATGAGCTACCTATGACATTTTTGATGAAAATTCATTTTTTAAAAATGTTTTGCAAAAAAGGAGTGCACTGAATATTTTTTGTGACCTTTGACCTGAAATATGGTCGCTAAAGGAGTACTTTTTAAATAATACCTTAACTACAAGGGAGGAAGAACGTTGTGTATATAGGTGTTCAAACGTCTGTCAAATGATTGAAGTATATCGCGATTTTTTACTCTCTTTTACTCACTCTAAAATTTTTGATTTATTTCTGCTCACACATGATTTTTTGATTGAAGTAACGATGCAGGCATTTGTTACTCTTCTGCCTACTTTTTTTGCCTACTTTTCTGTCTACTCTTCCTTTTTTCTCTTCAAAAACTGCTTTTGTGTTCAAATAAGTACTTTAAAAATAATTTGGTACTAAACAACAGACAAGTAAAAAAGTGCAACCCTTTGACTGACTGATGCAGGTCTGGAGCTCAATCAAAATTTTGACTGATTCGATGAAGAGTTTGAAGTTCATTTTTGCTCTCGCAGAGAGTTAATTTTTTAACATAGGAAAGCAACAACAAATTTTGATTGATTCAATCATTTGACAGACGTGTGAACACCCAATAAGAGATTATTTTAGACATTGCTAAAATGTACAAAAAACTTTGCAAATATTTTTGGCATTCTCTTACGGATACTCCACTCTATTCTTCCTACTATTTACATTCATTGGGAAAGTTAAAGTGATGCCAAATTTTTATAAAAAACATACTTTTTTGACATTAGTCTTGTATCGAATCAACAGAGAATACATATATGTGAAAAAAGGTCGAAGTTCGACCACTGCCGAACTTTAGTATACTTAAAGATGCATTCCAATGTATTTTATTAAAAATACGGGTAGCTAGTACGCCATATCTACTTTTTTAGTTAAAATATTTGTATTATTGTATTTCAGTACAATAAAAAAAAAACAAATATATTGTATTGTAACGTTTTTTTAGTTGTATGGAAGAGCACAGGTATACCCATTAAGAAACATTATATAAGTTTTATTAATCAAAACAAACCAAGAAATCGTGTAATCGTTAATTTTTGCGATATAGAATGATGAACACATCACACACACTCACACACACACATATACACACACACAAACTGAGATTTGATACACTGTGATAATAATAATAATAACAACACCATCACATCTAAAATAAATAAATGCGACTGTGATGAGAGCCGCCAGAGCAACAACAACAACGAGTTGAATGCACCGACACAAAAATGTCCTTGGCAAAAAAGGAAAATCAGACAACAACAGTGTACATCAAAGATTGTAAACAATGTGAGTGCGAAACGGTGTTTGACTGCCTAAGATGCCAGACTTAGGGGGAAATTTAATTCAAGTGATTTCCTAATCGTTGTGCCTTGTGGGAATTTCCATGTGATTTTTTATTATTTGGGGTAAGTGAAAGAGTTACTGGCGCCCGTAAGAAATTTTTGAGGTTTCTATAATTCTTATACAGTTATTGGCCTCAGTTTATAAGCGTTTTTTTCCATCAACATTTGCCAATGTTTCGTACAAAAGAACACTTGAGTATATACCCTCCAGGAAAAATCGGAAGGCTTCCATCTAAAAGTGATAAAGAAACGTTCCCCACCGTATCTTTTGAAAGCTTAAGGGTAGTTTTGTATTTATATTGTTTCCAAACCGTATCTTTTGGAAGCTTAAGGGTAGTTTCGTATTTATATTGTTTCCAAACCGCTTCTTTAAGAATGCATTTGGAAACTTTTATTTATTGTCAAGCAATGACAATAGAAAATATAAATATCATTGTTTTCTAGCCGCTTATTGTAGAATTCGATAGTCTAGTGGTAGCGCTCTCGACTGTCGCTCAGGGTTCCCGGGTTCGAATCCTGGCCGGGCATTTTCGTAACAAGGGAGAGGATTGTTTCCAAATTAATTCTTAGAACAGGGAATATGACTGCTTGTAATTCGCTTTTTAAGACAGCGGAGAGGAATGTTTCTACATTCATTTTTAACACAACTGAGAGGAATGTTTCCCTCTAATGACATGCTATGTAAAAAAAGCAATGGAGTGTGCAACAAAGGGGAATGCTTCCTACATTCCATGGAATGTTTCCTGGTAACATCCGGGAATGCTCACATTACTTGGAGGGTATGTACACCACAAATTGTTTTATAGCAAAAAATATTTTAGTAACAAAGATTTGCCTTTATATCGAATGAAATTCTTGGCAAAAAATTTTTTGTTTTTTGTGGTGCTTAGACTTGTGTTCGTACCAAATTTTCAAATAGTAATGGACGACTATTAATAGAAAAAAGGTCAACAAACTACAAAAAATGTTGTTTATTTTGAATACAAATATATTAATATTTTTTAATAATAAAAAAATGAGCAAGGGCCGATAACTGTAATGAAAATCAAAGGGGCCATTGGTTATATCGCTTACCCTATTATTTTTTTTTTATAAACTATTTTTATAAAACCGATTCTACTCGGGAATTTATTCATCTTAATTTTTGTTTTGAGAGTTTTGTTTTAATTTTTTTTAACAAAATGCGGGAAACACAAATCTACATCAATAAAATTAATTTTCTGTTTGTTTGTTTGTTTGTTTGGGTTGTATACAAATCTAAACGGCTCTACTGATTTTGCTCAAAATTGCTCCTCCGCCCTTTTTCAACCAACGGTAATTTTGGTATTGTAATACTTTTTAGTGTCGCAGTTTTTTGTCAATTTTATTTCAAAAACTTTTTGTTATTTCGACAGTAAAAACATTCAAATATCTTAAAAATTGTAGATATTTTAAGTACAACGACTTTTTCATAAAACATCGTTACCTAAGAATACGAAATCAAATTTTTGACTTTCGATGCAAATATCTTCGCTGTTTTTAAATATTTTTCATTCAAATTTTTTTCTTCAAAAGTTCAATAGCGCACTTTTTTTTGAAGCGAAGCTTTTTACCTCGTTTTGTGATTTGCTTGAGTGAAATCTCAAAAACGACACTTTTTTCCATACATCTTTTTTTAGAATTGTTTTTGTATTTACAACAAGAGAATATAAAATTAAAAATATTTCTATGCCAGCAATGAGGATCGAACTCGCACCCTTCCGATTGATAGTACAGTACGCTACCATCTAATGCAAACAACTTCTTTCTTTTTTCTTTTTTTTTAACTTCGTTAAGTTAATTGGTTCATTCAATATTAAGTATTAACTGAAGCTATGTTGCAGTATATGACAAGAATATGTTAAAAGGATTGTGCATTAGCTATCCAACATATTCTTTTGTGAATGCGTGGAGCTATGATGCAGCAGATCACGAATTGCACGCAGAAATGCATCACGATTTGCAGTATGCGCACAACTGGCATTTTTAAGCGTCCAAATTGCAGCGTGAATTTTTTGATGCGAATGATGAGCTAAGCTTGATAAAAAATTACATTTTAGAATGTTTGACGTTTGCAGTGCTGCAAAATGGGCCTTTTTCGAACATTTTGTTTATGCTAAAAACCAGTTTGCGCATCATGATGCATTTCCGAACAGACCCATTGTGCATTATCTATCCAAACAACAAAAGTAGCAAGGTTCCATTGAATGGCTTGAAAATTATCACAAGGTGCCATTGTTGCAATTGTTTTAGGTGTATATTCTAATTGCGAATTCAGACATGCATGTTCATAGGCACTTAAGGCAAGGCCGGTGGCATAGCGCTCGAAAATTTAAGGAGATTTTTAAGATATTTTTAAAAAGTTAAAATAAAAAATGTTTGTTCTTGTTCAAAATGGCGCTCAATGAGACGCTCTCTAGGAAAAGGGGCATGGGCGTTAAAAATTTCCATGTAAAGTTTCTTGAGAACATAAGCGCTTAGAGTCGGCATAAAACACGTAAGTCCAGGGGCCGAATTACAGCATTCGTGATCGAGCAAAATTGTACAAGATTGATAGGCACTTGTCTCGTCGTGTCCTTCGTAATTTTGCTCGATCACGGATGCTGTAATTCGGCTCCAGTTCTCGGTCATTTGTGATCAAACATTTAATAACACGCACAACACAATTGATCAATAGAAGCTAGGTCCTTCCAAGGGCTGAAATGGACGGTTTATTTTTTTATGAGTGCTGCTATGGCTGGCACTAGAAAAAAAATTTTGAAAATTGATAAAATGACGCGCTTTTGAAAATTAAGTTCTTAAAACAGCTTGTTTTCTACCGGTTATTGTGTAAAATATACGATGTTTTTGAAATAAAACTTTGATTCTAGTTCCAGCGATAGCCACTGATGTTATGAATAGCATATTTAAATTTCAGATGATTCGGCTGAATAGTTTTTGCTTTTTCTACAACACCATGCCGAAAAAAGTAGTTTCGAGATAAATGACTACAAAGAGAATGAATCAAGACGAAACACTGTGGCTCGAAACCTACTAAAACGGCTGTAGAAGTGAAAATAACGTTAGAAAGACTTAACTTTTGAAATATAAAAAAGATACAAGTTCGATAGTATCAAAAGTAAAGAAGACGTAGAATTCCTTTTTATACAGTAACTAGCTGATATACCCGGTGTTACTCGAGAGTAATTTATATAAACATTTTAATATACCCTTCTCGATTAAATGTTTTTTAAATTCTGGAATAATGAAAAACATGTTGAATTTTATTTTTAAGCTACCGTTAGAAAGGTAATCGAACAAACTTTAATCCAAAAAAGTTTTGGAAAATTTTTGTTGTTGGTGCTTCCATCACTTGTGGTGAGCTAATTGAATTCAAAGATGGGGTACGAAAAACATATTTTAAAAATTAAAAATAATTAACTAAAACTTAAATAAATAAATAACTTAAATAATAAAAAATAAATTAATAACTATCAAACATTTAGAATTTGTGTTTAAATCATATAAAATCAACATAATAATTTTTATATATACTTATTCTTAAAGCTAGTCAAATTACTTTTTCAACAATATAAAAATTATGGTGGGGCTCAACGCGTCCTGGAGATATGGATATGACATCAAAACAACGATTTGTATTAAAAAACATATTGAACTTTTGAACAAAAAAATTTTAATGAAATATACTAAAAACAGCGGAGATATTGGCATTAAAAGTAAAAACTATGATTTTCATATAATTTTTTTTTCATTATTAGCTATCAGTGTTTTACGAAAAATTCGTTGTACTTAAAATGATTGTACTAAAATTTATATTAGCTGCGTTTTTTTCATGGGAGATCAGAATCATATCATCAAGCTAGCAAAGCAAAAACAACAAATAATCCAGCAAGTGGGTTGGATATTTATATTGATCAAATTCTATGTTTTTAAGTGTTGAAAGCGCAACTGTAAAAGTAGACAGCACTTAGCCGTTATTGACGGCTAGATGACGCTGCGACTGAAAAAATTATTTTACATTTTAAAAGTTTGGAAAAAAATTTCGCAAAACTTATCTGCTAGCTACATAAGAACATCAGATATTCTTCTGCAAGCAGCAAATAGCGCCACCTGTCTGTAATCCCAAACATGTGGGGTTAAAATTGTGGGGCTATTCACCGCAAGGTGTATAGTTCGTACCCACAGTACTTACAAATGCGGCGCCATCTATCTGTGAATTTAAAGCACAGATCAAAACCAATGAAATAATTGTGCTAACCAGATGCGCATATGTTTTATTATATCACCATGTAGCTGAAATTGATTACATGAAAATATTTACTTTTACGGCATTCTTATTCACAGTCATCTTTTCGATGAAATGGTGACATAAATACAACATTCAAAGTACCGTGATAAAGAACTGAGTGACAATGGTGGCACAATAGTGAGAAAAAAATTGAGCCATCACAACAAAACAAATTTAACAGGAGGGGGGCAAAAAACTAAGTAGAAGGAAGATTTTATGTAAACCAAAATATTCGTAATTACTC
Source organism: Dichetophora obliterata (assembly GCA_963920525.1). Lineage (NCBI taxonomy): Eukaryota > Metazoa > Arthropoda > Insecta > Diptera > Sciomyzidae > Dichetophora > Dichetophora obliterata. The sequence goes on from OY986440.1 coordinate 10,398,538, forward strand.
TAGACATACAACTGCATTCTTAGAGATAAATGGGGACGTTCAAATTATATGGAGAATTTTAAAACAAAACTCAGTTTTATTAATAGTCTGGTATGAAAAAATAGATTTTTAGCCATAACTTTTGATTGGAAAGAGATATTGGGGTAATTTTTTCACATAAAATATTTCTGAGACTTGACTTTTTTGTAAAAAATATAAAAACATTTTGGAAAAAATAAATTTCGCGAAAAAAATCAAAGGGTACCCTTGTTGTTTTGATGACAAGAACAGTAAAATAATTTTTGCGCTTAGCTGGAAGAATTTTTGCTAATAAATGCTATGTCTTATGAAAGGTAGCCAGATGTGCAATTTTCAATTGATTTAATTTTTACAACAACAACAATT